>JAYDZK010000268.1:9393804-9408044 GCA_034509185.1 Euphonia xanthogaster
GCTCTTCCGATCTTGATTGCCCTGCAGATTTTGTGCCTTGGCAAAGCGTCGAGTCGAAGGGATCCCGGGCAGGAAAACCATCATGGTTCCTCCCTCAGAGGAGTATTCCACCCCTCTGCACCGCAAGGTGCCCGAGGACACGGACCCCGAGCTGGTTTTCCTCTGTCGTCACGTCTACGACTTCAGGCACGGGCGCATCCTGAAGAACCCGCAGTAGCGCAGCCTTGGGCCGGAGCGCGGCGGGAGCGGGCGGCCCCGGAGCGCCCGCCATGGCCTGGGACACCTGTGCACTCTCACCCACCTCATGCTGCTGCAGGTGGGAGCGCCCAGCGCTCCGCCCCGGGACTGGGAGCGTGCGAGGAGCGGAGCCTGTGGAGGGGGAGGCAGCAGCTGAAAGCACAGCACTTCATTAAAAGCATAAATGAAAATATATACGTAAAAAATAAATATATGTATATAGATATAGGGATTTGCATAAGTAAATCTATATCTATATATGTATGTAGAGCTGCATCTATTGGGAGGGTTTGCAGGGGATAAAAGCCAGGAAGCAGTGCAGAGGCACGGCTGGGGGAACGGCGCGAAGGTGCAGGAGGGATGTGTCAGTGCAGCGTTTGTGGAGTCTGGCTGGGACAGTCGGTGGTTTTCGGGCCCTGAACTGAGCCCAGTCCTTGGCAGAGCACAGGAGGGTCTCCTTGGTCCTGCAGGACAAACTCTGAGGATTCCCACGGTGAGAGCTTAAAATGCCACTTTGGGAGCTGCCTGGGTGCAGAGTGGCCTTGTGTCATGCTTGGATAGGTGTTGCTCCACCAGAGGAAGAGGTGACCCCCGTTCTCCCCTGTCTTTTCCCTCCCCTCACCTCACTGCTCTGTGATTCACCTCCTAGACTGGGGCTTGGAGCTTGCTCCATGGTGGAGCAGAGGGAGCTGGCAAGGTGGCAGGTGTCACACCGCAGTGTAGGGCTAGATCTGGTCCTGTCCCAGGTGTCCTGACCGAGCCCACAGGATTTTATGTCCCATTCCCAAGGTCCAGCACTCACCGGCACTCGTCGCTTGGAAGCTTGGAGCTCACAAAGTGGGCTCTACTGGGGAGAACCATGTTTCCTCTTCTCTTCTGAGTGTTGCTTTTCCTCTGATGGCTCAGGGGGCCCTGGATTTTCTTTCTTCTGGATTTTCTTCTGTAATGTAATTTCCAGACCCTGCTTATCCCCGTGTGTCTGCAGTGGGAAGAAGCCAGAGAGGGAAGTGGCAAACCCTTTTCTTGTGTGTTTTTGGCTTTTTAAAATTCCTTCCCCATGTGACTGTCCTGATCCTGGGAGTGCTGTTGAAGCCATCAGCAGCCTCTCCCCCTCCAAACTCATCCCGGTGTCTGAGCAAGCTCACCAAAGTGGCTTTGTGGCTCCTGAAAGGACCTGAGCATCGGGAAAGGTTCGCATGGACCATGCGAGCCCCGCAGGTCCAGCCTCTTGCCTTACCTGTACAGATCCCAGACAGACCTTAGATCCCAGACAGACCTTAGCTTATCTCAACGCTAACTCGGAGTTAATCCCAAAGCAAACCAAAGGACAGTGTCACATCCTGGGGAGTCACTGCACCAGGCTGGGAGCCCAGCCCGAGATTGCACTAACTTACAGCAGAACTGACCCCTTGCCACCCACATTCCTGCTGGCTGGAGCCGCTCACTGAAACGAGGGATCTGCGTTTTCCCATTCTTTTGGGGCTTCTGAACTTGTGTTCCATGGTGGAAGTGTCCATTCTGTTTAATGTCCTATCAGTGGAAGCAGCATTCCCTGTACTCCCTGGGGACACAGGGCTTGTCACCTTGCTCCGGTGGCCACACACCTGCCCGGCCTGGAGAGAAAGCCCATGGCATCCAGTTCCTTACATGGAATAGTTCAGGCACTCAGGAGTTCTCCAGAGATTTGCTCTACATACCAAAGAGGGGAACGTGTCCGGAGGCGATGGCTTGAGGGGGTGACAAGGTCTGGCACCCGCCACAGCGGGCGAGCATCTCCCTGCAGCTGGTGGATGATTCCTGCTGGAAAATTCCTGTTTATTCCCACTTGTGTAGCCCAGGGAGAACACCCAGCTCCAAGAAGGGGGATCCCAGGTGTGCAAGCAAGAATTGTCAGGTGAAGCATCTTCTCTCACTTATACCTCAAGATACTGTTGGTGTCAAAGGGATTGCCCAGATCTCTCCTGAACAATTCACTTGGCACTGGGAGTCTCTTGGAATGACGTGGTGGGGCTGTTTTGGGTTGGGAAGTGGTGGCACTGTGGGGACACTCGGGTGAAGGCCTGCAAGGAGGCATTGGAGATTGTGGTCTCTGTTGCTTCTGGGGGAGGATATGAAGTGGTTTTCCCCTGTAGCAGGGAGGGAGGATGCTGGAGAAGTGGAGCTGCTCCTGCCCGTGACACGGAGGGAATGGCTGCTGCCTGGCCATGGCGGGAGTGCAGCAGCTGCACCCCACAGTGAGTGGAAGGTGATGGGAAGCCCTAAATCCATGTGTTTGTTTTCTTGGGGACTCCTTTGTCCCTGAACCTGAAGCAGGAGAGCTGCTGTGGCCATTTCTCCCTGGCAGTGCTTTGGACACGGAATGCTGCAAGACCCACCAGCCAGGTGAGCCTGAGCACTGCTGCAGCTGGGCCCAGGTGTAAGACCCAGCCTTGGAACCACAGTAACTCACTGAAATTCCTCCTTCTGCCCCATCTCCCCCTGCTTCCACCTTGTCCTGGCTCCTTTCCAGGTAGCAGGGAAGTTATCCTTGCCCTGGGTCCATAACAGGCTCCGGTCCAGCTCTGGAGAGGACAAACCTGACTTTTCCCATGTTGAATCTGCTTCAGGCCATGAACATTGAGGTTCACGTGGTTGCTGATGCTGTTGTGCAAACAGCATGTAAATGATCTGAAATGTCTTATCCCTAATGAAAAGATTTCCTGCTTTTTTAATCTATTAGATATGGAAATATTTTTTGAAACTGAAAAATGCAGTCGGTAGAATTTAAATTGAAGCGTAATACATGTAAAATATATTTTAGTTGATAATTTTGTAAAATGCACTTTTTTGTGTCTCTTCCCTGGTTTCCCAGATCTGTATTTCATTGTTTACAGATGGAATGAGAACATTCCCTATTCCCTCCTTCTGTGAGAAAGATATATTAGAAGTAATTCTTAAAAAATAAATTTGAAAAATCGTATTGATTTAGAAAACAAACCAGTGCTGGACTGTTCTTCCCATTCCTGCATGAACTTCCCACCTGGACCTGGTGGTTGCAGGAGTTAGGAGTGCTTGGGATCACATGTGGGTGCTCATGGTTGTGGGATGAGCGATTTGTAGGGTTTTCCATGGAAATAGAGCAAGTGGCAACAGGATAGGCAGGGATTGACTGGCTTTTCTCCAGTCTGCTCTTGACAGCAGCTGTCAGTGGAGTATTTGAGTCTCTGCTGTCCAGGCAGGGCAGGTGGTGGTGACACATTTTGTCTCAGGTAGGCTTTAGGAGCCCTAAAGGAAGCATTTGGGAATGTTGCTTTGGAAAAGTGTCTTGCTTGGAATGCTCTCTCCGCCAGCTTCTGCCATCTGAGTGTCACAGCCCTGTGGTACCAAGTGCCACATGCACCCTGAGGACAGGTCCAATAGCTGAGCCATCTACACAGACATCCCAAGGGGCCAGAAGGATTCCAAGTGGGAGAAGAGCAGACAGGAGTCAAATAACCTGCTTGAGGAGCAGTGAGGAGCAGGATAATGGGATCGGGAGTACCTGGTGGGAGTGTCTGCAGCCACATGCAGGTGAGAGCTGTTCAGGGGTGCTCCCAGCCAGTGACAGAGTTTGGGGGGGTGCAAGGCTGAAAGCACAGGCATGTGCAAGATTCCAGGGGCTGCTGCACACTCATCCTCAGGGGGAGCAGCTCTTGTGGCCCTGGGTGGTGACACAGCCACTTCCACACAGTCCTGAGCCGTGGCTCCTCTGGAGCTGTCCCACAGGCTCTTCCTTGACTTTCATGATTTCCATTCCATGTTGAGATGTTCTGCTGCTTCCTGGGGCTGTGGCTTTTGCACACCTGTGGAGGGAGGGGATGAGTTTTGGGAAGAAAATGGGCAGAAGGAAAGAGTAATGTCTGACATGGAATTAGCTCCTAATTTCAGAGAAGGGAGCAAGGGGCACATGTGGCTTGTGGCCTCAATGCACGTTAGCTGGGCATGGCAGAACTGCATCCATAGCCCTTGGATAATCCATTGGAGCCCAGCTGCATCTTTCTGAAAATTTGCAGCATCTTTCACTTCCAGGTCACCTTTGAGCAGGAGATTCTGAGATGGTCCCATTGGATGAGCTGGGGCTGCTCTGTCCCTGTCGCCCTGCTGGCATCATACCTGTTCTTCAATTCCTGATTAAATTTCTTCCTAGCACTAGGGATTTTGCTAGAGGATCCTTGCCTTTTGCTTCCTGCTCCCAGCCTTGTCAGCACAGCTTCTCACAGGGAGCTGCCAGAAGCACCGACCTGGAGAAGCAGATCAAGAGAATTCCTGAAAAAGGAAACCACAGTGATGAAATGAATTCATCTGGGAATTTTCCTCCCAAGGGGAGGAAGGAGCTCATCCAGGGACATGCACATTTGTGAGCTGCTGTGGGATTACTGAGCATGATATTCCCAACCCCATGGCCTGGGATTTATGCTGAAGAACCAGTTTGAGATTTCCCAGTTGGATTTAATATGACCTGGTTCCCGGGAGCCATCGGTGATGTGGGTGCCAGAAATGGAACAGAAACCTGCCCCTGTGCATGACCCACAGCCAGCTCTGGTGCTTATCCAGGCGTGGATGCTCCCTCAGAGAGGTCCTTTGGAAAGACAACCAAGAAAAAGCTTTTCCATCCCCTCTCTTCCTGCGTGGTGAGCCGTCACCAGAAGGATAATCTGTGGCAGGCTGAAAAGTTGGGATTAATGTCAAACAAAATTGGATTTACTGTTGATATCTGCTACTCGAGGGAGGCGCGCGGAGCCGTATCCGGCTCTCCTGGATCTGACGTTCAGCAAACTGCTCTTGTAGCATGACTGACGCTGCCAGGAATGTTCTGCTGCCACTGTGGCAGAGCCCTTTTGGCCACAGGTTGTCCTTGGAGTCCTCCACGTGTCAGGAAGGCGTGGGCTCTCCGGCTGGAAAGTGTGAGGTGTGCGGCCATTGGAATCCTGCCCGGCTTTGGCCAACTGGGCATCCCCTGGCAGGTTTTGATGGCCAGCAGTGGTTCAGGTACCTGGCAGAGCCAACCTGCTGTGTCCCATTTCCCTCATTTCCACGTGTGGTCTGAAGGTGACAGAGCCTTGTGGCAATTGCAGGGAGAAGGAGGCATTTGGGGTGCTGGGAAGGAGCTGTTGGGGCTGTGGGCACTTCTGCAGGCTTTGGATAAGGCTCGGGCACCAGGATGAGCATGCTGAGAGGGTGAGAGCTGTTGAAAATGCATCCTGACCTTTGGGAATTAATCCTTAGAGAGGCATAGCAGTGTCCTGCAGATTCAGAGATGCTGGTATGGCTCTTTGTTCTGCTTTGGAGCAGCTCTTTTTTCCAGGGAAAGTGCCAGCTGGTCTCCTGATGCTGCTGTGGGAGCCTTCTTGGGGTTTCCTCACCTCACTCCCCACATGTCCCAGCCAAGCAGATCCAGAGCAGCATCCAGGACTGGCTGAAGTGTCTTCCCACCTGGAGTGAAAGCCACGAGCTCCTGCTTGTGGTTAACTGGGGCTTTAGTGCTGCTAATTATAATTGGCTGTAATTGTGCCAAAATCCCTGCGAGCCAAGAGACAGGAGCAGTTGGGACTGTCACATGAACGTGACAGAGTGCTCCAGCACCCACCCAGTCTGTCCCTGCCCATGGAGGAGCTGTACAGGGAGTGGGATTTGTCCCATCACTGGTGGCAGGAGCAGCCCTGGCAGGGTTGGTGCCACACAGGGAAAAGGGATACACATCCCCTTAAACTGGTGGCTCCAGGGACCTGAGTGTGGGCAATTTTTTGTTTTACTGTGCCCTTCTCACCCCATCCATATGGGATAAACACTTGGCTCAGCGAGCTGGGGGCTTGAGGGGAGATGATGCATAACTGCTCGCTAATCCCTGCATGCCAGCGTTGGCTCCTGCTGCTCCATGCTGCTCCAAATGCTGCAGTGGCAGCACAGGGAGCCCCCAGCTCCGTTGGCACAGGCTCCATCCATGGGAAGGCAGCCGCAGCCTCGCAGAGCCACTCTTGGAATGGCTCCTGCACTGCCTGTGTCACTTAAAGCTGAATAAAAATGAGGTTGAGCTTTTCGTGTTCTTCTCCAGCTGCTGCTCCTGCCATGGCTGCATCCCTGTGCCCAAAACCTCAGGGGCCTGGAGCAGCAGTGCGGGGAGCCATTTTTCTGGAAACATCAAGCTGGACATTCCTGGAGGCTCTTTGCTGTGATAAAGCCCTTGGCAGAAAGGTAATTCCTATCTGGCCCTTGGGAAGGGAACTGTGCTGAGGGTTCACATGGGGACTGGCCAGGACTGTACTGCTTGAGATTCCTGCAAAAGCCCAAAATCCAGCTAAATAACTGCTTTATATATGAATTTTCCTTAAATTCCAAATGCCAGCCTGGAACACATGTTGAGAGCTCTGCAGGGCCCCTGGGAGCAGCACTGGGCAGTGTGAGAGACTGAGGCCAAAAGTAGGAAGAAAAGGAAAACAACGAGCCCAAAAATCAGGGGGACAGAGGAGGAATCAGGTGAGCACTGCCAGGTGTGCTGGGAAAGGCATCCAACCTCTATCCATGCGTTCCATAGGGGATGGGACTCACCAAGGCAGTGGGAAGTTGCAGCACAGCACCCAGTGCCGGCCTCGGGGTTGTAATTAATAGTGGGAGATGCTGATTAATAATTGAAGATGGTATAAAGGGAATACCTGGACTGGGATGAAGCCGAGGCGCTGGCACGGAGCGAGGGGTCTCTGGGAGCGCGGCGTTGCCATAGGGATCCAACAGCTTCTCCGTCAGAGCCTCCGGCGAGAGCAGTTAATCCATTTTTAAGAGGAAAGGATATTTAATAAAGGGAACCATTTAAACTGGATTTACGAGGCACACTGAATGGAGGCCCCATTTATTCCGTGACTTCATATTTAATTTTAATATCTCTATAAACCCCTCCAGAGTGTTCTGCACAAACAAGCCGGAGCCAGAGCGGTTCGACCGCCCAGTGATTCTTAAAAGCAAATCAATTTAACAGGGCTGGAGAAAACCTGCCTCTCCAGGAATATTCTTCCGCTCTCAGAAGGAGCACTGGAATAGCTGTATTAGAAAACAACAAGCTCTTCTGATGGAGAGGGATTTTTGAAAGGATATGGTGCAAAGCGGGGTTGGGAGCCCCTGCAGCGAGCCAGGCTGTTGGGAATTTGCTTTGTTGCTCTGTTTTCTCTGCACTCATAAATAATGTAATTAATAATCATATAACTTCATCAGTAATCCAGTTTTTTCTGTAGCTGTGCTCGCTGCTATTCCCGTGCTGCTGCTTGAGCAGGGATGCAGTGACTGTAAAAGTCCATACAAGAGCTGGGTTAGGGACGATGGCACCTGGCAGCATTTAGCACTCCATAAATGAGGAAAGGACAGGAAGGCAGCCAGATTTCCCACGCGGAGGCAGTTTGTGGTTGTTCCCAGAGCATTTCTGCTTCCCACACTGGGAATATCATGCTTTTGGAAGAATCAAGCTCTCTGGGAAGAGCTGGTGAGAAAACTGCCTTCTCCCTCTGCAACAGGTAAACTCTCCTGCTCCTCAGCGCCTGGCTCAGGGCACAGAGCAAATTCCCTGGCTTTCCTTTGTCCCTGGAACATCTCGGTTTTATTTATTTTTAATATGTAGAGATTGTGCTGCACAAAGCTGGCTCTGATTTCTCCTCCATCTTTTGGGTGGTCCCCAAACCTGGCTTTAAGGAGCAGAGCAGGTGCCCCTGGCCACCACATCCCAGTCAGCCTGTGCAGTGGTTTGTGCTCTCAGATCACAGAATGTTCCCTCACCTCCACTTAATCCCTTTTTCCCCCTCTTTTTCCTTCCACACAAATGACCTCCCTAGCAGGAAACAGCATCGTCTGCTGCCCTGGGTCACGGAGATGGATTTCTCAAGGAGCAGACTCTGGACTGCTCAGAGTGAGGGTGATTTAGCAATCAGATGTTTCTCCCTGTCCCAGACGGGGGGGATGTTTCTCGCTATCACAGCCAAAGATCCACGAGTGGGATTGGATTCGTGGCACATCAGATAATTAGTCTATAAAAAGGGAATTACATGGCATGTTAACGAGCACAGTTGAGTTTTGTTCTCGCCTCCCTGTGAGATGAAGGCTGAGACTCCCCGTGGGAATTGATTTCCTCATGGGACCTCCCTGTCTCAGGAATGTGATGTCCCAAAAGCAGCCCCACAGGTTCATGTGGGTCTGGAAACCAGGATCCAGGCAGGCAGCAGTCCCCCATTTCCAGGGGCAAACCCCATGCTCCTAACTCATTTTTTCCTAATATTTGAGCAAATTTTCCTGTAATTCAACTTTCACAATTACTTTTCTTTTAAAATCTGGAAATAATACAACTTTTTTTTTTAATTGATAGAAAATAAAACATTTTCATCACTTTTTAACAGAAAGCCTCAGTCTTCTATGGTCCAGAGCGAGAGGAGGCACAAATGGACTGATTTATTTCATTCTTCCTGATGTTTATTTTAAATTAATCCTGTTGGGACAGATGTCAGGCCAGAATTCTTGCTGGAGTCACTTATGTTCTTTGATCTAATTAACAATGGCTCATGTTTTATAATAACTCATTTTTCTAATAATTAATTTTGCATGAGTGATGGGATTCACTTACTCTTTGCTCTTTGCCTTCCCCTAGATCCTTCTATTTCCTCCCTCATTTTTCTTCCTTTCATTTTCCAAACCACCTTGATGCTGATAAGATTTCAGGCTTGAAAACACTGGAAATAACTTTCCAAATATGTTGCATTTAGAGAAAATTTCAGATTAATTCTACATGTTTATTCATTAAAAGCACCGGTAGGATCCTGCTGTGCACACATAGGGAGTTTAACATGAAAAAACAAACTCAGTGTGTACATAATAACATAGGAGTGATGCTGCTGTGATTCATTGACCCAGGATTTCCGACTGGAATTTACAGTGGGCTTGATGATAAACCCTCAGACTTTCCTTGGGAAGTGCCCCTGGTATACTCAGGAAGATGTTTTTAGGGACTACACAGCAATTTAAATAACGTGCTGCCTAGGGTGGCCTGAAGACACAAAACCTCCCGTTCCTATAAAATCCAGGTTACAAATGGAAAACCTTATCAAGAAGAATAAGACCAGAATGTTGAGAAGTTTTCTGAAGTACCACAACTGAAGATTGCACCTGATGATCTTCGAGGTCTTTCCAAATTCTGGGATTCTGTGAGTCAGCCAGCTTGGACTCTACACAGATGGCACCATTCCTCCAATGTCTGACTGTCCCCTCCAGGATAAATTTGTCCATGTTTCCACCCAGATCCCCAGTCTCTCGTTCAGCTTATCCCCAAAACTTCCCAGCACCCATCCACCTTCAGTCTCCAATATCCCGGTTCAATGCTTTTCCTGGGGCAAAGCACGTCGTTCACAGGCCATTATCACTCCTAGCACGGAAGGATGTTACAAACTTCAACAGGGTTCCCTCAAATGGGTCCTTATCGGTCCCATTGCCTTGGGGACAATAATTGCTGGTGTCAGGGATGAGGTGCTGCAGGTTTTGGAGGTGTTGGAGCAGATTCAGTCCTCGTCCTGCTGCCTGTGAAACCACAGAAACATTAATTGCCTACAAATTCCATCAGGAACTTCACACACACAGAGTCACGACTTCATTACAGCCCCGCAGGAGCCGCCTGGGAGCCTCGGGAAACTCCGTGTAAAGAGCAGCAGATAGACCTGGAATGAGTTAAGAGACTTGGAGACTCTCCTGCGGCACAGGCTTGGGAGCTGTGTTGGATTTAATGTGTGTTTGTACTGAGCGCTGGTGGTAAAACCCCGGCTGGCTGCGACTCCGAGGATGTGTGTGTGTGCATCCAGCAGCCCTGGGCTCAGAGGGATCAGAGATGGGTCAGCGGGAGGATAAAGGGTGCAACAAGGGAGTTGTGGTTGTTACTGCCTTAAAGTTGGATACGCTCAACCTGGCAATGGGCTTTGCACGTCAACCTGATTTTTGGGGGAGAAGATCTGGGAGCGGGAGAATAACTGGGCGAGCTCTGCCCGAGCCGCCGTCCCCGTGGCGCTGGCGCCTGCGGTATTCCTGCCCTCGCTCCGACCTCCGGAGTGTGTGGCAGCTCCGCGCTGCCCGGGGGGATGCGGGTCCGCGCAGTGTCTGCCAGCCCTGCCTGCCCCGCAGCCTCCGCTGCCGCCCGCTGTCCGTGCCATCCCCGGCCACCGGGATGCGCTCCGGCTCGCTCCCTGCCTCCTCACCCCAAATCCAAAGGGCAAGAGCGAGCGGTGCCTGCTGCTTCTCCTGGCGCTAAGGGGCTGAAGCTCTCGGGATGGCTCCATTCGGAAGCGATTCCACAGTGCCCAGCGGAGCAGGGAAAGCGGAACGGAGCTCAGCGTGAGGAACTGAGTAAGGATCTGAGCTCAGAGCAAGGTCTTTGCAAGTCCAGCCAACTGCATATCCATGAATGTATAACCAGATCCGTCAGCACAAAGTTTTCCTTGAAAACAGTGATTTTTGTGTTTGACCATCTCCTTGGAATTACTCAGTGTATTCATCCAGAGTGTTTGACTTTGTTTAAAAAGGCTTTTTCCCCAGAGATAAGAAACTCTGCCTCGGTAGTGAGCTGATTGTGGAGCGGCTTCTGTGCTTATCCCCTTGGATAAGAGGCTTTATTATACCAAATTACGGGATAATCTCTGGACACGCAGACACAGCATCGGATCTCTCCTCCTTTGCTTGTTTTACTTTTTGATCCAGAGCTGCTCAAACCAATCCAGGGGGTCTCCTCTGATAGGAATCACCATCCTGTTTCTTGTCTGGGAAGCTGGCATCGGCCCAAACTGATGTTTTTTCAATCAACCTTCTTTCTCTTGCTCAGCTTTTCCAGAAGCCTCACCTGTTTGTCCTTTTTGCAGTTCTTCAGACCAAAATAAATATCTGATCTCACCCCAAAGGCCAGCAGAGCCTTGGCAAGGCATTTGTGATGACATCAGTGTCCAGCCTCACTCCGAGCTGGAAGGACAGAGGTGTCCCTCAGTCTTTCTCTCCAGCCCCTCTGGGAACGGCCCTTTTCCTTGTCACACTGATACATATTCCTGATTTCTGACAGCCAAGGTGAGTTCTACAGCCTTCCTTAAACTTGTGTGTGCATAAATGCTGCTGGGAGGCTGGCTCATTGTAAGGTGGGAATTGATATTATAATTTAATATTATAATAATGTATTTTAATGTTGTTTTTCTGCTCACGTGAGCAAACAGTGAGGAAAAGGCCCAGAAATTTACTGCTCCAGTTAGCCAGGGTGGAGCCCTTAAGGTAAGTATTGGGGTTTGGAGGCATTTTGAAGAGGGCTGGGAAGTACAAAAATCTTTTTATACCTGTAAGTGGGAATTTTAGGGATGAGGCTGCTGCTCCAGCCCCTGGTAGTAGATCACACAGAGGCCTGGCAGAGCATTTCCCTGGGAAGGGCTGTGTGGGTTTGCCTTCTTCCACAGAAGAGAGAACCAAACCCTTGCATCATTGCAGTGTGTTGTATAAACTCGTAGGCAAACCACAGCAGCCTGAAGCTGGGTTTCCTCGGTGATATTTTATTTGCTAAATGTACTTTTTCTGAAGGAATGGATCTGTCTGGGAAATATATTCCCATAGTTTTGCACATTCTGATCGTGAGGCAGCTTTTAACTGCTTTGGAAATCAAATTAGTGCTCGCTCGGGGTGTTAATTAGGCACACTGAGTGTAACCACAATTAATTTTCCCTGGTGACACAGGGTTTAGTCCTGCAAACCAGCCCCTGAACCCTGTATTTACTTGGCTCTGCTGTTCCTGTAGAGACTCTGCATCCCACCCCATGCCTTTGCTCTTCAGACCAGTCCTTAAATCCAAGTTCCCTTTGGAAAAAAACCCCTCTGACCTTGTGGGCAGTTTCCTGTTTCTCTGCATTTCCAGAACCATGCAGGCTATCCTGCATAACTGCTCCTGACCTAGAGATATTTGTGGGGAATAGGAACAAAAAGGAATGAGCAGTGCCAGACTAACACGCCTTCGAAGAAATAAAAATTCTCCTTGGCTGCTTTGGAGTTTGCTTTTTCCCCAGGAGGAGGGATTGATTTTTGTCTCAGTGACACGGATTATATATGTTGGCACGGCTTCAGTTTGGGCTGGTGTTGAGATCCGATCAGGACCTGCCCTCTGAAATGAGAGCAGGAATCTGATAACACTTCGTGTGTGCAGCTTTGCTGGTGGCAGGTCGGATATCGGTCTCTTCCTAGAGCTAATGCTGTATTTACATCCAAATAAAACTGGGAAATGTGCAATAATCTAGCTGCAGGCTCTCACGCTGCGCTCCAAGTGCTTTGTCTGCCTTGGCTGACAAAATGCTCTTGGCTCCTGATCAAAGGAAAGTAAGTGGAAGCTGGTTTTCTCTTGATGTTAAGAAAGCTCCTGACAGAGAGTCCCTGCAAGGCTGGTTAAGAGCCCAGGCCCCGTGGTAGGCTAGGAAAACTCATTGAAGGAAAATGCGGAGAACAATGGCAGTGTGGAATGACTTGGGAAAGGGCTGTGTGAGGAAATGGCATCCTGATGGCTGGGTTAGTGCCGCAGGCATCCAGGGGATGGCCTGGAGCAGCAGGTGAGCGGCTGGGGTCATTCACAGAGGTGCCTTGCGGGAAATGCCTGCCAAGGGTTGGAAAATCCCTCCCTCTGGCTCTCGGTGGTGGCACAGCCTCCTCGGCTCAGCACATAGCCAGTGGCTTCCCCTCCTCCAGGTGCTAAACCTGTGCAGGATAACAGAATTCTAGAATTCCTTTAAGTGGAGCACAATGCCTAATTATGAATAGTTTGGCCTGGTATTGTAAAAACCATCCATTATCACTGCCCAAGGCCACGGAAGCACTGGGATGTGAACTGTGCTGCCAGCAGCGCCCGGAACCTCGGAGCAAACCGGGTGAGCTGTTTGAAATGGCACTTCAGTGTATTTTGGGATGAGAGCAGCGCAAAGTGTTGCTCAGGCCTGACTGACATCCCGACGTGCCGAGGTGCTGGTGGAGGGATGGCTCTGAACTCGCTCCAGAGGGATGATCAGTGGGAGTAGGTGCTCTGAGGAGCAGCCGAGGGAGCTGGGGGGCTCAGCCTGGAGAAAAGGAGGCCGAGGGGGGCATTCTCACTCTCTACAGCTCCCTGACAGAAAGGTACAGCCAGCTGGGAGTCAGGCTCTGCTCATAGGGAGCAAGGGACAGTAGAGGAAATGACCTCAAGTTGCACCAGGGGAGGGTCAGGTTGGACATCAGGAGGATTTTTTTTTTGTGTGTGTAAAGAGTTGTCAGGTGCTGGTAGGGGCTGCCCAGGGCAGTGGTGGAGTCTGCAAACCTGCAGGTGTTCAAGGAAGAACTGGACATGGCACTCAGCGCTCAGGGCTGGTGAGAATCAGTCACAGGTTGGACTCAGTGGTCTGGAGGGTCTTTCCCAACCTGATGATTCTGTGATTCAGTGATTAGAGGGCTGGAGCAGCTTTGCTCTGGAGACAGGCTGGGAGAGCAGGGGATGTTCAGCCTGGGAAAAACTCCAGGGTGACTTGAGAGCCTTTTCCAGTGCCTAAAGGGCTCCAAGAGAGCTGGGGAGGGACTTGGGACAAGAAATGGAGGGACAGGACAAGGAGGAACGGCTTCCCACTGCCAGAGGGCAGAGTTAGGTGGGAGATTGGGAAGAAGTTTTTCCCTGGGAGGGCGCTGAGGCCCTGGCACAGGTTGCCCAGAGGAGCTGTGGCTGCCCCTGGATCCCTGGAAGCGTCCAAGGCCAGGCTGGACGGGGCTTGGAGCAACCTGGGCCGGTGGAAGGTGTCGCTGCCCACGGCACGGGTGGCACTGGACGGGCCCCGAGGCTCCCTCCAGTCCCGCTACTCGATCATCCCGTGTCTCCGCTGTCCCCGCCGCAGGGCCCCGGGCGGGGCGGGCTCAGTGCGGGGCGGTCCCGCCGCCTCTTCCGCCCCGCGCCGTCACCGCGCCCGCCCCGCCCCGCCGAGCGCGGACCCCCCCGCAGC
>JAYDZK010000268.1:9417598-9430917 GCA_034509185.1 Euphonia xanthogaster
ATAATAAATTAATCAGCAATTTCTAAGTTTTTTCCAGATACACAAATAAAATTTGCCAAAGATCCTGGCTCAGTGGAAGAGCTTCTCTGTTCTGGATTTTGGTCATCACTGGTGACATCCAGACAGAACAAAAACAGCGAGAGGGGGACTAAAAGTCAATGGAAAATTACCAGGCTAATTTTGTTTGCTGTGCCTGATTTGGAGACAGAGGAGGAAATTTCTAGGAGGACACATGAAAACAGTGTTGATCCTTTGTGTGCATTTAGAGCTGATCCTCATCTCAATTCATTCTGCAGTGCAGGACAAAGGGCCTCATCATCTGCAGCCGTGGGAGAAACCGGGATGGGGACCAAATAATGGGAATAATACCTTGCTTGTAGGTAAGCTCTTTCAAATAATCATCTCCTGAGTGCTTTTGAGAGAACATCACTGGAATAAATTATATTATCTGCCCCAATTATATCATCTGCCCCTTAAAGCTGTAAACACCTGAACAGGCTGACCAATGTTTTTCCTTCCTGGGCTGTGTCCTGGCAGATGGGAGAGCTACAGGCACCAAATCCTGGTAGAGAAGAGGGTCACAGAATGGAATTGTTTAGGTTGGAAAAGATCTTTAAGATCATAGAGTCCAACTGTTATCAACCATATTTCAACCAACAAGAGAGTTTGTGAGGAAGAAACAGCTTCAGGGAGAATATTGTGCAAAGCTTTTAATAATTGAGGATGATTTAACAAAAATATCCCCTTTATACCCCCTGGTTCCTGGGAGAAAAGCTTCAAGCAGCTTCCTGAGGAAAGTTCTGCAGAATCAGCCTTCAAACATGTTTTTCTCTCTCATTTATCTGATTAATTTACGTTCATTAAGAAAACCAACCATGTTCTCCTTTATATATCCAGTTTCCATGAATCACAGACTACAGCTCCAGGATTTCTGTGTTTATTCTCAGAAGTCACTCAGCTGTTAGCTCACTCTCCCAAAATAGTGTTTTCCCTTTTCCTGAAGGTAATTTAGGGAATCAGCAAAACATCTAAACAGGGGGACCTGAGGGTGGGGGTTTTCTTTCCTAGTACTCAGTAACTGTAAATTCTAGTCTAGTCTGGAAACATGGAAGAGGAAACCTCATCCTCTTTGTGGATCAGTTCTCCAGGATGGATATATGGATTTTAAATGGTCCTGCAGATAAATACAGTGATGGGAACGAGTGGGTGGTGAAAGTGGGCGAAACAAAAAGGCCAGGAAGAGTAATTTAGGGAAACTTAGGGGTTTTAATTAAGAGTGAAGTAATAGAGATTGTGATGGGATGAAATGAAGAGAGAAGGATCCAACACCAGCAGTGACAGGACAAGGGGAAATGGCTTCAGGCCAACAGAGGGCAGGGTTAAATGGGATACTGGGAAGAAATCCTTGGCTCCAAGGATGGTGAGGCCCTGGTACAGGTTGCTCAGAGAAGCTCAGCTGCTCCATCCCTGGAAGTGTCCAAGGCCAGGCTGCATGGAGCTTGGAGCAACCTGGTCCAGCACTAATCCCAGCCTTACCCCCAAGGATCTGCCACTGCTCAGGACTGGGACAGAACTAAGCACATCCAAGCTGGCATCTTCCTGGGATGTGTCTGAGCTGCAGTCAAGGGTTTCTGGGTTTTGTGGGATTCACATCAACACACACACACACAGCCCAAGCTCTTGAAGCCTTTATTACAGGAAGGACAAACAGGGACCTTCTGCCTTGCTTGGGTCCTCTGGGATGAGCAGCCCAGGCCCAGGGGATCTGCAGGAAGCTGAGGAGGGAGCTGCTCTGTGGGAACACGACAGAGGTCACTGGCACTACCTTGGATGGGTCCCTGTCCCTGCTGGTCACCCCACAGAAGATCAGGAGTCCTTCAGGGCCACCACGAGGGCCTCGGCTGGAAGGTGAGTGAGCTTGTGGGTGGCTGTCAGGGGAGTGGATTAGGGATCCTGTTGGGCTCCAGCCAGCTGTGTCTGCACTGGATGCTCCCCAGCTGCTGGCAGAACTGGGATGCTGGCCAGTGCCATGGGCAGGTTCTGTGCAGGGCCGAGGACCTGTTGCCTGGGGGCTTTGAAGTCCTGTCCTCGGGCACGAGGAGCACTGGGAGGTCACGGCTCGGCCCCACAGAGCCGGGCAGCTGGGAGCTGCCACAGCCCTGAGCTCTGCTGCCTGTGGGGGTGCTGGGCTGCTCCCTCCCAAGGGTTTCTCCTGGGAAATCAAGAGGTTAAAACCTAGATGGCAATTGGGTGTAGGGAGACACTGCCTTCTGTATGTGCTGCTTGCACAGAGCAGCCTGAGAGGCCACAGAGGCACTTCAGACACGGAGGAGCACTGGCAAGCAAACCCACCCTTCATCTGGCAGCTTCTGGGGTAGGACAGCCTGGCACTGGGATTCCCACCTCCACTGCAGGACCCTGAACGTGGACATGCACCAAGCTAAACTTCCCTGGGAGCAGAATTTGAGACATCATTCCCAGCAAACTCATCACATGAGATCTTTCGAGTCCTACTTGGCTGTGAAGAGCAGTGATGACTTCATGGATGTGCCCTGCTGCATCTGCACCTTTGGCTGGAGAAACTGGGATGCCCTGTCTGATTACGGGAGCAGCTCCTGCAGCAGGCCAAGCAGGTTATGGAAGTCACACTCTCTCCAAACAGCCATCTGCTGTCAGCAGCCACGTGCCCCCACCTGCACCTGCAGAATGCACATCGTCCTACATTGTCCCCTCACCAGTAAGCCACAATTTTAAAGGATAAATGCGCAGCAATTTCATGGCTCCCTGTGCAAGTCGACCTCTTCCCGGGGCACAAAGTGCTGCCTGTTGCTTAGGAACAATCTATATCCTACTAAAATGAAGATGTGCTCTCTCCAAAGAGTTTTTTACACAATGGGTGTTTGCCTTGCTCAGACACTGACCCACCTCCTGCATAAATCATGGGATGAAGTCTTTGTGCTCCAAATGTAGCGCTGGACACCTAGCCCACCCAGCCATGATTCGGGATATCGGGATATGGCCTAGGCGTGGTTTGGGATGTGGGGCTGTGCAAACCCAATCCCTCAAGGTCCTCTGGCTAAGGTAACCTGGACTGCAAAGCTATCTTGTCCAAGGCCCCGGTGGGAGCATCTGCCAGGGTGGAGCAGGTGTTGAAGCGGGAAGCCTTGCAGGACGTGCCCCTGGAGCTCTGCTTCTTGCGGTAGAAGTAGCTGCTGAGGTGGAACCACAACTTGTCATGGAGGGAGGCGTAGATGAAGGGGTTGTAGCAGGCGGAGCTCATGGCGATCAGGTGGCACGAGACCTGGATGACGTTGACGTACCTCTTGTCCAGGATGGTGAACTCCTCGTCGATGTCCCGGATGAAGTTGACCACCTGCAGGGGCAGCCAGCAGACGGCAAAGCAGACCACGGAGATGGTGAGCACCCGGAAGGTCTTGTGCTTGGTCCTGGTCCACTTGTCCTGGCAGTGATAGGCGGCGCCCGGCACGTTCCTCCTGCGCAGGCGGTGGGTGATGGCGCAGAAGGAGATGGACACGGCCAGCAGCGGGAGCATGTAGGAGAGCAGCAGCATCAGGCACGAGTAGAGCAGCCGCTCCCTCTCCTCGTGCTTCCAGAACTCCTCGCAGATGATCATGTCGTGGCCGATGGCGTTGAGGTCCAAGTAGTGGGTGTGCAGCGAGGTGGGCACGGAGGCGGCGATGGAGAGCAGCCAGATGCAGGCCACGAGGCCGAGGCAGGCCCTGCGGCTGATCCGCCTGCGGATCGGGTACGCCACCACCACGTAGCGGTCGATGGCGATGGCCGTGAGGGACAGCACCGACACGAAGACGGTGGCGGCCTGCAGCAGGGTGACAAAGTGGCACATGAAGATGCCGAAGAGCCAGCCCCGCTCCTCGAAGGCGTAGGACGCGGTGAGGGGGACGCAGGCCAGGCACATGATGAAGTCGGCCACCGCCAGGTTCCCGATCAGGAAGTTGGTGGTGCAGTGCAGCTTCTTGGTGAGGGCGATGAGGAGGATGAGGAAGAGGTTCCCGACGCACGCCACCACCACCAGCGTGGCGTAGAGCGGGATGAAGAGCGGCTTCAGCTCCAGCAGCAGGTCCAGGCCCGTGAAGATCAGGGCTGAGTCGTTGTGCCAGGAGCCATTGGGCAGCTGAGCCATGGGAACCCCTGTGGCTGAGGCAGCTTCTCCACAACTCAAAGTCAAACACAGGTGAGCCTGTGAGCTCTGGAGGGGGCATAAATACATTTTGGTTGAGCTTCTGGGCAGAAGGACCTGTCCCAAGTCTGGGCCTTTTGCACAGCCCCGTGCTGAGGCACTGGCTGGTTTAAATGACTTGCTTAAGAGTGAAGATGCCCTGTGAGAGCCACAGAGGAGCTCCCGTACGGAGGAGAGTTGGGAAGCTGGCTGTGAAATAGTGAAGCAGCCAGCACAGATCTGTGGGGAGTTGACAGCTTGGGGCAGCAGGACCTAAAAATCAGCTCGAGAAACCTCATGGAGAGTTTTCACCTGGGAGCTGAGCTGACTTAAGGCAGGGAAAAAAAAGACACTCCTGCATTTCTTGCTTTTTCTTTTTCCCAGTTAATTCCACCCTGACCCACCAGCCCCATGTCTCCTGGCTGGGCAGGGAAAGGAGCAACCTTTCCATCCCCCCCTGCACTCCTGTGTCTCTCCCAGCCAGCCCAGCCCACCCCAACCCATCCCACTGGGTTCTATTATCCCCTTGGTTATATCTTCATCACCCATGGAGCTTTGGCTTCTCCTGTCTTTCCCTGTGGCAGCTGTGATGGGAGGGAGGGAAGGAGGGAGTGCCTGGCTCCCTGGGTACCTCCACGAACCCACTCAGGGGGAATGAGGTAAAACGTATTCCAGCAGAAAGTATATGGAAATTAAGAGTTTCCCTCCAGGACCCTCCTTTCAAGCCCTACACTCTCAAAAATTATTGTTTGATCCCCCTTACTGGGATCTGGACAGTCTTTTCTCCCCAGTGGAGAGTCAAATCAGCATTAATTAAGAAACCCTTGTAATTAACCGAGGGATATTGAGGTTTTCTGCATCCCAGCTGCACTCACAGGGTGCACGCTGTGATACCAGAGCTCCAGGTCCCCGTGCCCTGCCTGGGGCAGGAGCACAAAATCCATCAGGAAACTTGCAGCTGAGAAGCCAAAATGCTCATTAACTTACAGAATGAAAATTCTGAAGCTCAATTAAATTCTTTAATTCTGCTTCGTGTACCCACGAGAGTCAAACCAGCCCTTCTGTGCATCGCCAGGGTCCCGCTCCCTCTCCAGTAAATGCTGAACACCGCGGCTCTGGCCGGGCTTTGGGGGCTCCAGGGTGTGGCTGCGGGACCCCCTGTCCCGGTCCGGAGCCCTTACCTGCCGAGGAGTCCGGGGTGCTCGGGGCCGGGAGCCGCCCGCTGCCCGCCGATGTTCCCGTGAGGATGAGGAGGAGCGTTCCCTTCGCAGGGTGTTCACCGGGAGACTCCGGCACAGCCGATCTCAGCCGGCTTTTTGTGGTGTGGGGCTTTTGTTGTCTTGCTTTGTCTTTCTTTATTTTTTTTTCCCTGCTGCCTGAGCCTTTCAGTCCCGGAGGAACAGGACGTTCTCACCCACGGCGTTCCGTGTTCCAGGTACCCGGGGGGACGCGCACATCCCACCGAGGTGGAGCCGCATCCCGCCCCCCGGCCCGGCGGGGAGCACCGGGGGGCTGCGGGGAGCCCCTCCCTCGCCCTCGGGCCCGGATCCAGGCACATTCTCCCGGCAGGGAAGGAGGGGAAGGCGCGGAGAGGACGGGGCGGGCGGGCGCAGGCATCCCGCGGAGCTCCCGGAGTCGGCAGCGCCCGCCCCGTCGGGGGGTCCCGGCCCGGGGGCGAGGGAAGAGGGGGGGAAAGTGGGATGAGGGCAGAGTGGGGTGAGGGTGGCCCAGCCGTAGGGTGACAGGCACCCAGCCCCGGGGCGCTGGTGGCCCAGCTGCGGGGGCAAGTGTAGGGTGGGGTGAGGGCGGTCCAGCCATTGCGAATTGCCCCAAATGAGAAAGGGTACCGGGGTCAGCCTTACTTAAATAAGGGAAAATGATAAATAATGATCATCCACTGGAATTTTGGGGGGATAAGAGGAATGGAAATTTGCAGAGCAGTCACAGAAAATTGGGAGTTTTGGTGCAAGACAGTGATTAATTCATCCCAATCTGATGGAGCTGGGCTGGTTATTAAAGCTGGCTGGGCCGATCCAGAGGAGACTGCTCACCCCTGCCGAATAATCAGCAGGAAGAAAATCATCTTTGTCTCCATATCAGTGCCTGACGAGAGCTGCTGTTAATTTTAAAGAGCAGAACAATCAGATTAGGACAGCCAGAGGCTGGTTTGAGAGGAGAGCTGGGCTTTGGAGCCGACTGCAGGATGATGAGTCCGCAGCAAGGCAGGCACGGGCTCCATCCCCGCCCGGATGCGCCATGGCCAGGGTGACCCGGCTGCAGCACCGGGAGCCCTTCCCTCTGCACAGGCTCATCCCGGAAAAACCTTCTTTGACATCATCTTTGCTGCTTCCAGAGCCTGCAAAATAAATCACTCTTATTCCCAGAGCTCGTATTGCCCCACCCCAGGTCCTGGCTCAGAGGTACAAGGATGGGTTGAAAGCTGCAGCCCACCCTGAGAGTCGAGCTGGAGGTGCTGGAGACCCCTCCTGTGGCATCCTGGTGTCCCTCCCGTCCCATAAAGATGATGGACAGGAATCAGTTTGCTGTGATTTTTATTCTTTTCCATGTCAGCAGGGTGGTTTTTAGAAATAACCAGAGATCCCTGAGACCCTGTCAATTCCAAAGGAGAATGGAATATATAATGGTCATAAGCTGAAGGAGGGAAGGTTTGGGGTGGATAGTGGGAAAAAAATCCTTCCCTGTGAGGGTGCTGAGGCCCTGGCACAGGGTGCCCAGAGAAGCTGTGGCTGCCCCATCCCTGGCAGTGTCCAAGGCCAGGCTGGACAAGGCTTGGAGCAGCCTGGCATAGTGGAAGGTGTCCTTGCCCACAGCACAGAGTGGAACTGGACGAGCTTCGAGGTCCCTTCCAACCCCAAACTATCCTGGAATTCTGTGATTCTCAGCGGCACCACAGGGTGCTGCCAGCTCATGCTTCTGTGGGATCGATTCCTTTGACCCAAGCTTGTGGAGAACCACATTTTTTTCCTGTTTGGATGGCGGGAGCCTTTCCTTGCTGCCTGCAGTGCTCTGCCAGCCCTGCGCTCCCCTTGCCCTGACAAGGCAGCAGGTGAATTGTGTCAGGTACTTTATTCTGCCCTCTTTTGAAAGCAAACCCCTGCCAGGCTGGGGCTGCATCACCACATGGGCTCTCCACTGGCTTCCAGGGGTGCAGAAACGCTGTCTCATGCAGAGAAAAAGGTAAAATAATGCCTTTAAAAGGTACAAAGGGGCAGGGGGGCTGCTGTTTCCTTTGTGATTTACTCATTTATCCTGCCTGAAAGTCATTCCCTGTATCTGCCTGTGCCTCATGGTGTGGACCCGATGCCACCAGGCACGGCAGCTGCAGATCTGCCTGTGCCTCTGAGGATGGGCCCCTTCTCTGTCCCTGAGATGCCACTGATGTCTCCTCTGGGTTAAATCGTTAAAAACAAGCTGCCCAGGGCAAGGGTAGAGTCCCCAGCCCGGGGGGGATTTTAAAGCCATGGGGCTGTGGCACTTGGGGACATGGGTGGGCTCAGCTGCACTGGGCTTGGATTTGATGGTCCCAGAGGGTTTTTCCAGCCTCAACAATTCTCCCTCTGTGGGAGTTCTTTCCACACATAGGAAGATTGGTGTTGCTGTAGAAGCAAACCCCACCCCTAGCGAGGCTGCTGCTTTTGCCAGCAAGAGTTGGTTTGGTGCTCAGCAGCCTGTTTTTCCCAAAATAAACCCCAGTATTGGGAGATTTATTTGCTACTCAAATCATGTGTGGCATCACCAAGTGCAACAACGCTGCTCGGACATATCACACTCCTATTCACAGTTTCAGTGATTTTTTAAAGAACTTTTAATGGTTTTTTTTTTAATGGTGATTTAAGTGCAGACCCACCCCAAGTCTATACTCTTGGTTATAATTTGATTATATATATTTATGTAACTATATTTATTATATATGGGAGGGGAAAAAACTCTACATAAAGAATTCATTTAAGGAAATTATTGCTCAACCTTTGCAATTATCAGCTGGATTTTCTTTTGCCCCACATGTTTCCACAGAGGAGGTCAGAGAATCTTGGAATGGTTATTATTTTTACAAGTGAAATGAGAAGAGCTGTTCCCTCAGGTCCCTTCTCCAAAGGAAATGCCTGGTGATGTGGATGTGGAATTATTTCAGCACAGTTCTTTTGGGTACATTTCTTCCTCAAATATGTTTAAGAACAGATGAGATAATATAAAGCATCCCCACAGTGCTTGCTACCCATAAGAATTTTATTGACTGGGAAATAGGCTGGGGACAGAGAAACTGCTGCTTTCTGTCTCTGCACAAACCATTTCTGGGAACAGCTCAGAGTTCTGCATCTTTGTCACAGCTTTGTTACATCAGGTAAGTGAGATCTGCACAAGGACACAGACTAAACATAACAGAGGACAGTTAAAGGATTAATTAAAAGGGACATTTAATGAACAAACCAGCAAGACACGAGGCTTGCGAGTTGTGCACCACTGGCACTCAGATGATTCACCCCATTCCTCAAGGTTTAAAACCCAAGGGATTGTTTTAATGGAGAATTCTGAGCGTGACTTTTCTGGGAGGTGAGTCTGGGATGGGAGTTACACCAGGAAAGATGACGGTGGGAACAACCTCTGAGTTGTGACGTGGTGACTGAGAGCAGCGCTTCTTTTTGGGTACAGAGACAGGAAACTGGGAGGCTCCAGCAAAAATTTACTCCTAAAAAACTATTTTCAAACAGGTACCTAAATGAACACGGCATGAATCCGGTGAGGATTAACTCCTAGAACCACAGTTTCCCTTAAGAAGCTCTGACAGAGTGTGCTGCTTCCCTCTACCGACCCCCAGTGTTGGTGCCGAGGCAGAACACACAGATCAGCGAAAAATCAGCACAATATCACAGATTCTTGGATCAGTAAAAGGAAATAACCCTTTGAAGAGTTAAGCAGGGAGAAAAAAAAACAGTTAAATACTAAATATATTTCAAGTCAGAGAATTCTATGCAATTCTGTGATGAGAACAAGCTGTTTGTAGCCTCTCTGGCTACCCCTCTTGGTTTCCCAATAGAGAATCTCATCTGATCTTTTTCTGGAGAGGCTGAAGAGGTACTAAACGACCAACAAGAGGAAAAATACTCCCCCTACAGTCTGTAATAGAGATTTTGGGCAATAAAGTGGGATATTAGGGGGCACATTACAGAGAGGAATGTGAAATAGCTACAATGTCAATGACACCACCAATTTATTGACTGCAGTGAGAGCTTCCTTCAGGGTCCCAAATTCACAGAGGTGGGAAATATCCATCTTCTTCCTGGCACAGCCTGGGGCCAAGTCAAACTGAAACAGTGAAGATCTGGAGAAAACACCAAAGTGGATTTGGCAGGAGAGGAAAAAAATGCCCAGCTGAGTAACGAAAAGGTAAAAGACAGGACCAAAGTGATTCGCTGGTTTCTCTGCTCTATTCTAGACCGTGATGTTTTCTGGTGCTTCTCCACAACTGCTTTTGTTGTTGTTGTTGTTTAATGTGTCTCCTGATGGATTCCAAACAATCCACATCCAGGCTGGAATGATGAGGGGGCTGCAGGCTGGAGAAGATCCACGTGAGGTTTTGGTTCAGCCGTGTCACAGGCGTTCCCTCTCGTCCCTACCGGTGCCAGCTGCCGTCTGCAGAGCTCCAGAGCTGGGATTTGCTGTGCTGGGGTTCTTTCTTTTAAAAATTACTTTTTCAATTACTGACAATTTGCTCTGTGCCCCCCTTCCTGCTATTCCTATGGCTGGGTACATCTTCCTGGGGGCTGGGACAAGAGGCAGCCCTGGGCACGGCCGGGAGCTCTCACTGCTCCGCAGCCGGAGGCTCCTCCTCGGCCTCCGGCTTCTCCAGCTGCAATTCCGGCGGGATGAGGCACTGCACCTCCTCGGAGCTGATGGCCACTTTGTCAGGCTGCAGCCAGCGCTTCAGGTGCTCCAGCGTGCTGGGGACAGCAAAGGGACACCGTGAGACCAGGGAGTGACAGAGCCGCACGGGAACACGCAGGAGAAGCGACAGGAAAAGCTTCCACAGGCAATTCCTGCCCTCTGCAGGTATTCCCGTTCCCACAGGTGAGGTCTGGCGTGGGATGGATCCTGGTGCCAGAAGGACAAGCAGAATCTGCCATTGTCCAAAGCCATTCCTTGCAGGTGGGCCTTTGAAACTGTGCCTAGAACACGTTTTGTGCTCTGATTTCTCTCGGTGTAAAGGACCTGCACAGGAGCCCCTTCAGCCTTTACACTCCAACTCAATCAGACAGAGGGCACGGTTAGATGGGATATTGGGAAGAATTCCTTCCCTGTGAGGGTGCTGAGGCCCTGGCACAGGGTGCCCAGAAAAGCTGTGGCTGCCCCTGGATCCCTGGAAATGTTCAAAGCCAGGCTGGATGGGGTTTGGAGCATCCTGGGATAGTGGAAGGTGTCCCTGCCCAGGGCAGGTGGGTGGCACTGGATGGGCCTTAAGGTCCCTTCCAGCCCAAACCAATCTGTGATTCCAGGAGTTTCCAGCTTTCTGGGCTGGAAGTAAAAAACCTCTTGCTCAAACAAACCAAACCCCCAACTGCCTCTTAGTGATGAATATCAGGAAATATGGGTGGGAAAAGGGAAGGGAACAAAACCAAAGCTGGAAGAATATCTCAAAATGTGAGAGCATTAATAGCACTGGAAGGTAAAAAAAACAGTATACTCCTAACAGTCTAACATCATAATTCAGTGCACTTAAAAGTTAATGCTTGTTTAATTACATTGGTGCGTGAGACCCAAACCTTCAGCACCATTCAGGAGTGACCTCCAACTTCATAGTCGAGTTCTAGGGACTGAAATTCTTTCCTGGACAACATTCCCACCCTTTAAAAACAGTAGAAAGAGCCCATAAAAGCTTGGTTTTAAATATAAATCGCATTGAGGTTAACTGGGGACCAAAGAAACCATCTGAAACCTCCTGATAAACAGGGATTACTTTTCATAGTTCTGGCTTAAGTAGATTTTCTTGAAGGGAGAGAAATAATCTTTTTGTCATCCAGAAGCAATCATGGACAATGTCAGCTGAGAAATGAGGAATTTGGAGAGTGCTCCATGTGATTGGGAATGGGAGATTGCTTAGGGAAAGGGCTCCCGTCTTACTTCTGACATCATCTGTGAGAGGGCAGCGGGGGAGAGAGCAGAGGCACTGTAAGAGAGGCAGGGAAGGGAACTCTCATCCCAGGACTGGCACCAACCCCAAATCCCCATCTGAGACACACGGGACATCCCCTCCTCTGCTCCAATCCTTCCCTACCCCACGTGTGAGGAGGGGAATCACTGAGTAGATCCCAGCTGCTTCTGTGCAGTCCGAGGGGTGCAAAGATCAGAAAGGAGCACTGGGAGCTCAAACCCTACGTGCTCTGTGCTCCCTCTGGCACAACCCCAACGGGCATTCCCAGAATGCTGCAGGAATCCTGGGGCAGCCTCTCTGAGCTGCAGGGAGATGGTATTTCTGTGTCATGTGCTGACAAAACCTTCTTCTAGTTTTTAAGGGGTACGTGGTGGCCCCTTCCCACCGAGTTGCTCTTTACCTCTCGTCAGCATCGTGACCCTCAACGTAACATTCTGCCTCAAACTTCTCCTGCAGGAACCTGTCCCAGCATTCCCTCTTGGCCTGGGACAGCGTGCGCAGCATGTCCTTGGAGGTCACCTCCTGGGACAGCCCTTTGATCCTCATCAGTCTTCTCTCTGTCAGGAGAACAGGGGATTTTGTTATTCTGGAAGGAGAGAAGAGAAGGATCTGGACTTCTATATGAAAAAGTTAAATTAACTTTTCAAGACTAATTTCTATTTTAAAAGTAATTTTCTCCCTGTATTTCAAGCCTGCCTGCCTTTCTTTCCTATATATACACAAGATGATGTTTTTCAGGTGATGCTTCTGAAGGAAATAAGGTTTGTGCAATCAGCCAGCTCTGCCTGTTTGGGCTTTTAATAACTTTCACACTTACTGCTCAGCTTCCATGAAATCACACAGGATGGCACAGATCTCACAGGCACTGAGTTCCCACAATTTCCATGCAAATTGGAAAATAAATCGCTCTCATTGCACTACTTGGTGCACTGTGAAACAGCAACAAAGGCACGATGAAATTTCTGGCAGAAATAAAAGCTTAAAAAGCCACTTCTGCCACCTGTTCTGTTGCTGTGTGCAGCCTCCTACTCATTGTGGAGGGTAAAAAACAACTTTTTTCAGCTTTTGCTTTATAAAAAGCTCCTTTCTGTGCCAGAGATGAAGAAGCTCTGACTGAGCTTCACCTTTCCACTGCTGCACTTGAAGAAAATGAGTCAGATTCTGTGCATTTAAGCTGGGAGACTTTTTGACCACAGCACCGGCACCACAAAAACAGAGCTGTCACCAGGCGGACACTCACCCAGGGATGCTAAATACAGCTCTGAGTCGTTCAGGGGTGCCCAGGGCTTCAGGGCAGGTTGGGAAGAGCCGCCCGGTCCGCTGCCCTCGGCGTAGGAATCCATGAAGGAGTCTGTGAAAGCATCGCCGGCGTCCTTGTGCTCGGGATGTGGCAGACAGGAGCAGATCTCAGCCCAGAGGTCCTCGCTGGACCTGGTCACCACGGAGTCCACGCTCTCGATCATCCTCATCGTGGGATCCTGGCACGGGGGGACAAACGGTGAGCACCGAGCCGCCCGCCCAGGCCTCCGCCACCCCCCTCCCTCTGCCCAAGTCGCGCCAGGGGACAGTCCAGGGAATTCTCATCCCACCAGGACTCCCGGCCGCCCTGCAGGGAGCGATGTCCCTGCGGCTGCCCGTGAGGCGGAGGGGCCGCCCCGCTCCCACTCCCGCTCCCGCACCCACCGCCCGCGCTCCGGGCACCACAGCAGCTCCACCCGCGCCTCTCCGGCCCCGAGCCCGGCCAATCACAGCCGCCACCGGCCCCGTGCCCGACCAATCACCGCCGCCACCGGCCACGGCTCTGCCCAATCACCCCGCGCCGGCGGCGGAGCGGGGGCGCCCATTGGTCCGCAGGGTGTGGGACGCTGACGCGGCCGCGCCGCCATGTTGGCAGAGGGCGGAAGTTGTGCCGGGCGGCGCCGGCGGGCGCGGTGTGACATCCCTGGGGCGCTG
>JAYDZK010000268.1:9435287-9447410 GCA_034509185.1 Euphonia xanthogaster
GGAGGAGGAGCCGGGCCCCGCCGGCAAGGAGGAGGCCGCGCCGGCCCCCAAGAAGCGGCGGCTGGCGGGCGGCGAGCGGTACGTGCCGCCGCCGCGGAAGCTGAACCCCGGCGTGAGCTTCGGCGCCGAGCACTTCGCCGAGACCTCGTACTACTTCGAGGGCGGCCTGCGCAAGGTGCGCCCCTACTACTTCGACTTCCGCACCTACTGCAAGGGGCGCTGGGTGGGCCGCAGCCTCCTGCACGTCTTCGGCACCGAGTTCCGAGCGCAGCCCCTCGCCTATTACCGCGCCGCCGCCCGCGCCGGCCGCCTGCGCCTCAACGAGGAGCCCGTGCGCGACCTGGACATCGTGCTCAAGGTGGGCGGGCCCCGGGGTGGGCGCTCCCGGGGGGATCGTGGGCTGGGGGCAGAGCTCGGCCTGCCCCGAGTCGTGAGCATCACCCCGTGAGCGGTGTGGTTAGACAACACAGAGCCAGGAGTTGGACTCGATAATCCTGATGGGTTCCTTTCAATTCGAAACATTTTACGATTCTGTGAGCCCTGTGGAGGGGTTGAAGGGGAAATCGGGGCTTCCGGGGAATCCCTGCCCCACTGGATTCGGGAATGTGTGAATCCTACAGCCCTACACGTGTCCCACGGCTTCTTCGGCCCTTAGGAATGGGAATACGCTATGGGCAGGTGATGGGATTTCCGTGGTGACATAACACACGTGTTATCCTAAATCCGGGATCCCAGGAGAAAG
This sequence comes from Euphonia xanthogaster, assembly GCA_034509185.1. Lineage (NCBI taxonomy): Eukaryota > Metazoa > Chordata > Aves > Passeriformes > Fringillidae > Euphonia > Euphonia xanthogaster. The sequence goes on from JAYDZK010000268.1 coordinate 9,436,030, forward strand.
GGGCTTTAATTCTTCTCCCACAACGTCAAGTCCCTGTTGTTTGTGGCCGGGTGGGTGGTTGCACGAGCTGGATTCAGGCTGATTGTCCATACCCCTTCCAGAACAACGACTTCCTCAGGAACACGGTGCATCGGCACGAGCCGCCGGTCACCGCCCAGCCCATCCGCATCCTGGCGGAGGACGAGGAGGTGGTGGTGGTGGACAAGCCCTCGTCCCTGCCCGTGCACCCCTGCGGCAGGTTCCGGCACAACACGGTCATCTTCATCCTGGGCAAGGAGCACGGCCTGCGGGAGCTGCACACCCTGCACCGCCTGGACCGCATGACCTCGGGCGTGCTCATGTTCGCCAAGACCGCGGCCGTGTCCAAGCGCATCGACGAGCAGGTCCGGCAGAGGCAGGTGAGAGCTGGGAGCTGCTGCTGTGCTCCACAGTCAGCCAGGGATGGTCTCTAGAGGAGCTCAAGTTCCCCAGACAACTCGTGGTTGTGTTGCTGTTCTTATCTGTTGGTGCTTCTCGTCCCTAATAGGGTGAAGAGAGAGTAAAAATTGAGTTTGGTAATACTGGATTGGAAGGGAGCTCCTAAAAATTTGACTCCATTTGGTAATCTTAGCATGATAATATCAGAATAAAAACCCTAAAAATTTAACTTCTTTTGCTGGTATCGGATTGGAAGGGATCTCCTAAAAATTTAGTTCAATGTGGTAATTTAATTTAATTTGGTAATATTGGATTAAAAGGGATGTCCTACAAATTTATTTTGATTTGGTAATATTTAATTGTAAAGGGTCCCCTAAATCTTTAATTGATTTTGGTAATTTTAGGTTGGAAGTTATCTCCTAAAAATTTTAATTATTTCAGTAATATTGGGTTGAAGTGGATCATCGTTCTTAAGGGGTTATCCCACGGGACTGTGCAAACTTACTGGGATCATGCAGACCAGTTAGAGATGAGACTTATTTGTGAGTGGACATATGTCAACTGTCCACCACTTTCCTAATTTTAAAATTCCCATTTTTCCAGAGTCTCTTGCTCCAAACAGAACTTTTTCCAGGATTGGCTTCAGGGCTGTAAGCCAAAGGCTGTGGAGAGATGGCACCTGAATTTAAAACAAGGCAAATAGGCCAGGCCTTTCTGCTCTTGATTTCCCAAATAGCTGAGGAAAATGTATGGGGAAATTTGGCTTTAAGTAGCTGACTGCATTTTTTTCCCTTTCCTGTTGTAATAAAATGCCACCTCGGGATGTATTTTATTGAGGGGAGAGGGAGGGGGGAGCGAGGCTGGAGCTTGGGTGTGTTTCCCCGTGTTTCCTGAGCCTCCCTCTTGTGTCTCCTGGCAGCTGGAGAAGGAGTACGTCTGCCGGGTGGTGGGGGAGTTCCCGGAGCACGAGGTGGTGTGCGAGGAGCCCATCCTGGTGGTTTCCTACAAGGTGGGCGTGTGCCGCGTGGATGCCAAGGGGAAGCCGTGCCAGACGCTCTTCCAGCGGCTCAGCTACAACGGCAGCAGCAGCGTGGTGAGGTGCCTGCCGCGCACGGGCCGCACGCACCAGATCCGCGTGCACCTGCAGTTCCTGGGACACCCCATCGTCAACGACCCCATCTACAACATGGAGGCCTGGGGCCCGGACAGGGGCAAGGGCGGGAAGATCGGCAAGACGGATGAGGAGCTGCTGAGGGCGCTGGTAGAGGAGCATCGTTCCAAACAGAGCCTGGAGGTCTTGGGTATTGGGGAGGAGGACTTGAACTGCGCTGGTGAAAGTAAAGACTGTGGGAATTCAGGTGACTGCACAAAGTCTGCGGAGGCTGATCCTGTAAATGGGAGCTCCTGCCCTGCTGAGGACGAGAAGGATCCGGAGAGGAATGACCTAGCAGCTTCTCCGCTGAACTCTGATACCAACCTGGAACCGCTTGATAAAGACAAAGAGCTCAGTTTGTGTGGGAATCAGGATGGGCAAGCAGGGGAGAAGGGCTGGGAAGAGAAGGACCCTTTGTGTGTGGAGTGCAGGACGAGCAGGCGGGACCCCTCTCCCAAGGAGCTGGTGATGTTCCTGCACGCCCTGCGCTACAAGGGCGCTGACTTTGAGTACTGCTCCAGCATGCCCGAGTGGGCCATGGAGGACTGGCAGGAGTGACCAGGACACCCGGCACCTGCAGACCCTGCTGGCCGGGACAGCGACGTGCAGAGACCAAAGACTGACTTTGCATTGTGGTTGAGGTGGACAAAGTGTGCCTTGAGCTGGGCTGGGAGGGATCGGTGGGGCTGGAGAGCTATCCCGCTTCCCACAGGTGCTGTGAAAGATGGGCAGGGAAGCGAGGCTAAAACAGGAGTTTTATGTTGCCCTTCAGTGAGCTGGCACTTGAGGGCAGCAAGGACTGAACTGTGCTTGGCACAGGCAGCTTTGCCTTCACCTCAGTGGATTCTGGATCAATTATCCACATGGATAATGAAGTGTATGCACTAAAAGTCAAAAACTTATTTTTCTTCCAGCCTGCTGTGTTCCTGTGTCTTACAGTAAGAGCTGCTGGTTGTCATGTCATGAAAAACCCTGTTTTTATTGTATTTTGTTGTCAGATTGATTTCAAAACTACAAGATTGCTCCTGAGAGCACTGTGAGGTAAAACCAGGACACTGTGGTCTGTTTTGTGACGGCTGTTTGTCAGCAAGATCCACTTGCCTTTGAAATTACCAACATTCATTTAAATAATTACTTAAGTAATTAAGTATTAATTAATTAATTATTACCTGGGTGCAGGTATTGGGCCTGGTTTTGAAGGTACTGTTCCCCAGATTTTGATTTGGAGAGATTTTTTTAATATCACTTGAGTGTGACAGTCAGCTTTCAAGAAAAACAAAAGCAGTTTTATGAAGCAGAAGTCTTATTTTAAAATAAATTTATATGAATGATTAATATCACCATGGTTCTTATTTTCATTAGTGTTTACACAGTTGATTCTTGGCTTCTGGGAGGGTTTTTATATTCATTTGTTAGATCTCAGGTTGGCCAGCCCACAGGAATTAGTACCTTCCTCCTAAAATCACTCGATGATGTCACCAGGGTCAGGGCATGACTACCAAATCACAATAAACCATTGCTTGCTTCCAGTAGCCCACAGGAGCCAAGTGGTGTCTTTCTCTGCTGGATCATCCAACTGTTATTGAATATTTCCATAAAAATTCACTTAGGTTTGAGCTTTGCTCTTCCACAGCCTGCCAATGGTTTCATGATTCTAATTTAATTCCAGATATTTAGAGAGGTGATGCTAAGAATCAGCCTTGGCCAAATTTTTGATGCATTGGAATACACCTTTCATGGAAATAAATGGACCTTGGGCACCTTCAGTGTATAAAAAGGGTGGCTGGAGCTCTCACTGGATTTGCATGCAGGGGAATGGGGGTAGATTTAGGGACGACAGTTAAATCAGATTTTGATGTGTCCCAGGTTATGCTGGGAGGTTTTTTGGTAAGAAATTTCTGTTACCAAAAAAAAAAGCCTCTGTCAGGGATTTTCCTGACTGACACTGGGGCCAAAGGGCCTGATGAGGAACTGGAGCTCAGCCCTGCTTTTTCCCCTTTACCTGGAATAATGGCTGCTACTGGCAACTTTTAATTTCCTGGTCAAGAAAACCCTGGGCTTCTGTTTCCAAGATTCTTTGACCTATGAAGATTTAGGATTTATTTCACAAGGATACTACCTCTAATTTAATATTTCATTTTATTATTTCATTTTTTAAAAATTTATTATTTTTATTTTATTTTATTTTTTTAAATTTTTAAAATTTTATTTTAGTCAAAACCGTGTTTGATGTTTTGTTAGCTGGGAAAATGTTGCTCTTGGAGACACCCTGTGATAAATTCCCATCTGAGATTGGGTCTGAGGTAAATACTGGGTCCTGGTTGTTGGCATAAAGTTTTCCATACCAAGTGTAGGTCCTGGAAGAATTCCTTTCCTTAGTACACCTTTACTTGGACATGCCTTGACAGTGCTGGGTTAGCCTTGGACTTGATCCTAGACAATCCTGTCATTCTGTCTTTATCAGGAGTGTGTCTATCTCCCTGTGCTAAAGCACTTTTCCATACAAATAAACCCTCCTGGCAAGCTTCCCTGTGCCTTGGCCTCTCCCTGTGCAGGCCTGGCTGGAATCAGCCCCTGGGCACTCACCTTCCACGCAGTAAGGAAGCGTGCTGCTTGTCCAGTTGTGCTTTACTTTGTGTTTGGGAACATTTTGTGAGGCTGCACCCTTGTGATATGGCCACTCTGCCCAGGACTGGGTATGATCTCATTTCCAGAAGGATTTAAGTGTATTTAAAACTGTGGCAGCATGTGACAGGAAGGGCTCAGAGCTGTCACAGCAGAGGTGGGAGATGCCCCTTCTCCTGGAAGGTCTGAGTTTCACTAACTTCTAATTCCAGGCCTCTAATTCCGGATTTTATTTTTTTTTTAAGTGAAACATGGATAGCTTAGGCAGAGAGGAAAAGTTTTCCTGTGTCTTGTCAATACACTCATTTATGCCTTTTAAATTGCCATGAATTGATGGAAGACAAAGCAGTAATTATCTGAAGAGAACTTGATGTCGTTTTCAGTGAGGGGCTGGGACCTTAAAGCCCATCCAGTCCCGCTCCCCTGCCATGGGCAGGGACACCTTCCACTATCCCAGCTTGCTCCAAGCCCTGTCCAAGCTGGCCTTGGACACTTCCAGGGATCCAGGGGCAGCCTCAGCTTCTCTGGGCAACCTGTGCCAGAGGCTCCTCACCCTCCCAGGGAAGAACTTCTTCCCAATATCCCATCTAAATCTCTTTTCCAGTTCAGAGCCATTCCCCCTTGTCCAGAGTCCATCTCTTGGAGCCCCTTTAGGCACTGGAAGGGGCTCTAAGGGCTCCCTGGAGCCTTCTCCTTTCCAGGCTGAACAATCCCAGCTCTCTCAGCCTTTCCTTATTGGCCAGATCTTCCATCCCTCTAATTCTTACTCAGAGCTTTCACGAAGGACCCAGCCAGCCCTAATAGGACGTTTTGTTGAGATCCCAGAGGAGGTTGAGATTAAAAGGGATTTGTTCCCAGTGTCCCAGCTGGAAGCTCAGCAGCAGAGCTGCGCTAAGTCAGGATACCCCATGGAGAGGCACCACAGGAAGCTGGATACTGGGTGGGACCCTTCAGTCCCTCGGGACACTCTGTCTTGCCTGGGACCCCTAAATTCCGTGGGACGCTATCCTGGGTGATCCCTAGATCCCTCATGACACTCCCTGGCTGTGACCCCTAGAATCTTTGGGACACTCTATCCTGCCTTGTGACTCTGAATCCCTCAGGATGCTCTGTCCTGTCCATCCCGGGCACCGCCTCCGCTTTTCCTTCTCCCCATAGGGCCGAAGGGAGAGGAGGGAGAGAGAGGTCCCCTTGGAAGAGCTGGGGAAAAAAAAATAATTTCGGCGCAAGGGAAAAGTTTTCCTTTCCGACGAGGATGGGATTCGAACCCACGCGTGCAGAGCACAATGGATTAGCAGTCCATCGCCTTAACCACTCGGCCACCTCGTCACGGCAGCTTTTCCTTCACCGGACCTATAAGGAAGTGCGTCCACCCCCTCCATCATCTCCCGCCCGCCGCTCCCTTGCGCGGCGGGGCCGGTTACGGGGCCCTGCACGGGCACAGTACGGAGCGAAGCCGCCGCGACCGAGCACCCCGGGAACCGGTGCAGCACCGCGCCACCCCCATCACCGCGGCGGCGGGCGTGCAGGCCGCGCGAGACACCGAAATGGCAGCAACGGGGCGATCCGGGAGGCCGCCATGTTGTACGGCACCAGGGCCGCCATGTTGTACGGCACCAGGGGGCGCCATGTTGTACGGCACCAGGGGGCGCCATGTTGTACGGCACCAGGGGCAGCCGTCCTGTACGGCGCCATGTGTCGTCACGGCGCGGGGCGGGCGGTTGGATTTGAACGGGGCGGCGGCGGCCGGGGAGCGGGAACCGGGGCCGGGGACCCGGAAACCGGGATTCGGGAGCGAGGGGCCCCGAGCGGGAGGTAAGAGCCACCGAGCGGTCCCCTCGGGGAAGCGGCGGCGCGGGAGCGGCGGCGGCCGTTGCCAGGGGCAGGGCCGGGCGGGCGCTGCGGGGAAGGAGCGCGGGAGAAGGCGCGGGAGAAAGGCGGCGCTGCCCCGGGAGCGGCGGGATGGGAGCAGGGCTGAGGCGGCGCCGCCTGCGGCGGGCGCGGAGCGTGTGGGGGACCCCCCGATAAGGGCGGTGCGGATCGATCCGAGGTCATTAATGTCTGAGGGGCGCGTGGATGTGGTTAATTAACGGCAGAGGTGATTAATGCGGCGTTGGTGATCGATTGGCGCCTGGGCTGTGTGGGCTGTAAAGCCAGGGCGCGGGGGCAAAAGGAGAAGGAAAAAGAGATTATATCGGTTTATCCTGGTGGGGGAAAGGCCGCGGAGGGGCGGCAGGGATGGACTGAAGTGTTATGGAGCGATTCCCGTGTTCGCAGAGTCAAACGGGAGAGCGAAAAGCGGGGGGGGGGTCTTCATCAGCACAGCCACAGCTCGCCGCTCGTCCCGCAAGGATTGTAGCGGATTTCCAAGCAGGATTAGAGAAGAACAGTTAAGGAAGGTGGTTGGGAAGTGAATTTCAGATGAATATCCCCGATAACAGAGTGATCAGGGCTTTTATAGCTCCAGGCTTATCTCCCACAGGGATCTTCCGTGTCCTTCCCTTCTTTGTGTGTTCAGCGTGGCCGAGAGTGGGTTTAGATGGGATATTGGGAAGAAATTGTTGCCTGCATTGGGAAAATTAATTCATGAGGTTTATGTCTAAAAAGGAGACAGAGGAGTCACGTAGCTGTAGTCGTGAATAAAGGGAGAGGCCATGGGCCATTTTCCATGTGGTCTCTCAAATTGCTGGGGGATGCAGCCTTCTTTTTATCCTAATTTACCTTTCCCCGTTGGCTGAGGTACTTGAGAGATACAAACTTCCTGAATTGCCTAAACAGACCCTCTCCTAATGTGCACCCCCGTCCCCGCCTGTTCTTAGCGAATTTGTTCTTTTTCCCCAAGGCCAGGAATTTAGCAGTGCCTTGGATAAGCAACAGTTTGTGTCAGTAAGTAACATTCTCCTGTTGCTTAACTCACCTATCAGTCTCTGGCTTAGGCAGACTCATAGTTTGTAAAAACACACTCCTCTTATTCCTTTCAGGAGGGTTTTAGGAGAATTGAGCCATACTCTTCTGGTTGTATCTAGAGAAGGAACAAGAAGCAACAGGCACAAGCTGAAATACCAGAAATTCAGTTTAGAGTGAGAGGGAAAATGTCTTGTATGGGTCAGAGCAAACATTGTCTTGGATAAGGTTTGGTCTCATTTATCTCCCAGCTTTTACCAGAATCTTAACTTCAAATAAAAGGTCAGATAACCAGTAACACTTAAATTGTTAGCAGAGCTGTTTTCTAACATGATATACAATAGGAAATAAATGTCTAATGTGAATATAACAGGAGAACAATGACTTGAGAGGCCTGTTGTACTTCAGAGCATTTCTGTGACTGGAGAAGGATGGAGAGGGAAAAAAACCACAGGAAAAACACAGCATCAGAAGCTAACAGCCAGTTGTGGGTTTATGCAGTTTTCCTAGTGAGGCTCATTAATGGTTTTGAATTTTGGTGCTGTATTTTATAGGAAGCACACATCCTTCAGCAATGGACAAGATTTGCACAGACCCTAACATGGAAGTGTGAGTTGAAACCCTCTAAGAATTTTACTGTGATATAAATATTGCCCTTTAGAGGCAAAACCTTTTGTAATGCACTTCAACATCCCTTGAATGAAATGTTTTCCATTGTGATGAAGACCAGGGAGTTTCTTTGGTGTTTGGTGAGGGGATTTCAGAGTGGTGGATTGTCAGGAGATGAACTGACCATGGGATTGGGGGGGCAATCTGCTGAGTTTTCCAAAGCTTATCCTAGGAACCAGTGCTGAAATTATCAATCTGCTCCAAGCACGTTGTTTATTTAATTTCACACTTGTAAAAATAACAGAGAAATCAATTTATTAACCTCAAAACCATGGCAGGACAATTCAGGAAACATACCTTGGTGCAATTTTGTGCCTTCATACTGATGCCTGGAAATAGGACACAAACTTTTCCAGGCTATATAATGATAATATAAAAACAAACCTTTACTTGGAAGCCTTCAGGTACATAATGTGGTGAAAACCAGTGCCCCAAATTAGATCCTTGCAATTGGTAAGATGGGGCAATTGGAGTATCTGGCCAATATTGTCCAATTGGAGGACAATTGTTGTTTATGTAATCTCCTCCCTGGGTTCTGCTCTCCTCCCCTACCTTTATTATGCCAGTGATGTCCTTGGAGAAGTAACGGGCAAGACCAAAAAAAATTTTAGGAATGTGTCAATAAGGGCCTGTTCCCTGTAGGAAAGAAAGGTGGGAAAGTACTGGAAGTGAGGCATTTAACAGTCTACAAAGCTATAAATACATAAAAAATACATAAAAGCTAAGAACTTTAGGCATCAATACCTGTTTTCCTTTTTGCCCTGCAGGGATAACACCGAGCACATCAGAAGGAAGCGACTGTCCTCCGTGAGTAACCTACTGCATTCCTCAAAATAAAACTTTGTGAGGGGTAAAGGAGCCAAGGGAAGCTGACAGAGGAACTTGCTTGCTCTTGGGAGTTGAAGAAAAGCATTCCAAATGAGCCTGTCAATCCTGACAGGATTGACTGTCAGTCCTGAGAGGATTGACTGGGGCACTGCTGGCTCTTAGAAACTCTCTTCAGCTGAGAAAGCAGCTCTTGGAGCTGCAGCTGGACTCTCAGCTGCATTTTCTTTCAGAATTTTCTGTATTTTCTTTCAGATTTTAAAGGCTCCACGAAATCCTCTGGATGATCTGGGAAGTGGGAATGAAATGACAGAGGTAGGTCTGCCAAGCCCTTTCCTACCGATCCCCCTGTTTTGCTGATTCAGCTGTGTCACTGTAATAGCACAGGTGGTTTTAATGCACCAGTTTTGATAATAGTCTTCCTACACCACTTCTGTTTGGTTTTGTGTTTCTTGGAGAGCTGTGCCTGTCGTGGGTAGCAAGCTGTTGTGTTCCTTGTTGGCAGGACATCCACGCAGAGAGACGCAGGAGGAGCTCGCGCAGGGTCAGCTTCGCCAGCACCATCAAGTGAGGGAGCTGCACACCCACATCCCTTCCTCAGCCAAAAAATGCAGGCAGTAACCCTTCCCCCTGCAAGTGTCCTCACTGAGTAGTCACAAACGACTGCAAGCAGCAGGAAGATTGTTATCTCGAGTTGGGTTGAGCCCTGAGAGCCATTATTCATTTTCCTGTCTGAAAAAAAGCCTAGTTCAGTCAAATTCATGCTAGGAATTTTTGTTTTCCATTCAGGCATCTCCAATGCCATAATGGCATCTTCTTCCTGAAAATTATAGCTGGGTTCAGTGCACTTCTGGCTTTTGATATCTCATTTCAGAACATGTATAAAATATATAAATTAGTGCTGAATTTTTTAAAATTTGCTTTTAGAGATGGTTTTGTGTTTTTAAAAACTGGTGGTTTTGTTCTTAGCTGCAGAGTCTTCCAGCGAGATCTTAAGAACAGCACATCAGAGACAGAAAATACAGGTAAAACTCCTTTTACTTTTCCTGACTGGTTTCCCAGACTATTAGCAACAAGATTTTAGCTTGAATTTAAGAAATCAGAGCTTTTCCATTTGGGGAAGGAACAATGTGTTCAGCTCTTTGTCCTGGCCTGGCTGAAAACTCCTTAGTGACAGAGTTCTTGCCTTGAGAAGACACATCAAGAGTGAGAACTTCAGAACATTGTTTTCTGTGCACTTCACTCTTGTCTCATACTGAGTCAGAATTGTGTGGGTTGGGCAAAACCTTTAAGATAATCAGGTACAACTGTGATCATGCTTCTCACATTGTAATGTTGTCATTTCCTTATTTTTAGGGTGTTCAGCAGATGAGAAGGATGATACCTTGACTAATCAGTATGTATCGTGTCTGATAGATATTTGGTATTATTCAATGTTTATTACCAAATCTTTTCCTCAGAAAAATATGAAGCATTAGTCTGGCCTCAAAGCTCTTGTAGATAAAGCACAATGGTGGGATCTGTAAAATTAAAATCACTTGGTGGTAAAATAACAGATAAGACAATTTATATGTGAGAAGGGGAATTCCACAGAGAAAAATAAAGAATTAATCTTTTCTTGTCATTTAAAAATTAAAATACCACTGTATGTTGAACAGTGGTTTGTGGCATAGTAGATAATTTCATGGGAAAAATAAGGTTGTGACTCAGAATATATTGAAGACAAATAAGCAGTGTGTGTTATCTGCTGCCCAGACCCACATGAGCTCTGCTACAGAATTCTGTGCAGCACAATTCTCTGCATCTTCAGTTTACAGATCAAGGCTTCCCTTTGAAACCTTTTAACAAACTGTTTCTCAAACCCACCTTTTGTAGGAATGAAGACCCTGGGCCTGTTCCATGTGAGATCACTGGTGAGTTTGAGAACAGATTTAAATGACTCTGTTTATTTAATTAATTTGATCATTGATTATTGATTACGTGTGAGAAATGTTAATGTGCCTAGAGCAATCTCCCTGGCTTGGGAGAGCTCTCTCTGGATGGGCTTTCTCCCTTGGAGTTGTTTACAGGGATCCTGTTATGGAAGTCTGGGTGGGCCTTTGAGGTGCTGAAGGGAGTAATGAAAATATTTTTCAGAATATATTTGGGTTTAATTGTGTTTATTTACTCAGAGCATTGAGCTTCAGCTCAGTGGATAAAATAATGAGCAAACAGCACAAAAACTGGAGTGTTCCTTTTCTTTCCACAGGTATGAGCACTTTGCTTCATGCCCCCATCCAGGCCTTGGGGCAGCAGACTGAGGTATGTGAAGGCTTTAATTTTTTGGTGCTGAAAATACCAGTGTCCAAAATACATCACAAGAATTTGTGTAGTGAAGATTAAAAATGTTAACTGCCTCTGTATTCACATAAAATTCTCTTGAAACCGAGTATTCTATGTTTTGAAGTGTGTCCTAATTTGATAGTCATTGGACTGCAACATAAATAACTCTTGCTTCTGAAATTCCTTTACAACTTCTCAGTAATGAGCTAGTTCCTCCATTCTTGTCTGCTTTGCAAGCCTTCATGAGCCTCACTTACTACTTTTACTAATAAAAGTTTTTAAGGCAAGTATAATAATCACATATTCATATGATCACAATTATATTCTGCAAAAGTAAGGCCAACTAACCAGTCAGAAAAAATACAAATTCTTTAAATATTTTATTTAACTAGTTACTTTCTAATTCTGCCCTTAGTTCTCTGCTAGATGCAGCAACCAGTTCTTATCTTATTTGATCATCTGATTT
>JAYDZK010000268.1:9447510-9466102 GCA_034509185.1 Euphonia xanthogaster
CCAGTTCTTATCTTATTTGATCATCTGATTTAGCAGTCACATTTGGAATGTGCACGCAACAAGAATTATTGTTTAAATTTAAATCACTACATATTTCATGTTTGTATAACAGCAATAGCTCTAAAGCTAATCTGCTTTGTAAGGCCCCATGTTAGAGAAGTTACATTCTGTAATTTGCCAAAATCTTCTACTAACTTTAAGACTTCATTTTCCTTCCAAGAAATTAAGAATATAGTTTCTATTATTTATAATTTTCATCTAGATGTAATATATCCCTAGAAAATCAGATCCTATCCTAAAACAATAGGATTTGCATATCTACATAAAAACTCCATGGTGTGAGTCAGTCTTGCTGTTTAAAGTGTGATTCTTGTTTTACCCAGATATGATGAGCTCAGGGTTCAATTCCTTCCACTCTGAGTGCAGTGTGGGGGTCACCAGGGGGACTTGATATGATCCCTTCCACTTCTCCTGGGTTGCTCCAAAACTCCAGGTTCTGATGAACACCAGTTTCATTTCTGGTTTGAAATGATGTACAGGCAAGTCTGGTCCCAATGATTTCTTGGTAACAATGTACCTTTTAAAACTTACAAGAGTTAATTTTAATGCTGTTATATTAATTTCAGTAAAATTTTGTGGCTTCCTTTGCCTTGTTGGTGTGGCATGGGAAAGTTTCTGGCCATCTAGAGAAAGTACCAAAATACTAAAATGTACCAGCCCCTCATTCTGCCTGGGCAGTTCTGCAAATTCAGTTTGCCAGTAATTACCTGGTAAATTCCTCTGTTTTACTTGCCTTGGAAGTGGCCTCCCTTCCTTGAGATTATTGTGCAAAACAAATTACTTATTTTTCAATTTAACTGATCTTAATTTCTGTCATCTTTGTGCTTATTATATTCCTTTATACATTAGCTACTATATTTTCTATTTCCTGAAGTGTTTATTGATGGTTTTAGTTCTGTTATCTTATACATTAATTTGGAGGTGCAATTACTCACCTACATGAATTTACTAATCACTTGCTGAGATTTTCTGTGGCTTCCAGTAGTGGGGCTAACTGCCTGCCCTGATTTGGTTTTTGCTCCCAGACATTCAGCCTTTTGCTAGGTATTAGTGCAAGGACACCTTTTTCAGTAACTTCTCTTGCTGTTCTCTCAGCTCCTTGATTTCCTGTATTAACTGGGGAGTCTCCAAACTGATGAGCTTTACAAGGACATCCTGCTGGCAATATCCAATGGCCTCCTTTTTGTTCCAGAGCAGCTGTGCCCATAGTGGGGCACATATGAGCTTTTGTGCTTCTCTGTAGCTACCACTGCTCTCAGGTATCCGGGTCACCTTCCCTTGCACTGTCCAATTCTTTGGACAGGCTGCTTCCATGACCCCAAACACTGGGCAATGCCCCCAGTGCCAGGTGCATCCTTTCATGCACAGATAACTCAAATGGTTTGGTTCAAGAGTGAGGCTCCCAGTGCAGGGGCTGGCATTAAGGTTCTTTCAGGGCTTTTCAGGTGCTCTGGCTCTCAGGACTCCACACCAAGTATTTTTGTTGGAGGACCATGCAAGGGTATTGCCAGTACCCCATAACTGACACCATCCAGCCATACTAAGGAGGCTCATGGTCCTTGGCTCTGGAGTCTGGCAAGTGGCTTCTTTTCAGCTGCTTCCAGAGCTTCTTTTTTTTCCTGCAAGATCTCAAAACTAAAATATATTTCTGCTGCTTTGCTTATTTGTGCCATTTTCTTTGACACCCTGTATCCAGATAGTTGTAAGAAGTGTAGCAGACTCACAGTAGCATTGAGTCACTTACTTTCAGTTTTGATTGCTGGCAGAATACTTTCCAATTTTATTTGCTGTCAAGAGTGTGTACAGATTAGCTACCACTGGATGAATATCAGGAACTTTTCATTAATGGCCCATAAATCTAGTACTAATCTAGAACTGATAATATTGATGTGTTATATTTTGATTCATATTCTTTCAATATTCTAAAAAAAATTTATAAGTCTCTCTGATTTCCCTTTGCCTCAGACTTAATAGGATATTGGTTTTGCTTTACCAGTCTGGCTTCAGGTTTGAGAGTAATCCTCACCAATTTGGCCACCTTTGATCATCCAGGCATCTCAGTTGCCCATACCAACAGGGTTACAGCACTCTCTGCTTCCTCTGGGATTTCGTCCAACTCTTCTTAGTCCTGCAACATAAAAATCTTTGCCTTGATGGCTTTTGATTCTGGTGTTTGAAATTGTATTTCCCCATCCTAGAAAGTTATTTGAACATCCAATTTTCCCAATGAATCTCTCCCCAGCAAGGGGATTGAGCATTCAGGAGTATACAAATTGGCGTTTCCCCCACTGTTTTATTAATTTAAATAGCAATCATTGTAAAATAGGTCTGTTCTCTTTCCTCCCTGTTGCACCCACAACCCTTACAGGTTCTGAGCTAAGTTTTCCTCTGCCCAAATTCAGTACTGAATAAGTTGTTTCTGTATCAATTAAAAATTTACATGTTCATTCCCAGCCATAATGTAACCAGGGCTCAGCTGAGGATGATTCCCCTGGTTCCTTTAGGGGGATTTTTCATTTTCACTTAAGGTCTTGGGCTTGATGCCTTGAAAAACCTGGTTCAGGTTCCTTCTTTGACTTGCCTGGCCAGGGAACACTCCCTTTTCCAGTGTCCCCTTTTTTTCCACAGATTTCCAAATACATTTCAGCTATCAACTATCACAACACAAAGTGCCAAATACATTTCAGACACTGATTATCACAATGCAAATTGCCAAATATACTTCAGCCACTAATTACTGCAAGTTACTAAAGTATACTTTATACAATTAATGAATTGTTTCTGGCTGAGAGGGGTCCTAAATCCTAATTATGGTTTCAAACACTTTAGCAGCTCTGTCCAGGTTTTCCCTTTAACTCCTACCACCTTTGTCCATGACATTAAATCCACTATTAAAAACAAGGTTACTGGACCATAATTCCCAACCACCTGCTGGAGGGAAACCGTCAGAACTTCCCTGGCATCTCTCTCAACATCTCCTTGCTGCCTTCTAGCCTGTCCCACAATCACACCAAAATCCTCCTATCCCCTAAAACGTTCTTTCTGTTCCGGTCCACTTTTCCAAGACTCACTCATGTATCTAACTGTATTCCCTGGTGATTCATGATTCACCCCCTTTATTCTTTGCCAAAGAGCGACCATCAGCTCTAAATCATCCTCCTCTCCTTGCCTGCACTTTAAGCACCTCTTTTAACCCTTTGCCTTTCTTTTCCTTTTCAAGTGTACGAGGAATTTCATCCCACTTATTTTCCATTCTATGAAACAACATAAATTGCAATATTTATTATACTGCAAGGTTCTATCCTTAGGCCACATCTCTTGATCTTCCAGTGTATAAAGTGGCCACCACTGATTACAAACTTTTATAGGTTCTCCTTCTTACACGATGGGCATTGAGCAGTTCCCTAGGCCAGTAGTTTTTGGAGAACAAGCATTGTGATAATTCACCAGCTGTAGACAATTTATCATCTGGTAACAAATATATTCATTATGCTTGATAAAATATAATATATCTCATTACAATTACCCCCCTACAGCTACAAAACTGTAGGTGCCTTCTGTTAAAGAGACTAAAATCTCCCTTATCAGTGGTGAAAAAGTCTTTTGAAAGATCCAGAATGGTGCTGCTGCTTTGAAGCAGGTGGACAATAAACTGGTGGAAATAGAAGGTGGAAATCATGTTGTAGAGAAATAGAAAATACTGATCCATAAGCCTCATTAAGTGGTCTGTGCTTGCTAAGATGTGACTAGGTGTGAAGTGTAAGATGAGACACATTGTTTCATTCAAAGCCATTTAAATGTTATATATTTGCATAATTTAGTCGTTGTCCTTTCCTCAAATATGCTACTGCTGATCAGGGAGGCCTGAAATTAACAGGTTGGTTTGTTTAGAAAAGACTTCTACAGCTAAAACCTTAGGACTTTTGTTAATCAGCATTAGCTGACTTCTGTTTTAAACAGAAGAAACCACTGATCGTTTGTTTTGAGTGCCAGTCACTGAATTCTCCTTTTTTTGTTGTTTTTCAGTGGCATGACGTGGACCACGCCGCTCCAAGGACAGACAGGCAGGACACCACCCTCCTGTTCTCGGAGGAGAATGAGATGGAGATGACAGCCAGTCACACAGCCGTGATCTCACGGAACCTCAGCACCCAGCAGCCCGACAGAGCTGAGAAAATAGACTTCACCTCCTTCCTGGCTAAGTTAAACTCCAGCCAGGGGAAGGCAGAAACCAGCAAGGAGCTGAGTTTGCTCTCTGACTCCACAAACCATCCGGGCCCATCTTTGGAACAGAAGGAAGAAGCCACTACTGTGAAAAAAATAGATTTCAATGAATTTTTGCTGAGACTGAAGTCAAACAATCCTGCTGAGAGACCTGACAAGGACAATGTTTGCTGTGTCCCTTCCCAAGGCTCGGGAGACATGACACAACTCTCTGGGGAATTTGGCTATCCCCATGAGCCACTGGACACCTGCAACGTGACTAGAGTCTTTCGAGGCCAAGAAGGTGGCATGGAGATGACAAAATGTGAGGCAGCTGATGTTAAAATTCCATTTCCTGGTGTCAGTGAGGTTCCAGCAGAGCAGTGGGGGTGTGGGGATGTTACCCAGGCGTTTGCAGACGAGGGCATGGACGTGACAACCAGTCACACTGCAAAAGTGTCCTTTGCCCTCTCCACTGTTGGGAACCAAAGGCTCGATTTCCAAAAGGATTTCCCACCCACAGAGTTGGATAATTCGATGTTCAGGAGAGCATCTAATCCCAGCTTAAATGTTCAGCAGGACCCTCAGCTTGGTGCAGACAGAAAAGCAGCAAGTGCTGAAGGCAGAGGAGACCCCCCGGTGCTGCGAGCTGGGAAGCAGGAGGCCGGGGCATTGTCTGCCATCCAGGGATCTGTTTCGTCTAAGACCATCTTCCGAGGGGACAGAACCATGGTGTTTTCCAAGTGTGATGACATGGAAATGACTGGGAATTACACAGACATCATCTGTGAGGCCAGCACCACAGAACAGAGCAGTTCATGCCATAAAACCTCTGAAAAGCCAATGGGTACCAACCTTCCGCTGGCAGGGAGCAGATCCCTGGCATGTGGTGACGTCCCAAAGGGTTTGGCACCCGGAGATAATCCTGCTGCTGGGCCCTATAAAAACAGTGCACTTGAACTGCCTTCAGCCTCAGCTGGACACATGGAAAACGTGCCTCAAGCTTGTGGTCCTGCTGCAGCCAGCACTGGGTTTGGCTCATATACACATTTTGTGGCTGGTGGTGTTCTGAAGAGCAGGTTTGATCCCTCTGCAAACCCCCAGCTTGTTTTTTCAGGTGAGAAGACAGTAATATTTGGAGGAGAAGACATGGACTTGGCTAAAACCTTTGTTAAGGATGGTGGAGAGAATGTTGATAATGAACATCCCACTGCAGTCTTCACCTCTGTCACGTGCAAACCTCATTTCCTGGGCAACAGATCCATGTCTTCCAATGTAACTGAGCTGGAAGAAATGGAAATAACAAGATGCCACACTGTTTTCTTTGATGGTCAGAGCAGTGGGATAACAGCAGAGACAAAACAAATGCCCTGTAAAATCATTCCAAGGAAGAACCAGAACAAAAATGTCACTGAGGGTGACGTATCTGCATATTCTGTAGATATGGACAAGGAAAATGTTGAAGTGAGGAGTATTGGTAGGAATATTAAAAGGAGCCAGGCTATGGAGAGGAATGCTCAAGATCTTCAGATGATAATGATTGATAAGAAGCTTGGAAAAAACAACTTCCAGACAAGTGGTCTGAGTTCCTGTGCCGAGAGCACGTGTCTGCTACAAGAGCAAAACAGAGGAGTCCCCAAGAATGTTGTCACTAATGCTGGTGCATCCCTGTCTTTGCAAAGCCAAGAAGCTGTATCACAGCCTCTGGAAAAAAACCCTCCAAGCCCCTCAGATTTCTGCACAAATGACACAACAGGAATGTTTTTAGGTGATCAAAGCATGGACATAACCAAAGCTCATCCTGCTGCCTTTGAGGTTGCTCCTGTTAACACAGAACAAGGATCCAATAATTGTAATCAAAACACTGCACCATCCAAGCTGCAAACCCAGCCCTTCCCACTTTCCGGTCGTCATGGTGTGGATATCAGGAGTCAAACTGCAGCAATGGAATGTGGGGACTTGAAAATGAACACCAGCAAGCAAGTTGTTACTGCTTTGGCTCCAAGTGGTTCATTTACTTTTAGTAACAATCTTGCTCCCTCTGGAATGAGAGGAAATGAACAGTCTGGGACCGTAATAGGAATAAATGCAGACGGCCAAAACTCAGAGAGGCAAGAGAAAGCCCAGCCTGTGAGGGCAGTAAGCAAAGTATTGCCAACCCAAGGAGACTCTGACAGACATTTTTCCATGGGTAAAACAGGTTCTTCTATGGAGGATTTAAAAATTCCTCCCTCATCTCATGGGCTGCTCCAGAGGGGTGCAGAAGAACCGGTGTGGGCCAGGACATCTGAGGCACCCAAGGAAAGTTCCCGGGTGTCTTTCTTTGGGGAAAAGTCTGTTGTGTTTCCCCACGGTGAAAGCATGGACATAACTGGCAGGTGTGTGGTGATGGTTCCAGATTACAGCATCAGCGTTGATTTGTCACAGAACAAAGCAGCACCTGGATGCTTTGGTCAAGGTGGAAATGAAGCAATGTCCTTGGAAAAAGGGGTCACCACGACAACGCCGGCGGAGCGGAGCGGGCAGGAGGCTGCACGTGGCAGAGCCACCAGTTTTGCTCTGGCTGAGGACATGGAGATGACCACAACTCCCACAGCGTGGCACATTCAGCCCATCCCAGCCATTCCTGCTGACAAAACCATTGTGTTTGCCCATGACCAGGAGGACATGGACATCACTGCATCCCACACTGTTGCTGTCAGTAGGAACATCTGCGTGTTTGAGGCCCAGCAGGTGCCCCTCACAAACACCCAGCAGCCACCACAGCACCTGCACGGTGGGCTGCTGCCCTGCAGAGGTGAAATGGATTCCTCACAAAGTGCCACAAAACCTGAGGATAAGCCCAGCATTCCTTCTGCTTTGTCAGACTCAGCATTTCCTAGTGAGAAAGGAGCTACCCAGGTCCCCAGTGGCACAACACCACATTCCATTTATTCTGTCTCCCTTCAGGAAAGTACTATGGATGTGGAGGCACCACAGGATCATGGCCTTCCCACAGATAATTCTGTCCCTGTAAGCAGGGAGCAGGATCTCACACCACCAGGAAAACTGCAATCAAAGGGAGCATCTTTAGAGTTCCCAAGTAAGGGCCCTGTGGATCGTAGGGAAGAAAGCGGCAGTTTGGGATCCTGTGTTGCCTTTCCCATACAGGGATCAGATCCTTGGAAGGGTCATCCAGATGCCCCTGGTACTCCTCCGAGAAACCAGCTAGTGGAAGAGGATTCACCTCAGCCTGGAGATTCAAATTTGGGCTTGGCTGGAGCAAACCTCATTTCAGCTGCTAACGAGGAATCCAAGAAAAATGAGGAGCTGTCAGCTGAAGGGGAGGCATCTCCGAAAGATTTCCAGATAAGCTGTGAACAAACTAGGCAGCCTTTGGTCAGTGACAGTTCAGGGGATCAGACACAAGCCACTCTTCCACCAGCAGCTTCAGGTATTATAGGTGTGTGTTCAAAACTGATGGGTTTGACAAGGAAATCTGTTTCTCTTTCCAAAACTGCTTCTTCTGACCAATTGCCCAGTTCCTCAGCTCAGCCAGAGGATACCCTGAGGTTGGAAAAAACCACTGTCAGTGAGGCAAATAACTTCTTTGAGCCCAAAAAGCAGGAGAACACAGGTCTGGAATCTGGAGCCGATCCCATAGGAATGGTGCCTAAGGATAAATATCCAGGAATAAATATCCCTCTGGGTATATTCCAGCCTAAATTACCCAACAAGAGAAATCGTGTTTCCAGTGCACAGGACATAAATACAAAATCAGACAGAGTAGAAGCCCCAGTTCCAGCAAACACCAGTGAAACCCCAGGTAACAAGTCCAGCAGGCAGAACTTCAGTCCTTTTCAGTTCATAGCAGAAGAATTTCTCCCTGTGTGCCTGGAGGAAATGGATTCCAATGAATCTGTCAGCTCCGAACTCATGGAAAACACTTGGGATGACAAAAATAAAAAACAAATCCCCCACTCTGAAAAGGATGCGTTTGAAGAGACAAAAACTTCCAACATGAAAAGAGCTTTAGGACAAACTGAGGAGGATCTTCAAAGCCCAAAGAAGGCCAAGAGGGATCAACATGTGGATGCTGGGGCCTCTCAAGAATTGGAGGTGAGCTTGGTCCCTCAGTGTAAGGATATGGGAACACCACCAGGGCTTAAGTTTTGGGGGTGTAAGTGGATCTGTTAGTAGGTGGTGTTGTTTTTTATAACCACCAGTTTGCTGTCATTTTCCTTGTGATTCCCTGTGGCTTTCATTGTTTTGCCAAGTTAGAAGAATCAGGTTGGTGTGTGCAATAGCCCTGTACCAGGCAAAGCAGGCAGAATGAGGGATTTGCCAATTTTAAACCATTCTCTGCATAGTATCCCTTTAATCCTTTCAAGGAACAGCTACAATAAACCACTGATCCAGTTAGGTTGTCTTATGTAACTATATTGATTTTTTTTTAAATTTGTTAATAACAGGTGACTTTTGATGCTGTGCCTCAGGAGCAAGCAGAAGCTGATGAAGCTGGAGAGCCTCCAAATCTCTCAGCTAAAAGCCCTGGGTGTCCTCACGCCAGCACCAGCAGCTCCCTGGATTCTGTGAAGGCTGACATAGAATCAACAAGTAAGAGACCATTTGTGATAAGAGCCCCAAACCTTGTGTCCTTTGCCCTGTAAGGATGTTATTAACCCACCAATACTCCCCCTTCCTGTTTTGTTTTCCCAGTCCAGCGCAGCAGTCAGGTGGAATCCCAGCTTCTCACAGACAGCATTTGTGAAGAAAATTTGTGGGAGGTATGGACAGGGCTGGAAGAAAGCAATTTCCTGTCCTAACAGGAAAAAAACTCCTGTGTTTATATGCTAGTGAGCATTCTGTCTTGAAAAATGGATTTACCTGTATGTTTTTCCTCAAATGCACAGAAATTTCAGAGTGGTGCTATCACGGTTGGGGAGTTTTTTACTCTTCTTCAAGTCCATGTTGTGATTCAGAAGCCCCGGCACAGCCAGCTTCCAGCCAGTGTGAGTGGAACCATATAATTATCTTAAACAATACTCCTTTGTTGGTTTGGGTTTTAAATTTTAGCAACTCAGACATCTTTAAACGAAAACCAGAATGGATTTCCATCTCCTCACCAAATACCATATATTCAGAATTACTGTTCTTAGATAAACATGCTAATTCTTGCTTTTAAAATTTGTTTCAAGGACAATAAATTTGAAAGAAGCTCAGTCTGACCTTTTCACTTTATCTTCTCACTGTATCTGTCAGCCACTACTGCCTGCAGCTACTCTGAGCTCCTCCTGCCTGTTCTACTCTCTCCTTTAGAAATGTTTCACTATGACATTGGTACTTTTATTTCCTCATCTAAAGAAAGGGCAAGAAATACAGAACAGAAGTCTGCCTTCTAAGTACTTTCAATTTTTTATTTCAAATACTCTCCTAGCTTAGTTACAGTTTAGTTTATGAATTTTTTCCTACTGAGTTGTCTCTAAGTGTTCGTCAGGCTTCATAACACTGCTACTGTGGATTAGTGACTGGTGAAAAACAGACACCACCCCTACAAAATCCCCTGAAAAACTTTCTCTGAAGGAGTGAAAGTAATTAATGTCAGTTATTTATGAGCTTTACTCTACAGGCAGCTTGCTGAAATACTCCCTCATATTTATTTGAAGAATAAAGCTCCCAAAGGCTTCCCTAAGCTTTGGGGGCTTTAATTCTGAATTAACCATAACTTTGAATTAAACATTGTTTTGTTGGGGAGCGCTCTTTTATCTGCATAACACATGCATATTTTCAAGTCTTCATCTAAAAGGGAGACCTCTTTCTCAGTAATATTTAATTCCATTTTTTTGAGCTCTAATGATGAGGCACATGTCCCAAAAGGAAGCCTGTGCTCTGGTGTGAGGAGACACAAGGCGTGAAAGCAGAATTGAAATGACTGGAAGTTACTATTTCTGAAAAATACGGATTTTTTTTTCCTTCCTACTTTTCCCTGTGTTTTTCCTCAGTGTGCAGTCAGTGCACCTCCCACTGCTGAAGATCTCATCTACAGCCAGTACATTCACCGGCCCAAGCTGAGGATTTACGAGGAGGATTGCCAGGACCTGTCTCAGAAAATAGTGGAGTGAGTGGTTTTCCAGTCACACAGTTTATCAGTAATTCCATTTTTTCAGCTCTGGGTGCATGGAAATGGCCTGAAGAAAGTTAGTACATTACATACAGGAAAAGTGAAAATCGAGTTAGTAGTTTATTACAGATTTAGGAATAAATTGTGTAAATATCACTGTGCTACATTATGTGGTCAGTGAAATTGCTGCAAGACTTTGAACCTTTTTTTCCCCACATATTTCAGGTTAAAACCACATGTGAGTGTCCTGGATCAGCCCCTGGTGAATGTGATCAGGAGCTTGTGGGAAGTAATGAGAACCTGCACTGATGAAGAGGTAATGCTGCATGGAGAGAATGTTTGTGTGTAAGGAAGAAGTGAGGTTAATTGATTTATTCACATCCAGGTGAAACAAGGCAAAATATTTTCTCAGTGGAAAACTGCTGAGAACTTCCAGCATGTCAGGAGAATTGTGCAAGGA
Organism: Euphonia xanthogaster; assembly: GCA_034509185.1. Lineage (NCBI taxonomy): Eukaryota > Metazoa > Chordata > Aves > Passeriformes > Fringillidae > Euphonia > Euphonia xanthogaster. The sequence continues at coordinate 9,458,334 of JAYDZK010000268.1, forward strand.
AATGTGTCCTTTAAAATATATTAAGGGGGAAAGAAATGACCACAGTTACTCCATAGAAAACCCAGAAAATTTATTAAAGTATCCCACAAGAACTGAGAAGGTGGATCAAGAGATTTTTGTTTTCTGTGGTTCTAATGGCAGGAATAAAGATCTATTCCTTGAAAATCAAGAGTCTAAATTGTTTAGAGACATGGTATTTTTCATAATTCATTGTTAGTTTGGCATGGGGATGTCACTGAGGTTGGGTGCTGGGCTAGAGTCAGGAAGGATTATATTTCCATTCACTTTCTCTTCTGTATTTCCCATTCATCACAGCTGAGTAAGTTTGGAGCAGAACTGAACAAGATGAAGTCCTGTTTCACCAAGGAGGCTAAAATCTTGTCTCACAATGAGAAGGAGACATTGTACAGGAAACTGCTGCAGAGTGCTGAGGTAAGGAGCCACAGGGCTGCAGGCATTTACATTTAAAAAATCACTTCTACCACGTTTCTTGTCCTTAAATGTGTAGGACCTTAATTATAAGTTGTACTCTCATGGAAGTTTCTTTCTTATGAATACATTTCCCTTTTATTTATATGCAAATATAACACTGGGACAGTGACATTCTTGCAGTTACACTGTAGGAACCTTCTGCCTAAGAGTTTTGGTGATTAGCAGAGTGAAAAATTGGAGCATTAAAGGAAACACCACCAAAAATGAGCTCTTTATACTGTAGCAAGACCAGTGTTAGTAAGTAGTTAAGTAGTAGTAGCAAGTATTGAGGAAGAAATTCTTCCCTGGGAGGTCCTGGCACAGGTTGCCCAGAGAAGCTGTGGCTGCCCCTGGATCCCTGGAAGTGTCCAAGGCCAGGTTGGATGGGGCTTGGAGCAAGCTGGGGTAGTGGAAGGTGTCCCTGCCCATGGCAGGGGGGTGGAATTGGATGATCTTTAAAATCCTTTCCAACCCAAACCGTTCAGGGGTTCTCTGATAAGTAACGAGGAAGTGCACAAGTAATGCCTTGTGCCAGGGATCAAAGATGTGTATATATCAGAGCTCTAGATTCAGTAAGCATTTGGTAATTTCTTCTTATTGGCTGTTCCCCCACAGTTTGTCTGTTGCCTCTTCCCTCTAAAGATGACAAATTTCACTAGCTGCTTTAATTAATCAACAAGCAAAGAGCCCCATGGCGATCCCAGAAAAAATTCAGCTTTTAAAATAATATCATTGACTCAAGTACAATTTTCCCACCTTAGGAGCAATACAGAAAGCTCCAATCAAGAATAGAAAAGGTGGATGAATGGATGAAGGAGGCAGAGAGCTCCGTGGCTGCTCTGGAATCAGGTGTGTGTTTCCAAAGAGGTGGCCAATATGCTGCTTTCTCTTTTTTCTGCACAGCTGCTGTTTAAAAGGTCAGTTCAGGATTCTGTGTTTGTGGTGGTTTGATGCAAGCTGAGTCAGAACTTGGCATTACTGCATAATGATGCTCTGTAGTTTCAATTCTTTTTCTCCAATGCCTTGAGTAGAAATCAAATTGCACAGGAGTAGCTCTAAACCAGTGCAATAAAAAAGTCTTGCTTGTTGTTAACACTTGTGAGGTTTTTGGTAGATACCTTTCCATGTTTTTGTATGTTTTTTAGTTAACTTTGAAGTGCTGGGATTTCTAGAGCCCACAAACAAACAAAAGTAGCTCTAAGTATTGAACCTGGAAGTTCTGCACAGACCTGACACTTCTTTCCCACAGATTCTTTTTGGGATGAAAAGGAAGCTGGCTGCAGTGCTGGAACAGCAGGAGGGCAGAATGTACAGCAAGGTAATGGAACCAGCTGAATGCACTTTTTGTCTGGTGTTTTAGAACCTGGGGAGGATGATGCTCAACCCCCACCCTGATGCATTCACTCTGAGAGGGGTGCAGACACTGCTGCTCTCTTTCCTGCATTGCACATAGCTCATTACATAGGTGTTAGAGAATGAAAAGGACTGGGTTTTCCCTGGAAAAAGAGAACTCAGAACTGTCTACCTGAAGAGTATGTGCTGATTATCATATTCAGCAATTTATTGTCCAATAATGATAAGCTTTAACTCCATAAGAACAGTGAGTGCCCAGCAAATTAAGGCTGCTCTTTTCTCTCAATTTTTTTCCTTTTCTCTCCTTTTTCCTCTTTGCTTTAGAATTGCAAAGCATCACAGCCCAAGAAGAGGAGCTTCTGAGGTAAGATGTCAAGGAGGATTTTAAGAATCAGCTGCACACTCAGATTTTAGAGGGTTGGTCTGTTTTTTAAGCACTGTACCACATCCCATGAGAGTGGTTTATCCTTGCAGAGAACTGTCACAGATGGATGCTGAGGATGAGCTTGATTTGGCTGAGATGGAGAAGCTCAAGAACACTGAAAGGGCCTGCCTGGAAATCCTGAAGAAATATGAGTAAGGAAAACACCTCCAGGTTTTATTTTTTAATAGCTGTTTCTGGGGGCTCATGTTTGTACTGGAATGTGTTTGGGTTTGGTTTTCCTTGTTATTTGATGTGGGAAATCTTGGAATGCCCATCTCCTTGCAGCCTAAGGTAGGCATTAAAGCCTTGGAAGACTTCCATGTGTGAGGCAGTTATTCTATTAGCAGCTTTGCAGTGGTACTCTGTGTTCAGGGGTTCTGCATCCAACTCTCCTTCAATCACCAAACTGACATTCACATAAAATTTATAGTAATATGCTTGCATTCCCAAGAGATTCTTATATTCCTTTGGAATTAAAGACTCTGTTATGGCTATTGAAAATTTCATCGCTGCATGAGGTGGTAAGAGCTGCAAGACCATTTAATACTCTGATGTTTGTCCCTCAGAAGTTGTTTGGGTTGGTTGGCTGAAACTTGGGGTGATGGTGGGTTTTTTCCCCCTTTTCAGCTTCACTGAGTGGGAGTTGATGGAATGGAGTGAGCAGCAAGCTGTCTTTAATTTCCTTTATGATTCTGTGACACTCACAGTTGTGTTTGGACCCCCAGTAGGTGAGTCAGAAATAGGTAGGTTTGTGTTTTATGAATTTGCAATGTTAGAGAATAGAAACCTAAAATGTCCATATTTGTAAAGATCTGCTGAAAGGAAGTAGGAAATAGAAAACATACTACAGTGTGTAAGCTGAGAGAAGTGGCTTTGAATATGTTTTTCATATGAAAATTCAGAAATTTGTGTAATGCATGGCTGTTTCTGAAGGTGAGGAGCTGTAACTCCAGAACTAAGCATGGAAATAACCTGTTTTTTTTTTTATTTTCCTTTCTCAGATGATGAGTTTTTTGCTGCACGTCCTTCCAGGAGCATCATGAGCCTGGACTTTGAGTCTTTCCTGGATGGTGAGATTTGTGAAAGTAGCAGCCCTGTAATCTTTTGTTGGGAAGACTAAATGTGTGCTCCATCTTGTAATGCTTTATGAAATGGCTTTTCAAAGATTTCTGGTTTTCTTTTGTGTTGCAGAGGAACAAGCTCCACCCTCCTCATGTTTAGTCCAAAAACTCATCTTCCAGTTTATTGAAAGTCAGGGATGCTGGCGGAAGAAATGTCCCAAACTGTGCTACTTGCCCCAGGTAACATTCCAGGGAAACTTAGAAGACTCTGAAGAAAAAAATCCAATTATTATTTTCTGCAACAGAGAAAATAGACCTGAGCTGAGAAGCAAAGCACCTTAATGAAAGCTTTAGGAATGCAAACCAAAATCTGCTTCAGGAATATTCTGATGTGTGAGGGGAAATACCTGTCTCTGAAGGCAGGCGTCCTAAAAGCTGAAGTTTATTAAAAAACATTTTTTGTCTTAAAAAAAAAAATAAATATTGAGCAGAAGGTCATTTTGCCTCCTAAAGAACGTAGGTTTAAATTGCCAAGGCAAACTTTTGTGTTGCTGTGTGGCTGTTGGCAAAGCTGAAAGGACAAATTTAAAGCAAAAATGTACATTTCTTGTACAATTTCATTTTTCCACCAAGCTGAGGTAGCAGTTAAACCACGTTTATTTTTTATACTTTCTAGGATGAGTTATGTGTTCAGGCATCGAATGGTCATCCCCTGAGTGCTGATGTTTCTTTCTGGTTGCCCCCCAGGCTCTCTTTGACATCTCCTTGGTGGTGAATCGCTGCAAAATCTTGGGAGAGGAGTTGGAATTTCTGCAGAGGTGGGGTGGAAAATTCCAGCTCCTGGAGACAGATATCAAAGACACAGAGTGAGTAAATTCAGAAAATCGTGATGGGATTGTTGGGGTGTCCTGTGCAGGGCCAGGAGCTGGACTTTGATGATCCTTGTGTGGGTCCTTTCTGTCTCAGGATGTTCTCTGGTTCAATAAGATGGAGTTCACAGCAGCCTTAAGAGGGAGGTTCTAGATAATCAAAAGCAAAACACTGAAATAATTTCAATTTGGTTTTTTTACAAGTGACATTTTATGCTGCTGTTTTTAAGAACAATTTAATTTATTTTCATACAATTGCACTGTAGTGTCCCAGTGCATGGAAATTAGGCTGTTCATGGATTCATTGATTTTAGGACTATCAGACAGCCTCTCCTTCCTTGCTGTTTTCCTGCTTGACTTGCCTTTCTTAAATATTGAGGCCAAATTGTAGCAATGCAAAGGAAACAGAGCCAAGAGCTCACCTGTTCCTTAGGGCTTTGTTTCCTTTAATCTCGTGTTTGTCTCAGCCAAGCAGAACCAGTCATGGAAGGAGGGATGCACTGAAACTGAAGTTTGCTTTCTTTACTTTCCATTTTCCTGTGCTACTTCCCATTTTTGTGGCACGTCCCAGTGGTACAACACAAATACAATTTCACCTCATGCTTCCATTACTGATGCATATCTTTAATTAAGAAGTGTCCAGTTATGAACTTGCTCTGCCTACCTTGGTGCTGTTTCAGAGGTTATTCTAATTTTTTAGCTCCCTTTGCAAGAGTGCCAAAAACCCCATGGAACTGGAGGTAAATCAGTCCTACTGAAAGCATTAGAAAACCTTAACTGCCTGGGAATGTTTCATGTTAACTAGAAAACATGGTTTTAGTCTCTATTCTCCCATAATTTCTGGATGGTTCTGTGAATTATGTGTGCATTAACTTTTTCTGTGGGGGAAGTTGGGGGTTTGCATTCTGAAGTGTTGATAAAGTGTGAAGGGCCTTTTTTATCTTATTCCTGACGTTCCTGTAGGTCTGTTTTGGAATTCTTTAGAAGTTACTGTGCTTGTTGAATCAGTGGCATCACTTATTGCATCACTTATCACTTATTTCTGCTCCTGGCACTAATTCCAAGGTGGAAGCAGCCCATTGCATGGATCTTTGTGTTTATTTCCACAGGGTGAAGCTTCTGTTCTCCTCTTCAGTGGCTTTTGCAAAGTTTGAGTTGACTCTGGCTCTCTCTCATGATTACCCATCTGCCGTGCTTCCCTTCAGGGTCCAAACCCACATTGGGGATATCGGGTGAGCTGGCAGAGCGCCGCTGCATGTGACTCCATCCCAAAGCAGGGAGGGGGGATTGAGCACTCAGGATCCTCTCCAACACGTGTGATAATTTTATCTTCCCCAGGGAGAAGGAAGTTGCTGCTGTTCTCTCCAGAGTTCCAGCTGGTCACCACTATCTGCAGAGAGCAGTCACCTCAATCCATCAGAATCTGCTCCAGGCTCCCAGATGATCTGCTGGATGGATCCACAGGCAGGACTGAAGCAGTCAGAATGGGTAGTCTGTGAGTTTGGTCTTATGAGAATTCCAGCTGTGTCTCCCTGAAATGGGAATGCTGTCACCCACTCAGCTCTAGTATTCCTGCCTATTTAGTATCCTTGTGGCTTAGGCCACGTAGAACCCTTGGTGTAGGCCACAAGTTTACCAAGGGCAGGGGTTTCTAAAGAGGAGAAGAAGGAAATTCCTAGATCCCTTCTAAGTTCAAGGTGCTTTTTTATCTTCTGCCAGTCACTGGTGGTCATTCCTGGCACGGCCGGATAGTCATTCCAAGCATGGATATTCTTCTGCCATAGCCCATTAATTTTGTCATTTACAGAGCACTTGGAAAAAGCAATGATGAGCATTCTCTAAATTATTACAACTGGAATTTACTTTTGCTGTCATTATTTCACTACCACGTACAATTTAACAGATCCCACCACATCTGGTGTTTATCCATTGCCTGGCACCCCTCCCAGGCCAGACACTATATATCCCTGCACCTGATTAATTAACCAATTAATCTGTAGCAATTCACCCCAGTCACCAAAGTCAGAAATATTTTTGGGATTAAGGCTGAAAATCCCTGTGCTTGCCCACAGACTTTGGGATGCAGCAGCCTCAGAGCCATCACTGTGATTCCCTGACAGAAGTTAGTTCTGGCATTGCCTTAGTCCAGCACTATCTCTGGGTGCTGGGGCACTCTCCCAGTTTGGAATGCCATGGAATTCTAGAGGAGACTGAACTCCTTAAACTTGGGAGTATCTGTGAGCTCTAGCTTGGTTTTGTGTATAATTTTGTGTATTATGTGGGTCTTCCTGTTGGAACTGCTCTCACCCTGTGTTACTGAGCCAAAGCACCAACCCTGGCTCAGCTCTCAGTTCAGCAACTGCAAATCTTTGTACCCTGTAAAATATGTTGAATTTAAAAATGTTTTCCTGTATTTTAGTGTTTATATATTTTGTCTTTTTACAAAGTTTGTGTCTGTTTGGAAAGTGGAAGTTTAATAAAGATTGGATTTATCACGCTTCCTTTCAAATGGTGATTATGGGCTGCTCTATTTAACCTGGTGATTGAAATTTCAATACTAAATTAAATTCAAAATATTGAAATAATTATGTTAAATACTTGGGAAGGCTTTTCATGTTATCATTTTTTTTCCTTGCCTTTTCTAGTGCTACTTTTCTATATCCTGGCTTTTCACAAGAATTTATTGTATTTTAATTAGGAAGATAGCACCCAAATCATTCTCAGCTTAGGTACTATACCTGGAATTTGGAATTTCCCCAGGCCATTCTCTGTGCATCAGTAAGTAGCAGTGGCAATTCTCCAGGAGCATTATCCACCTCTTCTTTTTTGTCCTTTTTGGCTGGTTTTCTTTTCTTTCAGTGGATTTACACACTGAAGCATCCGTGACTAAAGACTCAAGTGAGTTTTTGGGGGAGTTTATTATATTGCTCTGAATATTGAATCAAAGCAGCAGGTAAAGCCACACAATTGTAGTGATAAAGGGAGCTTGGGCAGAAATTATTCCATTATCCAGCTTTAAAAAATCATGGGAAACTTCCATGTGCCAGGAATCAGTGGCTCCACCCTGTGCAAGGACTCAAGGAAGGGATTCCATCACAGTCAAGGGATGGAGCTTCCAGTACAGAATTGCAGCCTCTGCTCCAGATGTGTCTCGATCTCCAGCTGCTTGGTTTTGGGTTCTGAGGAATTGTCACTGCTCAGGAATTGCGTGGGCTGCTGGATTTATGGGGGCACGGGGTTGTGCTTCAAAAGGGAAAATAAAAGAGAAAAAGTAAGAGAAAATAATGGCAAGGAGAGAGAAGCAAAAGGAGAAAAGAAACATGGAAAAGAGGGGGGAAAGACAAAAGGAAAGGGGGAAAAGAAAAGAAGGGCAAAAAGAAAAGGGGAGAGACAGAAGGAAAGAAAAATGGTTAAAGGAAACAAAAAGGAAGACAAGAAAGAGAGAGGAAGGAAAGGGGATTAGAAAGGAAGGCCACGGTGCCCCGGAGCTGCTGCCCATGACCCCGGTGCCGCTCCCGGTGCCGCTCCCGGTGCCGCTCCCGGTGCCGCTCCCGGTGCCGCTCCCGGTGCCGCTCCCGGTGCCGCTCCCGG
>JAYDZK010000268.1:9483369-9502751 GCA_034509185.1 Euphonia xanthogaster
ACACAGGGAATGCCCCTCCCCTCCCCCGCCCCGGCCGGACTGCGCATGCGCACTACTGTGCGGCACGGTCATCCCACCGCGCACGCGCGAGCCCCGGGTGCAGTCCCGCGCTCCGCCCGCAGAGGGCAGCACGTGCGCGCCCGTCGGGTCAGCCCCGGGTGGAGCCGCTGGAAAAGGGGAATTTTGGGGCACTAAAGAGGGAAATACCGCACCAGGACAGGTCATCAGAAAATTCCAAGGCTTCCTCGTAGTGCTTCTCCAACCATTCGTACATGGAAGTCTACGATTTTCCCAGTACCTGCTGGAAAAATGAAAATTTTCTTGTTTTCTGAGTGTTCCCAGTCCAGGCTGAGCACTTGAGGAATGAATACCTGCTCCCCATGCCCCAGGAAGAGCTTCTCTAGGTGAAAGCACTAGGAATAAGAGCCGGGCTTTGTCTCACCTCACCGTGCTCTAGATGTGATTCTTCATTTAGAGATAAAAAGATAAATTCAGGCTCCGTCTTGCCTCTCACCAGGGAGAGATCAACAGCTCCTAAAATCCCACTCTGTGACAGATAGAATAAATAAACATTGATTTTTCTCCTGGATAACATTAATCATGGCTTGACAGAGTTACACCAGAGAGTAAACCGAGGAGAGGCACCGCAGGCTCCTGACAAATGGATCCAAACCTGGAAATCATCATTATTGGATAAACCTTGGCTGAAGGGCTGAGCCTCATCCCCAGAACCTGACATCCCGTTTCAGATGTCCCACAAGCCATGTGTCTGGTCTCCTGGTGCTGTAATGAGGATTTAGAGCTGCTTTTCATCACCCACAAGGAGATGCCGGAGGCGAGGGGACACCAGGACGGTGCTGGAGCTGTCAGAGATAATGAAAATCGAGCGGTCTGGGGGCTGAGTCCTCCCCGGGGGCAGCCTCCACCTGCCTGGATCTGGAAATCTGCCCTGTCAGAAAACTGACTTCAATGTTTTGATTAATCCAAGTTCAGCCTCGCTTTTTCTTACCCAAGGAACCTTTGCTTGCTGGAAGGATCAGAGACACAGAATGGAAACGAATTCAGTTAAAAAGCAGGGATCAGATTTCATCCCTGCTGAGAAGTTGGTGCCTGGTCTGCACTCGGTGTGGAATATTCATCCCTGTCCTCCTGGGGTAAGGATCTCCATCGTGGCACCTGCTTTCCTACTCAAATTCCTCAAGATCCTTGTGCAGGGCAGCAGACGATGTTCCAACGGGCAGTACTAGGATTCACCAGGATCAGCCTGGCCAGCCTGGCCTTGGACACTGCCAGCGACCCAGGGGCAGCCACAGCTCCTCTGGGCAACCTGGGTCACCACCCTCCCAGGGAAGGATTTATCCCTATACCCAATACAAACATACCTGGAGGAAGATTTTGGCTCCTCTTTCCTCCCGGGTGCAGCTGGAGCAGGTTTTCATATCCTGTGACATCCCAGGTAGAATGAGATGGATCAACACGCTCAGGGTAGCCTAGAAGAGGATGTGCCATGTCCCAGTGAGACCCACACACGGTGACACAGAATCCTGGAATGGTTTGGGAATTGGTTACTTTGGAAGCAGCTCCTTGAGAGGAGACCTGCACTGATAAATAAACACGATTAGTTAAATAAATTCAATCATTTCAGAAGAAACTTGAGGACTCATTTCCTACTTCTATATACATAGATAACATATTTGTAATTTTTATATTATTTTATGTATTAACAAACATATAAATTTCAATATATTCATTTATTTTAATATATAAAGAAAATGTTTTTATATAATTTCTTAATATGTATAAAGCATTTTTTCTTAGAAATACATAATTATACATCGACAAATTTATCTCTTGAAATATGTAACTGATCTATAGGCATCACAGAATTAAAAAGAATTGATGTAGGAAATCAAGATTCAGGAGTTGGGAGACAGCCCAGGATTTGGAGAAATGTTCCAACTGCAAACTGGGGTAAAGGGAAAACCCTTCAGGAACTCTCCTGCTGCAAATTATTTTTACACTTCCTGGTGATGATTACAGTCTGAATTTAAGCCCTTGAGGCTGAAATTGACTCTTCAGCCTGTGCCCAGAGCGTGCCTGCTCTGAATAAATCCTGCATTTCCCACATGACTGTGTCACCCCGCCACCCTTCACCACCAGGCAGCAAGTGGAGAAATCCGTGCCATTTTTCCATTAAAAAATGTTTTAAATAGATCAGATGAGTCAAAGCCCCCAGACACATTGTTGTCTCCATCAGGGGAACCTGTGGTGACTCATTCAAAGCCTACAAGGAGAGAGGATGAGATGGGCTGAGATGACTCAAGTCCTGAAACCTGGGAGCAGGAATAATCAGAAAACTGCAGCTGGGGTGGAAAATCAGCCTTGCCTGGGTGGAAAGAGACACACTGGAGAGGAGATGGTGCAGGAGGTTTGGATAACATCAGGAGGTTTGGAGGCACCGAAGGAGCCAGGTGTGCCTGAATACAGCACACAGAATTATGGAATCCTGGAATGGGTTGGGTTGGAAGGGATCCTAAAGCTGATCTTGTTCCACCCCCGCCACGAGCAGGGACACCTTGCACTGTCCCAGGCTGCTCCAAGCCTGTCCAACCTGGCCTTGGGCACCTGTGCCAGGGCCAGAGAATTGTGGATGCTCTGTCCCTGGAAGGGATGAGATTTTGATGGGGGGGGGGGGGATGTTCTTATTTAGGGACAAATAAATACAATAACAAATACAATAACATCATGCCTTAATTTTCCACATTAATTAGTGTTGCATTAATGAAACATTAAACAGACACCATTGAAGTGATTTCCAATCAATTTGGGTCAATTAAAATGAGACCAGCATTCCTGATTGCAAGTTCATCCATGTGCAGCTTCAAGGGAAAACCACCCCCCTCCTAATCCCATTTATGACTGTTCCCATCCAGAAAGAATTGTCCCAAAGCCACTTAAAGTCCCACTCTTTAGTTAATGGCAGCTTGAGTCAAGGTACTCACCCTGCAGCTCCTTGAGCTGAAGTCCCCAAGCCCCATCGGTCTCGCCAGAACCAGGAAGTTTTTCCTGTTCCATCCTCTAACATGGCTGGAAGATTTTAACTTTTACACCTTCCCCACATGAGCAGTTGCCAAAGGGTCTCTGGAGCACCTGAAAACAGAATGTGCCTTCCCCAGAGGCCTTGGGATCCACGCTGGGGTTTTAGGGCTGGGATCCCCACGGCACATTGGAATGGATGCCTGCAGAGACGGAGCGATGCCGCTCACATGCACAATGGTGTCAGCAGGAGTGAAGCAAAACCAAACTGGCTTTCTGGAGACTCGAGTTTGAAAGATTTTTAAAATTCTTCTCTATTTCTATATTACCTTTTAGTTATACATAATTATATTTGTATATGTCTTTTATTCATTAGACATGGGAGGGGAAAAAACATTAAGTAATGAACATATTAAAGGAAATTATTGCTTTATCTTAGCAATTATCAATTTTCTTTCATACTACACGTTCCTTAGAGCAAATGGAACCTGGAATTGTTTGGATTGGAAAGGACCTTAAAGACCATAGAGTTCCATCCCCTGCCATGGGCATGGACACCTTTTACTAGACCAGGGTGCTCCAAGCTCTGGCCAATGCAGCCTTGGAACAGTTCCAGGGTATAACTTTACCTGCTAAAATTCTCTTCCTCTTTCCTCAATCAGGGCTTTAAAAATTAAAGAAAAAATTTAAACATTAACGAATAAAATAAATAAAGAGCCAACTGCTGCTCAAGAGTTGCCCACTCTTACCTAACAGACACGTGTATCTCTGGCTCAGAAATGAGTATTGTCATTTCCTGCTTCTCACTTCCCTCTTGACCCTGCCATGCCGGCTGTTCACTGCTCCCTGCGAAACAGGGTCAATTCCTCTTCTCCCCTCACTGCCCCCAAAGCAGCTTTCACTTCCCCATTCCAGCTGAGTCAGAGGCTCATTGCAAGGAGTCATCTGACTGTGTGCCAACGCTCTTCTCCTGCTCCATCTTGGTGGCCACCACAACCTCCACAGCTCCGTCCAGCCTGTCCTGCTGGACGGGGCAGTTATTCCCCATGAGAAAGATTCACTGCTTACCATTTTTGAAGTTTTTTCTGGCTCCCATTTGCCCATTTGGAACCAAAAAAGTTCATTTTGAAAAGCCATTTTGTACCATGTCCTTCAACATGGGTTCAGGAGACCCACCTGCAGTCATCTTCACTAGCCAGAGAATCCTGGAATGACTCGGACTGGAAAGGACCTTAAAGCTCATCCAGTTCCACCCAGGAGGTCCAGGAGCTGCAGATGAGTCCTGGCAGGTCTGATCCTGCCCAGGGCTGAGCCCCCTCCATCCTCCTGCCCGCTGTCAGCTCTGCCTCTCTCACACCTCCTCATCCGGCGCTCGATACCGGCCCCGCAGCCAAGCCCGGCTGACAGCGGGAGATGGATGGGGCTGAGCCGGCCCCGTGGGGCACGGACACGTGTGGGGGATGTGGGGGAGCCTGGGGAGGTGGTTCCTCCCCACTTCATATCAGTCCTGGCCCTGGTCCCGAATGCAGGAGCTGCCCGGGCTGCCTCCTTGGCTGCCCCACGGGGACACGGGGTCCCCTCTGTGTTACGATGTTCCAGTGCTGAACCCAAGGCTGGACGGAAGGCTGAGCCCCAGTTGGGAGAAAATGTCCACTCTGTGCAGAGCAGGGAGGGAGTTCAGGCCAGTGGGACACCAAGAGGTACAGAAAGCCATCAGCATCCCCACAAGGACATCCCCTGGTCCTCCAGAGCCTCAGCATCCCTCATCCCTCTAAAACACACTCCACAGTGTGCTATGAGACAGCATCCATGGCCTCAGTGCAGTTTGGAGGGGAGTAGGGGGGCTCTGGAGCAACCCCTTTGCTTTTCCTGGTGTCTGCCCCATCCCGGTGTCCGTCACCTCCCACAAAGAGCCCTCAGCCCCGCGGCGCCTGCTTGTCCCCATCCATCTCCCGCTGTCACTGCAACGAGGGGCACAGGGGGTCCCAGGCACCAGGGCAGAGACTGGACCCACCCTGGGGGCGTTATGGGGAGGGGGCAGCTCGTTCCTCCCTCCAGAGCTGCAGAGGCTCTGCTGGAGCAGTGGATCTTTGCCAATGCCTCAACACCTCACCACGGTTTTCAATATCAGGTGGTGACGGCCACGTACCGAGAGGGGCTTTGCCTGCGGGAGCCCCCACCTCCCGTCGCTCAGATCTGTGATATGAAGGGACAAGAAGACCCCCAGAAAGATGTCCCTGCCCAGCCCGGGGCATCCCAAGCCCTGTTTGGGGACTGGGGGTGGTCCCAGCGGTGCCACCGCTCACCTCCCGTCCATCATCACCGCGTCAAGGCGCGAAGGCAGGCTGGGCAAGGGGGCCGTGCTCCAGCCCCCAAGGACCACCTCGGCTCCAGCCCCCGCCTCTCCATCCCCGAGCTGGGGCATAAAACCCCCGGCAGGCTGCAGGGACACTGCAGAGCCAGCGCTGCACTGGGAGGGGGCTTTGGCAGGGTCCCACTGCCACCATGCCGGGGAACGGAGCCACAGACACCTCCTGCCCTCCCACCACACCCATGGCAGGTAAAACCCACCCATGACAACACCCCCTGCACCCAGTGGTGGGGTCCTGCGGCGTTTTGGGGTGTGGGGAGATGGGGATAAAACCACATTGTGGTGGGGGACAGGACACCCTGATCCTGCCACCATCTCCATGGAGGGAGGGTGTGATGAGGTGGCCCTGCACAGGGTCTGCTCCCCCCGACCAACATCCCTTCAACCTTCTGCAGCCTTCCTGGGGGCCCCAGCTGAGGGGTCTCCATGCACCCCTGGCCTCGGGTGGGCTGGCGAGGGGCCGGGGGCCAGCGGCAAGAACCGGCGTGTGTGCCACGCCGCGGCACGGCTGGAGATGGGCAGCCTCTGGGAGGAGTTCAACCGCCTGGGCACCGAGATGATCGTCACCAAGGCAGGCAGGTGGGAACCGGAGTGGCCTGGGGGGCTAAAAAGACGGGGGGGCACCCCCTTCCCACCCCCCTCCCTGTGCAGGCGGATGTTCCCCACCTTTCAGGTGAAGCTTTCGGGGCTGGATCCATTGGCCGACTACGTCCTGCTCATGGATTTCATCCCGCTGGACGACAAGAGATACAGGTGGGGATGGGGCAGTGGGGGCAGGGGACGAGATCTGGGGGTGCTGAGCCCCTCCCTGCCCTGCAGATACGCCTTCCACAGCTCATCCTGGCTGGCGGCAGGCCGGGCCGAGCCGGCGGCTCCTGGCCGCGTGCACTTCCACCCCGACTCCCCAGCCAAGGGCGCCCAGTGGATGCGGCAGATCGTGTCCTTCGACAAGCTCAAGCTGACCAACAACCTCCTGGATGACAACGGCCACGTGAGGACCCCGCTGCGGGCTGGGTGATGGGGGAGACAGAATGCATCCCTGCCTGGGGGGGTCCTGCCACCTCCTCTTTCCCACCCCTAGATCATCCTCAACTCCATGCACCGCTACCAGCCACGCTTCCACGTCGTCTTTGTGGACCCGCGGCGCGACAGCGAGCGCTTCGCCCACCAGAACTTCAAGTCCTTCAGCTTCCACGAGACCCAGTTCATGGCAGTGACAGCCTACCAGAACCACCGGGTGAGCACCAGCCAGACGGAAACAGGGGCCCCTCCCAGAGATTCCCTGACCCCGCTCCCCTCTGCAGATCACCCAGCTGAAGATTGCCAGCAACCCCTTTGCCAAGGGATTTCGGGACGGCGACCCCGAGCCATGGTAAGGCACACCTGGACGCTGTCCCCACACCACGGGGAGGATGTCGAGCCACCTCCCTGAGCCCCCACCCCATGTCTCTTGCAGGTGTGGGGTGCCAGCAGGGTCCCTGCTGGGGGCGATGCCCCGCGCTCGGGCCGCCCCGCTGCCCCCCCGCCCCGAGAAGCAGGAGAAAGGTAGGGGGGCTGCAGGGGGGGCTGAGCCCCTGCTGCTGCCGCTCCCCCCCACAGGGGCTCCACGCAGCCATGGGTCTCTGGCTGCTGCCCCCCAACAGCCAGCAGCACCCCCCGGTTTCCCCGAGCTCCCGGCAGCCACCTTCCAGCCCCTCACCTGCCCCCCTGGTGTCTATGTGGGAGCCAAACCCCACACCCTGCCCTACCCCCTGCCTGCCTTCCCCCAGCTCAGCACCTACGGCCCCACTGCAGCCCCCACCTTTGGCTACGGCCAGCAGTGATGGGGGGCACTCCCAAGCACCCCCTGCACCTCCTACCCAAGCAGTGGCAACGCAGAGCTGGGGGGAGCCACAGGGATGGCTTTATTCACCACCAAGGAGGCTCCAGGGATCCAGTGGGGGGGAATTTGGGACACAGCTGATGTTCCAAGCCCCTGGAATCCCCTTGGCATGGCTATTCCCAGGTGTCCGGGGCGAAGGCGAAGGGGCACAGCTTGTACCCGGCACCCACGTAGAACTTATTCTGGAACTCCACCCTGGCAAGGAGAGGCGGTTGAGGAGTGCTCTGGGGGGCCTGTCACCCCCCCCAGACCCACCCAGGAACCCGTCAGCTTTGGGGGCTCACCAGTGCAGGCGCAGGGCGTGGAGGAAGGCAGAGAGCCCCTCCATCACCAGCAGGATGGCCACGGTCAGCACGGCGAAGGCGGCAAAGACGGGCACCAGCACCACACCGCCCACGTAGCTCAGCCTCACGAAGCCATTCCGCATCACCATGGTCCACAGGACCTCCGAGAGCTCTGGGAATGGGAGGGACAAGAGCAGGAGGGGAGAGTGAGGGTCTGCCTGGCTCCGAGTGGGACAAGGGGGTACCAAGGGGACTCACGGGCATGTGCCAGGCTGAGCGCCCAGAGCCGCAGGTAGGACGCGGTGTTGGAGACACAGCCCAGGCAGTACTCGATGGTGTGGATCGCCTGATGCATGAAGATTTCGGCGAAGTCCAGGTGCTGCAGGGAGGGAGGGGACATGGGACATCAGCAGGGGGCACAGACACCCTCATCCCACCACCAAAGCCCGCACGGATGCCCCTCACCTTGGCATCAGGGTGGTGCCCTCCGCTCTCCACATCCTCCGTGGTGGCATTGACAGAGTTCCCAGCCTCCTGCCCCTCCAGCAGCGGCTCCTGTTCCCCTGTGCTCACTGGCTGCACCGGGACAGCACCCACAGTCAGACCTCCTCGTGATTCCCAGGGAGCCCCCCACAGCCCCTGGCCTTACCATCCTCGAGGCACCCTGCCGGCACCACTGGTACAGCGGCGTCCCCAGGAGCAGGACAGGCACCGACGCCAGCGCCAGCACCACCAGCACCATCTGCACTGGCACCTGGGGCACAAGGACGGCAGTTTGGGGTCTACCCCCACTCCTGACACCCGCTCTCCCAGCTGGGGTGGGGAGTAGGTGCCCGCCAGGGTGGTGGGTGGTACCTGCCCCGGGTAGAGCGGGAGGTTCTCAGCATTGGAGGTGAAGAGGAACATGTCGATGAAGTGGATGAGGATGCTGGGGGCCACCAGGGAGTCAAGAGCACTGAACTTGATCCACTTGTAGAAGATGAGGAAGACCAGGTAGCCAAAAAGAGCCAGGAGGAAAATAATCTCTGGGAGGAACTCCAAGACCAGCCGGTGCCGCTGCTGGAAGTGCCTGGGTGGGAGGACATTGGCCATGCTCAGCCTGTCCCTTCTCACCCTCGCACGTCCTCGGCACTCACCGAGGTGCAGGGGTACAGGACCCCAGTTGCCACCCCATCCCACCCAGGTGAGTCCAATCCCGGTCCCTCGGCATGACCAGAGCCCGTGGGTGCAGCCCAGGGACTCACACGTGGTTGAAGACCCCCAGCATGACGCCGAAGCCCATGTGCACGATGCCCAGCACCACTGACATCTTCATCTTGAAGGAGTTGAGGAAGTTGAGGTGGTTGGTGGCCAAGCTCCAGATCTGTCACAAACAAGGTGGGTGAGACTCTGCACCACCCCACAGAGGGCCCCACCTCGTTGTCATCCCCATGGGACACTCACTGGGTCGATCCCAAACGGATATGGCCCTCGGAAGACACCGGTGACATTGGGGTCCAGGGCGAGCGAGGGATGGGTGGCGAGGTACGCAGAGCTGGGGGCAGAGCAAGAGGCGTCAGTGCCAGCAGGGAGATGGGGACCCGGGCAGGGGGCACAGGGCTGGGACCCCACCTCCAGGAGGAGTGGTTAGCCATGGTGGCCACGCTCCAGGCAGAAGGGAAGATGACAGTGGCTTTGCTGAAGCACTCGTTGTAGATGAAGCCGGTGTAGATGGAGAAGGCACCCATGAGCAAGATGAGGTAGCGCCCCTCGAAGAATGTCTGCCAGATCTAGGGGGAAAACACAGCTCCCATGTCCCACACCACCTCCCCTGCCCCACACCACCCTGACCCCTACTGACCCTGTCCCGAGCCACCAATCCCATCCTGTATCATCCAACCCCATCCCACATCCCCAACACGTCCCACACCTCCAACCCCACTCCGTGTCCCCAAGGCCATCCCATGTCTGTAACTGCATCCGTCCCCCCCCTCCATCGTGCCCCCACCTCGTTGGTGCCCTGCCGCAGGCGGGGGCTGTCCTCGTACAGCACCATCCAGAGCGCAAAGAGGAACATGAGCAGCCCGTGCCCCACGTCCCCAAACATGATGGCGAAGATGAAGGGGAAGGTGATGATGGCGTAGGGTGCTGTGGGACACAGGGACTGCGTTACACGAGGTGTCCCCTCTCAGCCCTGGGCCTCAGGGGGTGCCAGGAGGCCTTACCGGGATTCACTTCCTGGTAACTGGCCACTCCATAGGCATCCACGATGCTCTGGAAGCCAGCGGTGAACTTGTTGGTGCGGATGAGGGTGGGGGGGCTCTCCGAGGTGGGGACGCGCTGCACAAAGCACTCCACGCTGGAGCCGCTCTGGTACTGCGGGAACAGCACCCAGAACCTGATCCTGGCACCCCTGGCACTCTCCTGGCCGGCACCTGGAGCCTGCCCCCGGCACCCACCCCACAACAACCCCCTTCCTGACACCAGCCCCCAGCACCCGGAGCCTGTTCTTGGCACCCACCCCACAATCCTCTCCAGCCTGGCACATGCTCCACCATGATGAGGGGACATAGGGACACCAAGCAACCTCTGGCATGAAGACATGGGAACACTGAGCAACCCCGCAAAAAGGACACGGAGACACAGAACAACCCCTGGCACGAGGACATGGGGACACCGACAAACCCTTGACACGAAAACGCAGGACACCAAGAAACCCAGACACAAGGACACAGAGCAACTCCTGACACAAGGACAACTGAGCAACCCCAGAACAAGAACATGGATACCCTGAACAATCCCTGGTGCAAGGACATGGGCACACGGAGCCACTCACAGATCCCTGGCGCAGGGCATCCTGCACTTGGGTGAGGTCCCGCACGGGGCACCAGACCTCTGCAATGAGGCACTTCTTGGTGACATCGAAGCTGCACTGGTTGAGGACAAGGTAGATGGCCTTCATCTTCTGCACCTGCACGCGCCAGGTGGGCAGCACCTGCGCCACCTTGTCCAGCACCTCCGCCAGGTACTTCTCCGTCTCCTCCAGCGTCTGCGGGCACCTGTGTCAGGGATGGCAATCCAAGCGTGGCCCCCACATCCCCTCATGGCACCCAGCTCACCACGCTGAGCTCCTGGATCTGGCCGTGCAGCCTGGTAATGGCCTCTGTCCTGCTGGCCTCACTCTCCGGGTACGCATACACCTGGCAGTGGAAGCTGGGACAGAGGGACATCGCCGTGTCAGGGGTGTCAGGGCTCCCCAGCCCGGCCCCGCAGCAGGGTCCAGAGTGGGTGTTACTAAATAAACCTCCCTCTGGGGGATGTGTGGCCACTCACCAGTCCGAGATCTTGCGGATCTTCTGCCCGATCTGCTCGCCCCAGTAGGAGATGAGGAAGATGACCCAGGTGATGCTCTCGCCCTGGGGACAGCACAGTCCGTGTCACTCTGGTGTCCCAGCCCCCACAGCCGTGCCAGCCCGCCCCCAGGTGCTGCCTCACCGTGGCCGGGTCCTCCATTGGCTCGGGCATCTCCACGAAGGAGGCCACCAGGTAGCCGCGGCAGGCGCGCCACAGCAGCCGCTCGAAGGCGGTCACTCGCCACGGGTGGATGACGCCGGCCACGAAGCTGCAGAGACACAGCACGAGTGCTGGGATAGGCAAACCGCCCCATGGCTGCACCGCTGCCCCAAAGGTCATCTCCAAGCCTCATCCCGCAGTTTCCCAGCTGCCCCAGAGCCCCTCTCCACCCCCGCCCCACACCGTTCCCCCTCTCACCTGATCTTACGTTCGAGGTGCTGGTGCAGGGAGGGGTCGAGGATGGGCTCACGCTCCGAGAGCGCCCGCGCCCGCGTCGGGGAGCCCAGGGGGGCCTGCGGCGATGCGGAGCAGAGGGATGAGCCCGGGGGAAACCGAGGCACAAGGCAGCACCCCCAGGTCGGCGGGGACCCCCGGACCCACCGGCAGGCTGGTGAAGCGCTGTGCCTCGCGCAGCACGTGCAGGTACTGGCGCAGGTCCCGCAGGCGGCCGCGCAGGGACGCGCGGTTCCGGCTGACTTCCCGCAGCTCCTGCGCCAGCTGCTCCGACTGCTCCTGCACCCGCAGCGCTTCCCGCGCCGCCGGCGCCCGCGGGCTCTCGGGACACGGCGCCGGCACCCGCCCCGCGGCCCGCAGCTCCTGCTGCAGGAAGGCTGGAGAACGGGGGGGGCACGGTCAGACTGAGGGGCCGAGCCGGGCGTTCCCCTGAGAAGCCCCCCCAAAGTCAGCCCGCGGCCCCCCGGCACTCACTGAAGGTTTTCTCCATCTCCTCGCAGCGCCGCACCTCGCCCACGAAGCGCCGCTGGAACGGGCTCACTTTGGGGTTCAGCTGCGGGGGCACAGTCAAGGCATGGCCCCACACTGGACTGGGGGGGTTCAGCACCCCGGGGGAACAGGCAGCACAGGCACCAAACCCAGCCCGACCAACTTCCCATTTCCCACGGCACCCTAGAACACCCACCCCAAACCCGACCAGACCAAACGCCAGACACAGAGAGCCCCAAACCCAGCGCACCCAGGCCCACCCAGCCGAGCCCCCTGCCCCCCTGACACCCCAAAACGCCCCCCAGCCCCTACTCACGTCTCTGAACTCCAGTAGCCCGCGCTCCCCCAGCTCGCTGATGCAGCTGTAGGCAGAAGCCGACTGGAGGAAGAGCTGGGCCAAGCAAACCTCCTCGCTGCGGAACAGGGACCCCATGGCACCCCGGAGACGCCCGGTCCGGCCCGGGGTGCGGAGGCGTCAGGGCACACACCTGGGGCTGGGACAGAACGGAACGGGAGGAAATGGGGTGGGATGAGAATGGGAGACTGAGAGCTTCCTGAGGCGTGAGGGCGGGAAAGGGGGACAACAGGGCAGAGGTCGCCCCGCTGTCTCGGCGGCTGCGGCGACGGAACCGGGCTGTCGCCGTGCTGCGACCGTGGGAAACCGGCCCGCTCAGTCCCACGCGGCTGTGCCCAGCAGCGGGCTGGCAAAGTACTTTCGAAACCCCCCCTACCCCTGCCCCATTCAGCTGCCTCTGAGTCAGAGCCAGCGCATTCCCCGCCCCGGGACCGCCCCGGGCCGGACCCTCTCCGGACCCACCCGGCCGTGCCTCCCCCCCCCGCCGCCGACCAGCTCGGCCGGGATCCAGCACTTCCTCTTCCCCAGGAAGAGCCCGGCCCCGGGGAGGGACCGACCGGCCCGGCCCCGCCGCCCCCCTGGAAACCCGTTCCCCGGGACATACTGCACCCCGCACGGCGTGGGGAGCGGTCCCTCGGAGACAGAACCCCCGCGACACCCCCCGAGGAGGATGGAAATGGGAAACATTTCCCGGAGCCGGGCGGAGCCGGGAAACCGCCCGCGAGAATCAGCAGGACCCCCGCACCGGTGTGAAGCCGGACTGTTAGTGAGTAATTACTCCAAACAACCCCCATTTGAGCAGGAGCCAGGCTGCTTTGCTGGAGCCAGATTGACATCCCTGGAGAGAAGAGATTTGGGATGCTACTGCCCAATCTCCATAAAACAAAGGGGGTGAACTATCACTGCCTGCATCCTGCAAGGCGCAATCGCCGTTCTCGTCGTGCTCTGGCCCTCCCTTGCACAACTGGCTCAGTTCTAATGCTTCCCCTCCGGAAGAAGGATGGCTGAACTGCGCCGCCGTGAGAGGCAGCTGAAAAGAGATCACTGAGCATCAAAGACGCCCGAAGCGCTCAGAGACTCATTTCTGAGACCTTTCACCAGAGGACTGAAACCCAGGCATTCCCCCCGAGCCTGATCGCATTTTAACCCATCAGACTTTGTGTTTTGTGGGCTTCTTCCCCCACCGCTGGCAGATCTAGACCATCACTTCGACCAAGGGACAACTCTTGCAACAATCAACTCTCAAGATCTGCCAAGGGTGATTTGTTTTTACCATTTTCAGTTCTTTTTTTTTCTCTTTTCCCTTAAGACATTTCTTTAAAGTAACATTTTTTTAATGCTCTCACGTAACTGTATTACTGTAGATAAAATTAGCAAAACACCTACATACCTGCTTTCCATTGCCACCCAATTGTTCTAGAATAAACCCTACACATACATACTTATAAACACCAATCATTAAGAATCCTTTCACTCTAATCTGCCCTGTGTTACTCTCACCTTCGAGGAACAAGCCCTAACAACTGGTAGCACTGAGATCTCCCTGCTGGGATCACCAGGACCCCCACACTGGTACCACTATGAGACTGTAGATTTGCCAGGCACCCCACGCTGGTACTCACACACCAGCATCACTAGGACACCCATCCAGTACCCCCAGAGGCTCCCCCACTGGTACCATTAGGACCCTCTGGTGGCATCACTCGGATCACAGGCATAACTGGGACCCTCACACCAGTACCACTGTGAACCCCCTTTGCCAGGATCACCAGGCCACCCCACCCTGGCTGCCCTCAGAAGATGGAAATGACCCTCCCAGATTCCTAAATTCCCCCAGCACTGCTCCTCCATCCTTACCTGCCCCCCCTCCACCTCCCGCACCTTTCCCCACAAGGCACCCCCTACCCCAGCATTGGTGCCAGCACCCCCAGGACCCACATCCTCCTCCCCAAAACACAACCACACAGCCAGGGTGGGGTCCCCCAGGGGTCAGGGGGTCTGACCCCAGCACTGGAAAGGAAAAGACACGGAGTATTGGGAAGGGGCTGGCACCCATAGTGCCAACAGATGGGGGAGAACCCCCAAATGCTTTATTTGGGGGGCGGGTGGGGGCCGTCACCGGTACAGGTAATCAGCCTGGATGTTGGCTGCGATCTCAGCCTCCCACTTGTCGCCGTTGTTGAGCAGCTTCTCCTTGTTGTAGAGCAGCTCCTCGTGCGTCTCCGTCGAGAACTCGAAGTTGGGGCCCTGCCGGGGTGGGACAGGGTCACCCTTGGGGTCACCGTGGCGGGAAAAGGGAGTCCCTGCAGTGCCCCCTGCAGGCCCCACTCACCTCCACGATGGCATCCACAGGACAGGCCTCCTGGCAGAACCCGCAGTAGATGCACTTGGTCATGTCGATGTCGTAGCGGGTGGTGCGGCGGCTGCCGTCGGCACGGGGCTCGGCCTCGATGGTGATGGCCTGGCACAGGGACATCGTCACAGCCAGAGCCCCGGGTGAGGAGGAGGAGGAGGAGGAGGAGGAAGTCTCACCTGTGCCGGGCACACAGCCTCGCAGAGCTTGCAGGCGATGCAGCGCTCCTCCCCGGATGGGTACCGGCGCAGCGCGTGCTCCCCGCGGAACCGTGGGCTCAGCGGGCCCTTCTCAAACGGGTAATTGATGGTGGCCGGCTCACGGAAAAGGTAGCTCAGGGTCATGGCCAGGCCTGCGGGGGAGAAAGAGGGGTTATGGCATATTTGGGAAGGGGGGGGGGAGGTCACCCCACAAATGAGGAGGGTGAGCGGGGTCTCACCTCGGATGAGCTCAGTCCAGAGCAGGGTCTGGGCGGCGCGGTCGGTGATGGATCTCATGTCCATGGCCGGCTCCCGAATGTTGACGTACTCTGCAGGAAGAGGGGAGCTGTGCCCACCCTGCAGGGCCCTGGGGTGGGAGCTGAGCCCCCACGGGGGTGGCACGGCTGTACTCACTGTAACAGTCCCTGGGGGTGCTGGTGCTGAGCGGGCGCAGGGAGCCCAGTGGGGCCAGGGGGCCTGGGGAGGGACAGGAGGGTCAGCAGGGTCATGATGGGGGTTGGAGGGTTCAGGAGGTTTGGGGACTCCCGGGTGGCCTCACCTGCACGGGCAGCCTGGTACAGCAGTCGCAGCGCTGCCATGGCCGGTCCTGGGGTGCAGAAGGAACCTCAGCAACTAGCAGTAAGAGACTGGGGCAGCAAGAGGCCCCCCACTTCCCATGGGGGACACTGGCACCCTGATCCCCACCCCTCCACCCAAAGAGACCCAGATCCCCAGGCACTCCTGTCGCAACACTCCACAAGGAACCCCAAGTGCTTCCCCCTAGGGACCTAAGCATCCTGTTTCTTCTGCCAGCCCCTCTCAAGGCACCCAGGCATCCTGTCCCTCCTTGCAGCCCCCTCTTAAGAGACCCAAGTATATCCCCGAAGTATCCTGTCCACCTCCTAAAAGGGACCCAGCTGTTCCCCCAGGAGACCCGGGCATCCACGCCCCATCCCCAGGGGCACCCAGATGTCCCATTCCCTCCCACCCCTAAGAATCCAGGGGCCCTGATGTCCTGCCCCCTCCAAGGGACCCACATGTCCTCCCATCCCCGTCCCCAGGGATCCCCGCCGCCCCGCACCCACCTGAGCCCTCCCGCGGGACCGATCCTTCCTGTCACCCCCAAAGTCCCCGCTCAGCCTGTGCGTGTCCCTTGGAGAGGATGGGGGTGGAGGGCAGTGCAGTGTCCGGGCCGCCCCCTCTGCCCCAAGCGGGATTTGGGCGGCCACTACACGCCAGCGGTGGCGAGCACAGCGCCGGGCCGCCCTCCAGGCTGCCCCGGGCCCTCCAGGCTGCCCCGGGCCCCGCTCCCGCCTCACCTGCCCCAAGGGCCCTCCGCCGTCCTGACCCCTGGTCGCCCCCGCAGGCACTGCGCATGCGCGTGCGGCAGCGCGTCGTGGGCGGGGCGAGCGGCGCCGGACGCGCTTCTCATTGGTCGAGTCCCGCGAAGGACGGGAGGGGCGGGCAGAAAGAGTGGCAAGCGTCGCTGATTGGGCGGAGTGCGACCATGCTGCGCGGCGATTGGTGGGGCTGGAGGGGGCGTGTCCGAGGGCGGGCGGAAGCGGAAGCGCTGGTTCATGGCGTAGGCGCGCGGTTGCGGTGCCGGTGCGGAGCCTTCCGCTCTTCCAGGGCTTCCCGAACCTCCTGAGCATTCCGTCGGGTTTCTGGAGCAGCTCGGGCCACGGCGTCATCCAAACGTTTGGATTCACTACAAAGCCCGGCTCCGCCTCTGGCGAGCTCAGCGCTGACCCCGACCCCTCAGGCCCGGCACAGTCCCTGGAGGCGGGCATCAGGGATGTTTTCCCTTCCCTATTAAACTGTCTTTATCTCAGCTGCCTCGTCCAGTTCTCTCTATCCGCCCACCAGGGGGGATCCCCGTGGGATTCAGCCAGGACAACCCACAGCCCAGCAGGAATGGGTATCCCTTTACCGGCACAACCAGCCCCCCAAAATGGAGCAGCGTGGAGCGAAGCTGGGAAGCTGGGATCATGGGGAAGGATAAACGGGAACATGGGGCAATGGAAACCTGGGAGCATGGAGCAGGAGAAATGGGAATACGGGACAAAGGACACTGATATGATGGGGCAAAGGAGACTGGGATCATAGAGCAGGAGAACCCAGGATCATCCCAGCTCAAGGATTTGGGATCAGGGAGTTGTTGTGGACCTTCTCAAGGCAGAGTATACAATGAGGGGCACAGGAGACCCCTCTGCTCTGGTGGTACCAGTGGAAATAAAGCCCCAAACAGCCAGAAAAGAGGGATATGGGACTGGAATGGAGAGAGATGTGGGGGACAAGGGACTTTTGGGGTGAGCAGGGGTGCAGGGAAGTGAAAGGGAAGCACACAGGATGTTGAGAAACACCTTTCATTGCACCTGAGCACCAGGACCAGCAGCAAGAGATGTCCTGAGTGGGCAGACTCCGAGTGGGATGTGGAGACCCTCAGAGCAGGGTACAGTCACTCTTGCATGTCACCTTGGAAGTGGCCCGGATGAGCCCAAATTTCCTCTGGCTGTACGGGGGGTAGCGTGGCGCGTTGAGGGACTCCCGGCCCATCCCACGCTTCAGGCACCCACGGGGGTGGGAGAAGGTGTCAAAGCTGAACTTCCCGTGGTGCGTTCCCAGGCCACTGTTCCCTGGAATAGACAGCACAGGACCCCGGTGGGTAGCTGGATCTGGCCATCCTTTGGGTCAAAGAACCCAAAATTAAGCTCCCAGCTCCTTTATCCAGCTGCTTTCCAAGCCATGGATGAGCTTCCCAGGAATGTGACACAAAGAGGGGCTGACCTAGTGCACACCCAAGTGGATGTTTGGAATGGGAAGATTAGGCTGGAAGGTGGAGAGATTCCTGAAAATTCTTGTCAGTGGATTTTTCCATTTCAATTAACATATTTCACACCTGGAAGGGTGTCACTGATGAGGTGATGGCAGCAGCAAGATGTTCGCACAAGATGAGCTTCCCTACCACGGGAATACCCTCCAAAAGACATCCCATCCATGCTGGATCCAGCCCTGCTGCAAGGGGGCAAGACTGCAGGGCTGGAGAGGCACAATGACCAAGGTGCCTTTGGCAAGGTGGCACCCAGCACCAGGGATGAATGGTGGGAGGTAGAAGCTGGCTGGCCAGAAACAAGCACAGGAAAGCCAGGCAGGCTGGCAAAAAATAACAAAATCCAGACATCATTTGGTAAGAGATGGGATAAAATGCCATGAGTTGGCCTGAGCCAGTCTTCCTGATAAAATGCTAATCATGGTTGGGGTGATGCATTGGGTGCAGTTCCTCACACATCAGCAGCCCCAGGAAAAAGGGAAGTCACTGATGCCTCCTGGCCAGCTGAGTGGGAAGAGAGGAAAAAAGGTGGAAACAGGAGTGGAATACAGGAGCTGGTAGTGGAGATCATCCCATAAAAAGCAGGTGTCTCCATCATGGAATCCTAGGATAGTTTATGTTGGAAAGGACCTTAAAGATTACCCAGTTCCACCCCCCTGCCATGGGCAGGAACACCTCCCACTAGACCAGGTTGCTTCAAGCTCTGATTCCCTATGTGGTAAGCAAGACATTTCCATGGATCCAGGGAACACAGAGCTTGGGATGGGGAGTATGGAGAGAAGGAACCTCAGGGTGCTCCATAGGTGTCCAGCAAAGTCCAAGAGCCAAGGTGAAGCAAAGGGCTTCTGGAGGAGAATTCCCCTATGAATTACTGCGCCCTCTGGAGCTGAGAGTTCCTCCTGAGACCCTTCCTGACCATGGGTGGGATCACACCTGGCTCCCAATGGCCAGGATTGGGTATTCTGGACCTACCAATGCCTCCGAAGGGCAGCGATTGGTAGTTCAATTAACATATTTCACACCTGGAAGGGTGTCACTGATGAGGTGATGGCAGCAGCAAGATGTTCCCACAAGATGAGCTTCCCTACCACGGGAATACCCTCCAATACCTCAGTGTCACGTGCATGAGGGTGTTGTTGCCACAGAAGCCACCACTGCTCGTCCGCTCCAGGACCTGGTTCACCACCTGGGAGTGACATGAAGAAGCTGAGACATGGGTGTCCCACCCCATTCCACTAGTTCCAGACACAATCCATACCCCCTAACTAGGGCTGTGGGCTGTAAGGGAAACACTTGGAGCACAAACATGGCTGGATACAGCTGCCAAGGAGCACAGGGCAGGTGTAGTCCTGGCTTGGCTCTACCTTGTCATCCGAGGAGAAGGCATAGACAGCCAAGGGCCGCTCCCGGCTGTTGATGAAGTCAATGGCTTCATCCACGTTGGCAATGATGACGATAGGCAGGATGGGCCCAAAGATCTCTTCCTGCATGATGGGATCTGAGGGCTGCACATCCACCAGCACCGTAGGAGCTGTGGAGAAGAAACCTGACAGCATCAGCCAGGCACAGAGGTTGGAGATGGCACCTTGGTGATCCCCCAGGACACATCTCCTGTACAAAAGGCCACCTGGCCAAGCACCCAGTTCCCCTCATAACCTCCTCCAAACCTGAAATGTGCTCCGTGCAAGGATGAAGGTGTGAGTGACCCCCAAGCCTCACCGATGTAGCGCTCGGCCTCATCCGTCTGTCCCCCGACGGCCACACGCCCGCTGCCCAGCAGCGCCAGATCGGAAGAG
>JAYDZK010000268.1:9543820-9562367 GCA_034509185.1 Euphonia xanthogaster
GCCCCGAGGCGCAGAGCCGGCTGGCGGCCCTGCGGGAGCTGCACGCCGAGGCGGCCGCGCTGGCCGAGCGCCGCGGCCGCCAGCTGCAGGATGCCCTGAACCTCTACACTGTTTTCGGGGAGAGTGACGCCTGCCATGTCTGGATGGGCTCCAAGGAGACCTGGCTGGCAGAGCTGGAGGTGCCGCAGGCGCTGGAGGACCTGGACGTGACGCAGCGCAGGTAGGAAGGAGCCCCCGCCGTGGCGGTGCTGCGGTGCCCTGTCCTGAGCTGCTGCTCGTTCTAAGCCTGGACGTTCCCACAGGCTGGAGGGGCTGGAGCAAGACATGGCCACCGTGGCTTCCCAGATCGCCGCGGTCAACCAGGCAGCCGACGGGCTCCTGGCTAGCGGGCACCCGCGGAGCCCCCAGGTGCGGCAGTGCCGGGAGCAGCTCAACGAGAGGTACGGTGGCGGTGGTGGCGGGGCAGGCGGGTGACGCGGTGCCGGTGCATTCCCCCCTATCCCCCGCCTCTGTCCCGCAGGTGGGGCCGGTTCCGGGAGCTGGTGTCGGAGCGCCGGAGGGCGGTGGGCTCGGCACTGCGCCTCCTCAACTACAACCTGGAGTCCGAGGAGACCCAGAAATGGCTGCGGAGCAAAGCCCGGGCGGTGGAGGCTACGGCCGAGCTGGGCCGTGACCTGGCCGGCGTCCTGGCCACCCAGCGCAAGCTCTACGGCATCGAGCGGGAGCTGGCCGTGGCCCGGGACCGCCTGGCCGCCCTGCGCTCCCAAGCCGAGCGCCTGGCCGAGGAGCGGCCCGAGGCGGCCACCGAGGTGGCCCAGAAGCTGGCCATGGCCACCTCCGCCTGGGACGAGCTGCAGGCGGCCCTGGCCGAGCGCGCAGCGTCCCTGGGGGAAGCCGGGCAGCTCCGGAGTTTCCTGCAGGACCTGGATGACTTCCAGGCGTGGCTTTTCGGCGCTCAGAAAGCTGTGGCGGCCGTCGACGAGGTGCCGGCGTCGCTGGGGGAGGCAGAGGAGATGCTGCAGCGGCACGAAGCGGCCCGGCGCGATGCTGAGGAGCATGCGGGAGCCTTCGCCGCCTTGGTGGAGGCGGGGGAGCGGGTGCTGGGGGGACAGACGGACCCCGAATACGAGGGGCTGCGGCAGCGCCTGGGCGGCGTGAAGGACGGCTGGGCTGCCCTGGGCAAGATGGCAGAGGCTCGGAAGCGCTTCCTCACCCAGTGCCGCAACTTCCAGGAGTTCCTTCGCGACACAAAGCAGGCAGAGATCCTCCTCACCAAGCAGGTGGGTGCTCAAGCGATGTCCTTTGGGTCTCACGGGCACCCCAAAAACGGGTGATCATGCGCTGGCTGATCCCTTGCTGTGCCCCTCAGGAGTACACGCTGTCCCACCTGGAGCTGCCCTCCACGCTGGAGGGCTCGGCTGCTGCCCTGCACCGCTTCCAGAACTTTCGTGCTGGTGTGGAGAGCAATGCCAAGAAGGTCCCAGAGGTGGTGGTTGGTGGCACCAAGCTGGTGGCTGAGGAGAACATCTTTGCTGAGAAGATCTCTGAGAAGTGCCGAACTCTCCGGGAGCGGTGAGTCCGGCACAGGGCCGGCGGATGGGTGGGCAGTGTGCAGGCAGCGGGGCTGATGCTGCACATCCATGGTTCTCTGTCAGGCATGGAGCTGTCATGGACAAGGTGGAGGAGGCAGCAGGTTTGATGCAGGACAACCACGACCTACAGACCTTCCTGCAGAGCTGCCGTGAGGTAGGAATGCAGCACGGCTGGTGGCATCCCTGGGGGGGCCCCACCGGCTGAGCACTGACATCCCTCTCTTCAGTTTGATGCCTGGGTGGATGAGAAGATGCTGATGGCTCAGGATGTCTCCTATGGAGAAGCCCGTGGTCTCCACAGCAAATGGCAGAAGCATCAGGCATTCATGGCTGAGCTGGCACCCAACCAGAGCTGGCTGGAGAAGATTGAGGCGGTGGGTGCCAGCACTGTGATCGGAGATGGGGAATGGAGTTGGGGAAGAGTCTGGAGCATGAGAAATTGCTGAGGAGCTGGGAGGCTTGGCCTGGAGAAAAGGAGGATCAGGGGGGACCTTCTTGCTCTCTACAACTCCCTGACGGGAGGGTGCAGCCAGTTGGGGGTTGTCCTCTGCTCCCTGGAAACAAGAGAAAGGACAAGAGGAAACAGCCTCAAGTTGCACCAGGGGAGGTTTTGATTGGATATCAGGGAAAATTTCTTCAGGGAAAGGGTTGTGCAGCACTGGCACATTCTGCCCATGGTGGTGGTAGAATCCCCATGCCTGGAGGGATTTAAAAGCTGTGTGGACATGGCATTGGGGGACATGGGTTAGCGGTGGCCTTGGCAGCTCTGGGGGAGTGGTTGGACTCATTGTCCTGAGAGGTTTCATGACTCTGGGATGCTCCCAGCCTGCTGCATGGGTGAGATGTCCCCATGCCGCAGTGACCAGCCACCTCTGTGCTGCTGCCGCAGGAGGGGACGGAGCTGGCCAGGCGCAAGCCGCAGTACGGCGCGGCGGTGACGCAGCGGCTGGAGGAGCTGCGCCGGCGCTGGGCCGAGCTGCGCGGCGCTGCCAAGGACAAGGGCCGGCAGCTGTTCGAGGCCGAGCGCGCGGCGCTGTACGCCCGGAGCTACGGGGAGCTGGAGAGCTGGCTGGGGCGGGCGCAGGAGGAGC
Organism: Euphonia xanthogaster; assembly: GCA_034509185.1. Classification (NCBI taxonomy): domain Eukaryota; kingdom Metazoa; phylum Chordata; class Aves; order Passeriformes; family Fringillidae; genus Euphonia; species Euphonia xanthogaster. The sequence continues at coordinate 9,546,504 of JAYDZK010000268.1, forward strand.
TGCGCCATGCTGAGAAGATCAAGGACCTCACCGCCACCAACCTGCTGCTGAAGAGGTTGACGGTGGGTACTGGCACCTCACAGGGTCCTTTGGGAAGGGCCGGGAGGTCCAAGGCGATGGAGTTTGTTCCCTAATGGGACTGGGGTTCTCCATCTCAGCTCAGAACCCTAACTCACATGGATTTGCCCCACCAGAGACTGGAAGAGCAAGTGAGAACATGGATGAAGGAGCTGGAGGAACTGGGGTGGCAGGGCACCCCTGGTACTGGGGATGTGCCAGATACCACCAGGCAGGAGCAGATGCTCCGGCAGCGAGTCCTTGAGCTGCTGGAGCCACTGGAGAGGAAGAGGAAGGAGTTGGAGACTGCCAAGGCCATGTACCAGCTGGGGCGGGATCTGGAGGATGAGACGGTGAGTATCCTTGCTGTGGCAGGGGCTGGGGGGGCTGGGGGTACCCATGGGTGCTGCAGGGGGCTCAGTGGGTGCTCCTTCCTGCAGCTGTGGGTGCAGGAGCGGCTTTCCCTGGCGAGGTCAACGGATCACGGCACCGACCTCCCAAGCGTGCAGCGCCTGACCAAGAGGAATGAGGTGAGCCTGGGTACTGCAGCAGCAGCCACCATCTCGGGTGGTCCCTCGGGATCCATCCCATGGGTGACTCTCACTGTGACTTCCTTCCTGCCGGCAGACACTGCAGAAGGAGCTGGCGGGCCATGCCCCGCGCCTGGGCGAGGTGCTGAGCCGGGGAGAGGCAGCGGGGAGCGGTGAGGAGCCAGGCCCAGAGCTGGCGGCACAGGCGCAGGAGCTGCGGGCGCTGTGGGAGACGCTGCAGGAGGAAGCGGCCGCCCGGCACCGGCGCCTGCGGGAGGCTGAAGAGGCCCAGCAGTACTACCTGGACGCTGACGAGGCCGAGGCCTGGGTCAGCGAGCAGGAGCTCTTCATGGGACCCGAGGAGAAACCAAAGGTGAGGAGTGATTCCATGTGGTGTTCCATGTTTGAGGGTCTGTGCTGCACTGGGCCGTGCCTTGCTGGGACGTCCAGTGTTGACCCAGGCGGTGCCACGCTGTTCTGTTGATCATCATCCACACGTGACACACTGTGGTGTGTCTTGCTCCTGTCATTCCCGTGCCATTACACAGCATCCATCCCATTCCATGCCATGCCCCTCTGAGCTCACCATTGCTCCCTGTGGCATCAGACGGAGCCAGGACATTCCTGTAGGGCAGGCATTGAGTCTAGACCCTAGTCCCCGTCCCCCAGCCATGCCAGGTGCTGATGGCACCAATGTTTTCCGTGCCATAGGATGAGGAGAGCTGCTTGATGATGCTGAAGAGACATGTCCGGCAGCTGCGCTCCATTGAGGACTACGGACAAACCATCAAGGAGCTGGCGGGGAGGGCACAGCAGCTGCTCTCTGCCGGCCACCCCGAGGGGTAGGTGCTACACCACGTGTCCCCTGTCCTTCGGGGCAACCCTGTGCCCTCAGAACCGTGTGGGTGGGGGGTTTGGCTGGAGCTCTGGCAGTGTCAGCTGCTCCAGTTGGGCAGGGAGGTGGTTGGAGAGGGATATGGGGATATGGGGAGCACAAAGCGGGTCCTTCACCCGCAACCCCCTTGGATGTCAACACGGGTGGGTCGGGGACATTTTTTCTTGGGTGAGAACTGGGTGTCTGTGTGCCGGGGCCGCGCAGGGAGCAGATCATCCGGCTGCAGGGCCAGGTGGACAAGCACTACGCGGGGCTGAAGGAGGCGGCCGAGGAGCGCCGCCGGCGCCTGGAGAACATGTCCCACCTCTTCCAGCTGAAGCGGGAGGTGGAAGAGCTGGAGCAGTGGATTGCTGAGCGCGATGTGGTTGCTTCCTCCCCGGAGATGGGGCAGGACCTGGACCATGTCATGGTGAGAGTGCTGGCATGGATGTGGCAGTACTGGTGGGTGGCTTGAGGGGGGTGACTTGACTCTTCTCTTCCCTCCATGCAGCTCCTGCGAGAGAAGTTTCGTGAGTTCGCGCGGGAGACAGGGAGCGTGGGGCAGGAGCGCGTGGACCGGGTGAACCTGACCATTGAGGACCTCATTGATGCGGGGCACATCGAGGCAGCCACCATAGCTGAGTGGAAGGATGGGCTGAACGAGAGCTGGGCCGACCTCCTGGAGCTGATTGACACCCGCATGCAGCTCCTCGCTGCCTCCCATGACCTCCATAAATACTTCTACGACGGTGCTGAGCTGCTGGCCCTCATCGCCACCCGGCGCCAGGAACTGCCCCAGGATCTGGGTGAGGATGCCGGTACGGTGGAGGCTTTCCACCGCATGCACAACGCCTTTGAGAGGGACCTCCAGCTGCTGGAGGCACAGGTGAGGCTCCTGCCTGACGTGGATGCCAGCACTCAGCATTCTCTGTGGTCTGGTGGAAGGCATCCCTGCCCATGGTGGGAGGCTGGGCTCAGTAGTTCTTGAGGTCCCTTCCAACCCAAGCCGTTCTCTGGTTCATGCAGGTGCAGCAGTTTCGGGAGACAGCAGCACGCCTGCAGACCGCCTATGCCGGGGAGAAGGCAGCTGGAATCCAGGAGAAGGAGCAGGAGGTGTCCCGAGCGCTGCAGGAGCTGCTGGAAGCGTGCAGCGGGCGCCGGGCACGGCTGACGGACACGGCCGACAAACACCGCTTCTTCAGCATGGCACGGGATCTGCTCTCCTGGATGGAGAGCACTGTCCGGCAGATTGAGACACAGGAGAAACCCAGGTATGGATGCACCCAGCGGGCATGCGGGATGGCCATGGAACCGATGGCGCCACTGACCCTGGCACCTCTGTGTCCTCAGGGATGTCTCCTCGGTGGAGCTGCTGATGAAATACCACCAGGGAATTAAGGCTGAGGTGGATGCTCGAGGCAAGAACTTTACCGACTGCATCGAGCTGGGCAAGAAACTGCTGCAGCGCAAGCACCAGGACTCACCAGAGGTGAGGAAATCAGGGATGGGGGGTGGTGGGGGTGATGCCATCTGGGCCACTCCCTAACATCATCCCCTCACAGATCAAGGTGAAGCTGGTGGAGGTGGTGGACAAGAGGAAAGCCATGATGGAGACATGGGAGCAGCGCTGGGAGCGGCTGCGGCTGTGTGAGTGCGCTGGGGGTGCTGGGGAGGAGTGCGGCAGTGCCGGGGGCAGTGGGGGGGTGGTCCTGGGGCTGAGCGCTGCCCATCCCTCCCACAGTGCTGGAAGTGTGCCAGTTCTCCCGTGACGCCTCAGTGGCCGAGTCGTGGCTCATGGCTCAGGAGCCCTACCTGGCCAGCAGCGACTACGGGCAGACGGTGGATGCGGTGGAGAAGCTGCTGAAGCGACATGAGGCTTTTGAGAAGTCCTCCGCCACTTGGGAGGAGCGCATTGCTGCCCTCAGGAAGCTGACAACGGTGAGAAAGGCTTGGGATGAGGCCTCTGCCTGCCCTGGCTCAATCTCCCCCCCATCCCTTACCACCTTCACTCCTTGCCTGGCAGCTGGAGCTCCTTGGCGGGCGGTCTCTGCGTGAGGGGCTGGTGCGGGACGGGACGACACGCTCCGAAGCTCCCGACTACTGCCTGGATCTGGATGGGGAGCTGGAGGCTGGGTAAGGGATGCCACCATCATTCCATGTGACCAGGGACACTGTTTCCACATTCCTCTTCTCAGGCCATTACGGATATTTTGTAGCATTAAGGGGCTTTTTGGCAATTTGCCTTTTCCAAGCAATAAATTGATGCTGATGAAGAGGAGAGATGAAGGTCAAGCCTCACCCTGACAGGGCTTTCATCCCTCAGCGGGGACAGGAAAGCAGCAGCCAGCCCCATCCCTATGGGATCATGTCTGGGATGGGGGTGCTGACCTCCTGTCTCCCTGTGCAGGTCGGAGGAGGAGGAAGAGGAGGAGAAGAAGGATGTGAGCACACAGGACACTTCACTGCCCACTACAGATGGACCAGAGCCGGTCAGTTCTTGAGTTTAGCTTTTACCTTCCCTGATGACCAAAAAGTTGTTCCTGCATGCAAAAAGTTGTTCCTGCATGCAAAAATGTGTCCCTGCATGCAAAAAGGTGTCCCTGCATGTCCCACAGCTGCTGGCACCCCTTGTGACCATGACCTCACTGTGTTGACAGATCCCTGCACTCCCAACCCTCACCTTGTCCTTGCCTTGTGTTGAATAAATGTTGTATGACCCCAAAAAGGTGAGGTGGGCAGAGGGGTACTTCAGGTCCCCTTTGCCCCAGCTCCTGGGGTGACATTGGGGGTGGCAGCCATGGTGTATGCCTGTGTCTGGGATCCGTGCAGCAGCCAGGGTTGGAGTGTCTGCCCTGGGGCCACCGTGTCACCCCAAGAGACATCATTGCTGTACGGGACATCAGCACCCTGCGGGCCATCGTCACCCTGCGGGACATCATTGGAACCGTGCAGGACATCAGCACCCTGCAGGGAATTTTCACCCTGTGGGTCATTATCACCCTGTGGAGCATCATCACCCCGAGAGACACAGTCACCGTATGGAGCATTGTCACCCCATGGGGCACTGTCACCCCGTGGGGCATCATCACCCTGTGGGACGCTGTCACTCTACATGGCATCAGCACCCTGTGGGGCATCATTACACCCTGCAGCATTGTCACCCTGTGAGGCAGGCATCGTCGCCCACAGGGCATTGTCACCGTGTGCCAGCCCCTGTGCTTGCTGCCAGCTCTCTGCTCCTCCCACGTGCTCTGCCTATGCAGGGACACGATGGCTCTCTGTGGCTCTGCCTGCTTGGGGACAGGAACCTCTCCTTCTGCCTCTTCTGCCTGCCTGGGGACATGGGCATCTCCTAGTTTCTCAGGGACCAGATCACTCTCCCCTGCCCAGGGACAGGATCCTTGAGTGCCTACACGGGAACAAGCTCATTTGTGCCTGATCAGGAATGTGGGGATCTTCTGGCTGCTCAGGAAGAGTGTACCCCTCTGCCTGCTTGGGGAGATGGCCATTTTCATCAGCCTGGGGACAGTAGCCCTTTCTGCTTATTGCCAGCCTACTCAGGGACATGGGCATCCTCTTCCTCCTTGGGGACAGGAACCCCTTCTGCCTCTTCTGCCTGCTTGGGAACATGGGCATCTCCTGGCTCCTTGGGGCAAGATAATTTCTGCCAGCACAGGGACATGCACATCTTCTGGCTACTCAGGAACAGGATCCTCTCTGCCTGCTTGGGGACATGGCCGGTTTCAACTCCTTGGGGACAGGAGTGCTCTCTGCTTACTGCCAGCCTGCTCGGGAACATGGCCATCATCTGGATCCCTGGGGACCAGATCACTTTCTCTGTGTGGGGACAGGATCCTTGAGAACCTGCTTGGGGACAGGAGAACGTTTCTGCTGGCTCAGGGAAATGGGCATCTCCTTGGGTATAGGGTCCTGCTCTGCATTCTGGGGGACATGGGAATCTTCTGGCTCCTTGGGGAGTCTTTGCCTGCTCAGGAATACAGACACTTTTCCTGCTCAGGAATACAGACACTTTTCCCTGCTTGGGGACAGAAGCCCCCTCTACCTGGGACATCTCCTGCCGCCCCGGGAACAAGATCACATTCACCTGCTTGGGGACAAGACCACTGCCTGCCTGGGGACATGGGCATCTCCTGGCTCCTTGAGGACAGGGGGCCTGACCAAGCCCCTCCTGTAGCACCCAGCTGGATAGGCGTCCCCTTCATCAGGCACCACTGATGCCTTGAGATGATGGCACTAATGCCATGGTCCCTAACCAGACGTTTCACTGTCCCCATGTCCCCTGGGCTGGCGACAACACTGCGGTGGCTCCCAGGACTGCTCATCTAGCTTGGTTCAACCTCATCACCCCAAATCTGAGGAGACACTGGCACCAAGACTGGGGGCTGCCAGGGCTGGCCCATGTCCCAGCCTCTCACTGGGGTCCTCCCAGTAGCCACCAGTTTTTGTGTACTGGAGCTGATGGCTTCACTGGCACTGTGCTGAGGGTCCCAGCTGATTTCTGGGGTCTTCCCAGTACCCACCAGTTCCCACATACTGGAGCTGGTGAGATCACTGGCACTGAGATCTGGGGGTCCTAGGGCTGGACCATGTCCCAGCTGCTCAGTGGGGTCCTCCCAGTAGCCAGCAATTCCTGCACACTGGAGCTGGCCACGTGGACACACACACACATTGACACCACGCTGAGTGCCAGGGCTTGACCATGTCCCAGATGCTCACTGGGGTCTTCCCAATAGCCATCAGTTCTCACACACTGCATCTGGTGGGGTCACTGGCACTGCGTGGAGGGTCCCAGGGCTGCACTCACTGCAGGATCCCAGACACTCAGTGGGGGATCACATCTGGGATGGGGATGCTGAGCCGTCCTCCCAGCAGTCACCAGTTCTCGCCTATGAGAACTGGTGGGGTCATTGGCATCCAGCCACTCACTGGGGTCTTCCCAGTAGACACCAGTTCCCACATTTCCGAGCTAGTGATGTCACTGGTATGGAGACCTGGAGGTGACCCACCCCCAGGCCACCAGACTGAGGTCTATGACCCACTGGTGACAGCAACCCATGCGCCTAGTGCCACCATGGGAGGGCACAACACCTTGCCGCGGGTCCGGCAGTGGCAGTGGGTGGGCGACACTGCGGCATAACCGTGCTGTTGCCTCGCAACAGCTGGCACCGAGGACAGGTGACGAGGAGCCGGTGTCACCGACCCCACGGCCACCACGGGAGGAGCCGGAGGAGCCGGCCACGCTGCCCGCCCGTGTCAGCAGCGTCCAGCTGGAGGGCTACCTCGGCCGCAAGCACGACCTGGAGGCGGCCACCACGCGTGCATCCAACCGGTAGGCACGGCAGCGGTGGCGGCGAGCGCGGTGTCCCCGGCGGGGCGGCGTCCGCAGGGTGACACGGTGCTGGTGCAGGTCATGGAGCACGCGGTACTGCGTCCTGCGGGGCGGCCAGCTCGCCTTCTTCAAGGACGCCAAGAGCCGCGCGCTGGGGCTGCCGTGCCAGGGCGAGGAGCCCCTGGGGCTGTGGGATGCCCGCTGCGAGGTGCCCGCAGGCTACAAGAAGAAGAAACACGTCTTCAAGCTCAGGTGAGGGTGCGGTGCCTTGCGGGGTGGCACAGTGGGCATGCGTGGCACTGGTGTCTGTGCTCTGTCCCTAGGCTCAGCAACGGCAGCGAGTGGCTTTTCCATGGCAAGGATGAGGTGAGGGGTGGCCTGGGGGGACACGGGGTGGCTAGTGGAACCCAGGGGGCACAGGGTGGCTGGGGGATGTGGTGGTGGTCAGGGGATACGGGTGGTCAGAGAGGTCCAGAGGGACACAGCGTGGCTGGTTGTTCCCAGGGGGACACCAGTTGTGCCCCGGGGGTATCTGGGGTGGCTGTAGTTGTCATGGGGATGTGGTGGTGGCCAGCAGTGACCAGGGAAAACAGGGATGGCCGGGGGATGTAGTCAGCAGTGGCCAGCAATGCTCAGAGGGGCAGGGGATGGCCAGGGGTGCCACGAGGACACAGTGAGGGGCCAGCAGTGCCTGAGGAGACATGGGTGCCTGCGGAAGACTTGGAGCAACTGGCATCACCCGGGGGCCCTGGGTTTGGCTGGGACTCTGCTGGGGGGCCAGGGAAGCCCCCCCGACCACTCCCCCATGCCCACAGGAGGAGCTGCAGGCCTGGCTGCAGGGGCTGAGCGCGGCCATCACGGAGTGTCGGGGCAGCCGCGGGAAGGTGCAGAGCCTCCCCCTGCCCATACCCCCGGCCCCTCCTGAAGGCCCCCTGCCCCGCAAGGACAAGGAGAAACGCTTCAGCTTCTTCCCAAAAAAGAAATAACCCCCTGGATGGTGGGGGGGGGATGACACCCCACGTCACGCCAGCGGGGCCACGCGTGCGTAAGGAGACGCATGTGCGGTGCCTGTACAGGTGCCACCAGGTCCAGAGGGGCACGCGGGGGTCACGCGTGGGCAGAAGCCCCCCAGCCCCCCCGCCACGAGCACACGTGTCCGTGTGCACAGTGTATATATATATATATATTTGTATTTATATATATACATACATTTACACGCTTCAGGCACACCCCTGTGTGGAGGCGGCCGCAGGTGCCCCCCAGGCGTGTGCCCCCCGTGCCCATACGTGTCCCTGCACGCACACGTCTGCACACGTGTGTCCCCGCATGCAGGTGCACCCCCGGCCCCCCTCCGCACGCACGGCACAGGTGTGCGCCCCACAGGTGTGCATGGACCCCCCCAGCACCTGCACGGGGGGCACGTGGGTGCCCCCCAAAGCCATAACACCCCCCAACCGCAGCGCGTGGGTGCAGAGGGGGAACCCCCTGGCCCCCACGGGCACCAACCAAAGAGCGCCAGCCCAGGGGGGCCCCTCTCTGGCTCCCCCCATCCCGTGCCTCCCCCGCCAGCTGGGGTGGGGGGGACCCCCTGCACCCCACAGCTGGGCCGAGACACCCTGGGGGGGGGCGGGCAACCACAGAGGAACTTTGGGTTCAGTTTGGGGTTTTTTTTCTAATAAAGATGTGAAAGCAAGTGGGGTGCAGTTCTGGGTGCCTGTGGAGCATGGGGGGCCGCTGGTACTTCTAGGGGGAGGTTCTTGGGGTGCCCCTGGTCCTGTGGGCAGAGAGAACCGGGGTTGTCCCTTGTCCAGAGCAGGTTGGGAGTCCCCAAGGTGCTCTTTCTGCCAGGTGGGATGGGGAAGTCCATGGGGTGCCCCTTTTCCTGTGGGCTGGGGGGCCATAGGGGTCCCCCTTCTTCCAGGTACATCAGGGGTCCATAGGGTGCCCCTTCTCCTGGACAAGCTGGGGGTCCATGGGGTGCTCCTTCTTTCAAGAGGGCTGAGGGTCCACGGGGCTGCCCCTTCTCCTGGGCAGACTGGAAGTTCCCAAAAGGTTCCTTTTTCCAAACAGCCAGGGGGTCCATGGGCTGCCCCTTCTTCCAGGCAGGTTGAGGATCCATGGGGTGACCCTTCTTCCAACTAGACTTGAGGTCCATGTGGTGCCCCTTCTCCCAGGAAGGTTGGGGGTCCATGGGGTGCTCCTTCCCTTGGAGTCCACAGGACACCCATTCTACCTTTCCTGCCCCTAGCTGGCAGCATCGAGGGTCTGAAACTTCTGCCGCAGGTCCCTGACGAGGCCGTGGCGCAGCGGCTCGGGGCTGCCGGGGGTCTCGGGGCAGCGCCGTCGGTACTCCTCGGATGCCTGGTAGGCTTTGCAGCGCTCCACCACCGCCTTCAGGCAGATCTTCTCCCGCGTGGTGGGCGAGCGGATCTGCACATAGGCCGGCGGCTCCGGCAGCCGCTCCAGCACCAGCACCCGCTGCCCCGGGCCCAGAGGGGCTTCGGCAGCCACCCACAGCGCCCCGTCACTGCTGTACCGCGCTGGCGCCGGGCTCGGGGTGTTGGAGCCCCCGTTGGCCTCGGCGCTGCGGCTCCGGCCACCGCCCCGCTCCTTCCCGGCCGGGCGCCCACCGCGGCTGGGACCCTCAGGCGCCGAGCGGCTGCGGCTCACCAGCGGCGGCCGCGGGGCACCGAAACGGGCACGGAGCTCCCGCACATCGGGCCAGGCAAAGGGTTCGGCGCCCACGGGGCTCGAGGGGCTGCGGGGGGCACGCGGGGACGGGGATGCCACCAGCGCCTCGTCCTGCGGCACAGCCAGCGAAGGGGTGCTGGGGGTGGGGTCCCCATCCTCCTGCGGTGGCAGCGGGGGGCGGCGGGTGCCGGCGCGGCGGCTCTTGATGCGGAGGCTGTACTGCCGTGCCAGCTGGTACACCTTGGTGCCCAGGTGAGGGGGAGTCAGCAGCAGCTGCGGGGGTGGCCCTGGGGGTGACACCGTGGTGCCCACATCATCCTCCTCCACGATGAGCAGCGGCTCGGGGGGCTGCGCCCCATTCTCCTGGCACAGCTCTGGTGCCTCGGGCTGGGTGGGGGGCTCAGGGCTCTCGGGGGGCCGTGGGAGCCCATTGAGACGGCACACGGAGCTTCGCACCAGCCCCTTAGGGATGAATGAGAGGCTCTCGCGGCGGCGCACCCCGAAGCTGGCATCGCGGTGCTCGGCATGGCCATAGTAGCTCTTGATCTTGTCGAGGAGCAGGCGGTCCCGGTTGGAGAGCAGCGATTCCCGGCGGGCTTTGATGAAGGGCTCGGGCGAGGGGATGGCACTGCGGGACTCCCCGGGCTCTGCGGATTCGAGCGGGGGGCCCCCATCCAGGCTGAGGGTGCTGCCACCATGGCTGGGGGTGCGTCCCAGGGTCCCTTCCAGTGCCAGGCTGCTCCTTCGGGACAAGCTGCTGCCGCCGCCGAACCGCTCAGCGATGACGCTGGCCTGGTCCAGCACTGAGGGCGGCAGGATGCTGGCGGCTCCTTCCCCCTCCTCCTCTTCCTCCTCCTCACTGCTCAACACCTGCAAATCCTCCGCAGCATGCTCCGGTTCCCTGTCCCCACTGGGCAGCGCCAGGGTCCCCACCAGGGACGGGGATCTGGGGACCTTGGGGTGCTCCCCAGCACTGCTGTTAGGGGTGTGGGTGCTGGATCCCTGGGCACTCCCGGGTGCGGGCCGGGGGGTCACACTGACCTTCTCACAGCTCCCTGGCCCCCAGCTGCTCGGCCGCTTGGGTCCCTCCAGCACCCATGGGCGTTCCCCAGCCTGGGCAAGACAAATGTGGGGAGTCATAAGCTGGGGGGTCACCCAGCTGCTCCAACCAGGTTAAATCATAGCCAAGCCATAGGACCCTGGGAGGGAGCACTGAGAGCAACACAGGGTGCCCTGGAGTGGAGTGGGATGTCCTGGTAGTGAGGCGGGGTACCCCAGGAGTGCTGTGGGAGTGCTCCAGAAGCGTTTTGAGGTGCTCTGCATGCCCTCCCTGGGGTTTGAAGGGCTGGTGTAGGTACCTGCTCCTCCTGGGGCTCCAACAGCAGATCCCTGGACCCTGGCAACTCCTCCTGGCAGTCCTTGCCCAAAGCCTCCTCTTCCTCCTCTTCCTCTGCCACCATGCCCTCAACTGCTGCCCAGGCTCTGGGGTGCTGGTGTGGTTCCCCCATTTCCAGGAGCGGCCCATCGCTGCCGGTGTTCTGTGTGGGGGTGAGCGCCAGGCTCAGTGCCCCGTGCCAGGGCTGGAGGGACTGTGCACCCCAATCCACCACACCCGGCCTTACCTTCAGCCCTGCCAGCCGGGATAGAGAAAAGCAGAGATTAGTGGAGAGAGCACCCAAAATTCCCCCCCTGGTCCCCAACCACCCCTCTGCCTGCCACACCAGTGCTGCGGTCGTGCCAGCTCACCTTGCTCGCCCAGCTGCCACAGGTTGTGCTTGGTGGGCTCTGGGGGGAGAGGAGGTGACGGTGGCATCACCCCCGTGTCCCCCAACTCATCAGCACCCCGAGCCCCCTGATCCCGTCCGCTGTCCACACCCGACTGCCTGCGCGCCCCGTGTCCCTGCAGCCGCTCCAGCAGCGTCTCCGTGTGCCCCTGATGCTGGAAGGGCTCTGTGGGAACAGGGATGGGGCACCATCAGCACGCAGTGCCACCCTCCCTACGGGCATTGGTGTCACCCAGCCACAGCTGGGCCCTGAAGGGGTGATGGAAGGGTAGCGTGGTAGGAACCCACGGGACAGCAGGAACACTGGTGACACGTGGCTCTCACCAGACTGCCGGCGTCCCTGGAGTGGCTCGGTGGCAGCGTCACCCAGGGGCTGGCAGGACCAGCTCTTCTTCAGGTGCTCAGGGCTGCAGCGGGGCAAGCGTGGGGGATCTGTGGGGACAGGGAGTGATACCAGGGAAAATGGGGGGGTAGGAGTAGGGCAGAGAGGGAATGATAGGGCACAGGTGGCACTTACAGAACAGGTCCATCTGCAGGATGGCTTCCTTTGCCTGGGTGGAGGGAGGATGGAGAGAAATGGGGCAAAGGTGGGGTACAGCTGCCCCCCTCACTGTGCCGGGAGGTCCCTGGTGTCACTGAGGTGCCCTCCCTACCAATCTCACCTTTTGGGGAATGGTGGCATGGTGGTTCTCCAGGATGAGCCGCTTGATGTGATGAGTCCACACGCGCTTCTCCTCCACGCTCTTGGCCTGAGGGGCACAGGGAGGGTGGTGGGATCGGGCCGGGGGTTCCGGGGTGTCCCCAGGGTGCCCCCCACCCCATGCCCTCCTACCTGCAGGCTGTGCTGCTGTTTGCCGTGCTTGTAGTGTGCCAGGCTGAAGCACAGCGAGTCCCGTGTGCTCTCAATCAGCATCAGCGAGGAGCACTGCCGGGAGAGGTATCAGCATCCCTGGAACTTCCCACCCCAGCATCCACCGGGGTCCCTGGCACTCACAGGGCTCCCCTGTTCCCAGCATTCCCCAGTTCCCCCAACCCCAGCACTCACTGGGCTTCCTGGCACCCACCCTGTCCCTCCATCCCGGGCATCCACAGGAGTCCCTGGCACCCAGTGGGCTCCCCACCCCCCATCACCCTCACAGTCTCCTGTCCTTATCCCGCACCGGGATGTGGCTCTTGTAGACATAGTGGTCACCACGGCGCTTGGTGATGAGCAGGGCCTTGTCGAAGAGGAAGAGGGCACGGTCATGGCGCACCCGCTGTGCCCGAAATGTGCCCTCCAGCACCAGCTCCCCGTAGCTCGTCAGGTCTGGCCCCTTCCAGCCCAGCAGCAGCGACTGGATCTCCTGCACAGACACAGGAGCATCAGCACCCCTACCACAGTGCCCATCTCGTGTCACCTGATGCCACCCACCGCCCCTGTGGTGTCTCCCTGGTGTCCCCCGGTGCCCACCTGCTGGCGGATGGCGTGCTCGTGCTTGCGCTTCATGTCATTGATGTACCAGGCCACGCAGGTCATGGTGTCAATGGCCTCCAGCACCAGCTCGTAGTCGTCCCCCGCCTTCTGCTCGAAGTGCCTGGCGATCTCCTGGGCACAGCACGTGGCATCAGGACATGGGAATGTGCCGTGCCAGGTGTCTGGACTGCTCCAGGCACCCAAGCCGCATGTCCCTGTGCCACCCCTGGTAGCCAGGCTAGGCCAGATGCCCACAGCCCCTCCCTGTGTCACCCCAGACTGTGCCAGGCGCCCACACCACAGCAGGTGCCCACACCGTGCCCTGCCGGGCATCCGGTGCTCACCTGGAGCAGCAGGTGGTACTTGAGGATCCTCTGGACAGGCTTAAGCAGGTAGGCCCCGAGAGGCAGTGCGTGGCGCAGCCGCTCCTGGCATTCCCGCAGGAACCGTGCCTGGACCTTGCTCCTCATGCACTCGGTCAGTGCCGCCACCGAGCTGCAGGCAGGGAGGGGGCTCAGATCCGTGCCCACCCTTGCCCACCCGTGTGCCCCCTGCCCACCTCCCTGCTCACCCAGCTGTGCCCCCTACCCACCTGGGGTAGTTGTTGCAGTACTGGGTGTAGATGGCAAATTCCTGGCTCTGCAGGTAAGGGGAACACAGTGAGAGCCTGGCATGACCACGTGTCCCCCGTGGTGTCCCCACAAGGCTCGCTGTGCCCTTACCCGGGTGACGAAGCACATGGCCACAGCCACGGGGTCATTGGCGCAGCTCTCCAGGTTTTGCAGGAGGGTGCTGGGGGGCACAGAGAGGACACGGTGACCACAGCCCCCCAGACACCCACAGGACAGGGTCGCGCCCCTGTCACCTCCCAGTGGCACCTGCTCCCCCACCTGCTGAGCTCGTAGATGTCCTCAATGTTCCCGAAGAGCGCGCTGACCTGCTCTGGTCGCAGCACTGGCTCCTCCGCGTCGATGATCTTGCCCAGGTAACCCTGCCAGGCACCCACGGTGGCACCATTGCACCCCTAGACCCCACACCGTGCCTAAGGGGTGTGCCCCATGTGCCCCCCGGCACCCACCTCCACGATGCTGCGCAGGTCACGGGCGTAGGTGCGCTCTGACTCCACGATCTCCTGCACCACGCGGTCCAGGTAGCTGGGCTTGGCCCCGGGACCCCCGAAAGCTGCCAGGGGGTGCCCACCGCGGGCACCAGGCCACCCCCCCGGGGCCGGGGACGCGTTGTTGTTGGCATTATGGAGCCCCTCGACCCACGCCTCGGTCCTGGTACTGGGCGGATCCTCCATGGCACAGCCGGGCTCTGGGCTCAGGGCAGGGCACTGCGGGCATGCGGGCACCGGCATCCCGGCATCCCCTGGCACCTGTGGGGCACAGGGCGGCTCTGGGGGGAGAATGGTGGGTTAGGGGATGCAGAGAGCCCCCAGATATGGGTGGCATGTGGCACCAAGAGAGTTCACCCTGACAAAGAGTCCTGATGGCCAAACCCTCTATGCCAAGGGGTGCTAGCATCCCCTGGCCCCAAAAATCCCTGGGTACAGCACAACGGAGTCTCTGCACAGTCCACCAATGCTGAGATTTGGGAGTCCTGCCCCCCTCCTCATCCCAGACCTGGGGACCGCCCTGGGACTCTGCCCCCACCCACCGGGACGTGCGTCACCGCCGCGCCCGCGGGACACCTTCTAGGTGAGCTCAGCGCCGGCTCGCCCTTCCGGACCACCGGTGCCACCGGGATCCTCCCGTGCCGCCGAAACCGCTCAGTGCCAGAAACACGGATGGGACAGCCAGAAAACAGCGGCCAGCGGCAAAGCGTGTGGGAGTGTCGAGGCCACTGAGCCCGGTCACCGCGGCGGGTGGCCCTGGGGACAGTGACCTTGAGCTGGGCCACGTGCTGCGCCGGCGGCGTGACCGCCCGAGCCCCCCGGCACCCCCGGTGCCGGCACCGAACCGGTCAGGCCGGTTCCCGCCGCCGCTTCCCCACACCCACCGTGCCGCGTGGCCGCCATCCAGCCACCGCCCTCCCCGGGGCTTCCCCGAGCACGCCAGGAGCCCCCCAAAATGCCACCGCGGTGCCTCCTTAGTGGGGTTCAGGTTCATGTCCCCAGTGGTGCCACAGCCCGGAACCCCGGGTACTGGCACATCCAACCGTGCCATGGGGCACCTCCTGGGCACCCCGGATCTGGGTGATTGGGGGAGCAGCTCCCCCAGCCCTCAAATTCCTCACCCCTACAGGCATGGGGCACCCGGTCCCAGGGTCACCTCGACCCCGGGAGGGGGCACCCAGCCGGTGACACCAGAGACAGTAGACCCCAAGCATCCCTCCGGGCAGTGTCTGACCCTTATCCCACCCTGCCGGGGGGACAAAAGAAGACTCCCAGGTGTAACGGGGGGACCAAACGGGGGCTCCCCCACCTAACACCCGGGGGGGATTTGTGACTACCGCAGCTCGTCCCCGAAGGCCACCCCCGGCCATCCTAATCCGCTCACAACATCGTGATTAAGGCGCCAGTCTCACGTCACCGGGACCGCGGCCACTCTCCTGGGCCCGTGTCGGCCACGGTCATCCCGCCCCGGTGATCGGGGGGGTTGATCCTCTTACCCCCCCCCCCCGGTATCACCTCGGTGGGCACGCGGCCGCCCAGAGCCCTCCCGCTCCCGCCTGCTCCGGGTGGGATTAGCTGTGACCTTCACGCCCCCGACCCTCCCCAGTCCCGCCACAGAGGACGGGCGATGCCCCTGGAGTGCCGAACAGGGGGCTCTGGTGTGTCCCCAAAACTCCCCGGTGGGGGAAACTGCGGCAGGCGCCGGGTTTGTGGTGCCGGGCCGGTGGGACGGAGGTGGGATTTTCTCCCCACCGTGGGATCGCCGGCCCCGTTGCACATTCCAGCGCGGGAGTTGGGGCGCGAGGCACAGCCCACGGCGTTTTCCCAGGATCCCGGCACGGCACGGCACGCCGGGAGAGGGGCCGCGGCGCGCCAGCCCGCCGGAGCCATATAAGGGCAGGCG
Organism: Euphonia xanthogaster; assembly: GCA_034509185.1. Classification (NCBI taxonomy): domain Eukaryota; kingdom Metazoa; phylum Chordata; class Aves; order Passeriformes; family Fringillidae; genus Euphonia; species Euphonia xanthogaster. The sequence continues at coordinate 9,562,263 of JAYDZK010000268.1, forward strand.
GTTCACCATTTCCAGGCATTTTCCAGAATCCCAGCGGCCTTGGGAGCGGGGAGGTCGCCGCCGGCTCCGGCGCAGCTGCCGCAGCCGTCGCTCCCGGCCCCGGCT
>JAYDZK010000268.1:9570547-9586855 GCA_034509185.1 Euphonia xanthogaster
ACAGCCCTGAGGCGCAGCCGCCGCCGCCGCCATGGGGAAGAAGGCGCGGGCCGCGCCCGGGCGCCGGCCCATCCTGCAGCTCTCCCCGCCCGCGCCGCGCCGCGATGAGGCGGCAGGACCCGCGGGAGAGGGGGGCGACTCGGGCTCCGAACCGGGTGAGGCGAAGAAGGCGGGTGGAAGCGGGAGGCGCTTTGTTGGCGGGGTGCGGCCTAGTGCGGCCTAGCGCGACCTGGCGGGAGCGGGTGGTCCCGATCCGCTCTCCCCGCGATCCCCCCAGCCTGACTCCCCCGTGATTGATTCTTCTGCCCCGCAGATGAGCCCGAGACGGTGGCGGAGCCGCCCCGCAATCCGCCGAATCCGCCGCCTCCCGCTCCCGCCGCGGTCAAGGCCACAGGTAAGGGAGCGCTGTGGGATGAGACGCGGGATTACATCCCCCCTGAAAAACTAGGGGGAGAATTTCAGGATTTAGGGGTGCTTGCGGCCCCTGATGCACAGTAATGATTAAAAAAAAGTTGGTGTTGTGGCTATAAATGGGGTTTTTTGTCTTAATTTTGGGGATGGTTGATTCTCAGATACATTTTTTTGGGGTCCAAAACTTGTTTTTTTAAAGTTCAAAATGGGGGGGGGGGTTGGTCCTAGAAGTGGTGTTTTGTCCTAAGTTTAGGCGTTTTTGATAGTAAGTGTGGAGTCTTACGGGTCCTAAGTGTAGGAACTTGGTCCTTTGTGTGATTTTTTTTTTTTTTTGGTGGTATGTATGGGGTTTTGGTCCTAAAAGTGCAGGTCTGTGAGGTTCCAAATAGTTTTTGGAGGTTCTCAGTGTGGGTTTTCTAGTTCTAAGTGTGGTGGGTTTTGTGCTAAATATGGGGGTTTTATGGGACTGTGTTTGTTTTCCTCTCCATAACCCCGTATTTTTAACACAGGGTAATTAACCACGTTTAACTACTATTTTTAAGGGAAGAGAATTAACCCTTTCCTAAATAATTCACTTTGGGGCTGCAGTTGTTTCCATGTTAATTATTTTAATCACGCTGTTATTTCCCTAGAGGCGACTGCTCATTCTTAAATGCATTTTATTACTGATTCTTGTACTGATTCCCCCCAGGCTGTCCCTGACACTTGTACAGGGGCTGTTTTCACAGTGGCACCTGGAGCAGAGGTGGGGGGTGGGATCTAGTGCCCTGTGGCAGCAGGAGGGTTCCCATGAGTGATCTCTCTCCCTTCTCCAGGAGGTTTGTGCCTGCTGGGTGCCTATGCTGACAGCGATGATGAGGAGGGTGAGACGCCGGAGAAGCCAGCCCGTTCCACGGATGCCAACGGCAGCAATTCTGCTGACATCGACAGCACCCTGGCGAACTTCTTGGCTGTGAGTGCTGTGCTCTGGGAGGACAAAGGGAGGGAGGGGTTTCATAGTCCAATGCATTGTCCTCATCAGTCAGAGCTTTGATTTGGCTTGGGATTTGAAGCTTGTGGTGGGATGCTGTTTTTACAGGAGATCGACGCCATCACGGCCCCAGCACAGCCTGCTGAGCCCACTGCTGCCCCCTCTTCCTCCTCCTCCGTGCCACCCCCCATGCCTCCCCGCCCGGAGCCAAAGGATTCGGGCTCAGGCCCTTCGTCGGGCACAGCCAATGGCACGGGCTCGGCACCGGCCCCGGAGTGGCAGTATGACACCCAGTGCTCGCTGGCCGGAGGTGAGCACCGTTCCTCTCTCCAGAGGGGGTGCTGACAAACGGGTGTCCCTGGGGATAGGGGAGTGACAGGCTGTCCTTGTCCCCCTGGCAGTGGGAGAGCTGGAGATGGGCGACTGGCAGGAAGTGTGGGATGAGAACACCGGCTGCTACTACTATTGGAACACTCAGAGCAACGAGGTGACCTGGGAGCTGCCGCAGTACTTGGCGACGCAGGTCCAGGGCCTGCAGCATTACCAGCACAGGTGGGCAACACTTCCAAGATGTGTCCCTGTGGGATGTTGTCCCAGTCCTGCCCTTCATTCCCTCTCCTCTTCCTTAGCAGCACTGTGGCAGGCACCAACGGCAACTTCATGGCAGGCACGGAGCCATTCCCTCAGGAGAAGGGGACCCCAGGCAGCACTGGCCGTGGGACCAGCCTCAGCAAGCGGGAGGTGAAGAAGGTCAGTCATGTGGGTTCTGGCTGCCATGGGGCTTGCAGGCACCTCCTTGGGTGTCCTTGGAGGCAGCTGGGATTCTCTGCTGCATCTGCAGCCCTAGGAGGGGCCTGGCAGCATGGGCTCTTTCCCAGGCAGCTGCCACGAAGCTCACATGCAGCTCATCCCACAGGAAGTGAATGAAGGAGTGCAGGCTCTCTCCAACAGTGAGGAAGAGAGGAAGGGAGTGGCTGCGGCCCTCCTGGCCCCACTCGTGCCTGACGTGGTGAAGGAGGAAGAGGAGCGCTGGAGGAGGAAAGTGATCTGCAAAGAGGACGTTGAGCCGCCTCTGGAAGAGGAGGCGAAAGTGGAAGAGACGCCAGCTGTCCCAGAAGAGCCAGAGCCCAGCAGGGACCCCCTGGAAGACACAGGGCAGGAGGATCTGTGCAGTGTGGTGCAATCGGGGGAGAGTGCTGAGGAGGAGGAGGAGCAGGACACACTTGAGCTGGAGATGGTGCTGGAGAGGAAAAAGGTAATGGGAGAGGTTTGTCCTGGAAACAGAGCCGCACGTGGCAGCCATGGTATTGCTGGGAATAAACTGGGGTGTTGTGTCTCGGCAGGCAGAGCTGCGTGCCTTGGAGGAAGGCGACGGCAGCTCCAGCCCGCTCTCCGATGGGAGCCAGTCGGCCTCGCAGGATGCGTCCCGCAGGCTGGCCTCCAAGCGAGGCAAATGGAAACTGTTTGTGGGAGCCGCCAGCCCCGAGTCCGCCAGCCGAGGCCCCAGCAAAACGGGCCGGGAGAGCCCAGAAGCAGGAGAAGCAGGTAATTGCAAAGGCTTCCTTTGGAGGGAGGAGCAGGGGGTTTCCATTCCCCGAAGACCTGCAGAGCAGTGCTGGGAAGGGCCGTGAGGTACGTGTGCCAGGTGGGGGCAGGCTGAGGAGTGGCTCTGTCACAGCCCAGCCTCACTGGGATAAGCTACTCCTCTGCCACAGTCTCCCTATCCCAATTACCCACATAAGGAGAAGAGCACCGTATTCCGTGGTTCCTTGGGAGACAGGACACCGGTAACAGCTGCCTCACATCCCATTGCCTTCGTGTTCCTCCCAACATCACAAATCCAGCCTGTGGCATACTGGGTACTGTCACCCTCCACTTCCAAAGTTCAGTTTTTGAGCTGCCTGGTACTGAATTCCAGACAGCTGTAGTGTCCCTGGAGCCACTCCAGGGCCTCACAGTGTGTAGGGAATGTAACTCCAGCCTGTGTGGCAAGGTAGGCCTTTCTGTGGGGCTGGTTCAGCTCAGGGTGTGTGTGTGGGTGTATTAGTCATACACAACTACCGTTCATGTTCCAGTTGGATCCCCCAGAGCTGTGCTTCCCAAAATGCACCAGCTATGGCATTTTAATGAACATTTAAAAGCTATAGCATTTTAAGCTGCCCAGCAGGTCTGGGACTCCCAGATTGTCGAATAATGGAATTGTTCAAGTTGGAAGTGCCTTCTGATGTCATGGAGTCTGGCTGTTGCCCCAGCAGTAACCCATGTCCCCGAGTGCCACATCCACATGGTTTTTTAATCCCTCCAGGGATGGGGACTCTACCACATCCTTGGGCAGCCTGTGCAAGGGCTGGACAGCTCTTTCCATTTAGAAATTTCCCCCAATATCCTGCTTAAACTGCTCCTCTCTTGGCACAACTTAAGGCTGTTTCTTCTTGTCCTGTCTCTTGTTTGCCGGGAACAGAGCCTGACTCCACCCTCCTCTCAGGGCATTGTGGGGAGCAAGAAGGTCCTCCCTGAGTCTCCTTTTCTCTGGATGTGCCAGTCCCTTCCCAGCACAAGATTTGTGTGCCTGCAGCACAGAAAGATGAATGAAACTGCTTTTCCAAGGAAAAACTGGTACAGAAGTGCCTACAGCGGGCTGTGTCCTGCTGGAGTGGGATTTGGTGCCTGCCCCACCCCAGGGTTCTTGTGGCCCTGAGGCGTCTGCTTCAGGAAGGGGCATGAGCTGGGTGACAGCTCTGGCATTAAATCAGTGGTGTCATTTTTGCATAGGAAAATAAATGGCTTTGCCAGAGGGCTTTCCAAATAACCCCGAAGCCAGCTCTTCCCAGCAGCACTAGATTCCACCTTAACCTAGGGAACAATGAGCTGTTAACTCCAAAATAAGCAGTTTAAGTTGAGCACCCTGCTGCTGGAGGGTGATCTGGGGAAGTGTCCTGCCTTCCAGCACCAGGACATGTTGGGAATTGGGGTTTCTTCCCAGAGACCTGTGGGACTCTGTCACAAACTTCCTTCTTTGGAATTGATAGCTTTGACAGTGAACTAGTTATCTGAAGGCAAAACCTTCTGGTATTGGCAGCTTTTGGGGATCTCTTCAGTCTTTCATAATTAACTTATTTAATACCTAGTACCTGTTATTGGCAGATTTTGGAGTTATTCTCTTCCTGCTTCCCTGATGCCTGATTTTCCGGGCCTTGCCACTTTGCTGCTTTGCACTGTAGCTGCTCCAATGCTCCCCTTCCCATGTTATCCTTCTGGAAGCATCCTCACCACCAAAACACAGAGCAGTGACCATCTCTCCTTTTAAATTTCAGGCTCTTGTTGCTAGCTCTGGTGGGTCCTAGCCCTTTCCCCACAGTTGCCCACATTGGCTTTGGTTCCAGGCACAGTGTCCAGCCAGCTGCTGGCACTGCCAGGGTGGTGGTGGGACAAGGACTGACTTGTCCTTCCTTCTTCTGCAGCCCCGAGCACAGAAGCAGCTGATCCGAGCTCAGACAAAGAGGCAGAATCTGAGGAGCCCCAGGAAAAAGCCAAATCACAAGGGGCTCCAAAAATGGAAGAGGAGGAGCAGGATCTAAAGGTATGGAGAGGTAGAGGTGCGTGTCTGTGAGATGAGGGATGTGATGGGTGCTCCTGCTGCCAGCAGGAACAAGGGACATGCTGGCTCCCCCAGCCACCTCTTCCCTGGGGACACTGGAGCTTTGGGCTCTGGATTTGGCCCACCTGAGGCTTTTAAAGCTCAGATCCCGGTGTGGCTGCGGGAACAGCTTGTGAATGAAGGGCTGTGCAGGGCTGGGACAATATCCTGTCTCCAGTAGGATTCAGCACCAAAATCTTGGATGAAAGGAGGGTGTGGGGGGGCGAAGACTGAGCCCTGGGTGTTGTTGTAGCAGAGGACAACCAGTTTGATCTTGACTTTGTTTTCACCAATAACAATATTCCAGTCTCTGGCCCGGTCAGTCGTCCCGTTTCCAGGCTGAAGACTCCTCGTCCGTAATCTCTCCGTTTCTTGAGGCTGACGGTACCGCTCTGCCCTTTGCCCGGCATTACTCTTAGATACAGGCTGGGGAAGCCCTGGGGATTTCTGCAGCATCCTACTGATAGCTTTCCTCTGAGCCTTGGTTTGCTCCTTTGGCTGCACTGGATCAATTCTCTGATCTATAGCAGAGCTCCAGGCTCTAGGGCAGTATGACAGAGCGATAGGGGAGATCTTTCCTATTTGTCCTTTAGTCCCCATGTCACTTGTTACCCTGAGATCTCCTGCAGCATAAAATTTGGCTCTGGAATTATTCTGTGACGTTGGAAATGTTGTCACCTCCCTGTGGCAGATGGGGAATCGCCGGCTCATAGTGGAGCCCAGGTGGAACCTGCAGTGAGAGTTGCCTATCCCTGTCCTCATTTCCCACCACTTAAATAATTTTTCTGGTGTGAGAGAGAAGGTCCTTTTGTCCTTGTGAAAAATCTATCTACCCCATAAAACAACTCCTTAAAGGATTTTGAGATGTAACGTTACCAGACCAAAACTGAGCCTTCCTCAGTGCAGCATCCATTTGAGACCTGATTTTTAAATTAATTTATTTAAATAAAAAGAATAAAAGCCTGTAGCAGGGCTGGACTTGCTGGTCCCCTCTGCAGTCCCTTCCTCCTGGTCCCAGTGGGCGCTGTGACAGACCGTGTGGTGCTTTTCCATGCAGGATTCCCTTAGAGCTGTTGGAGGAATGCCGGCTCCCTGGGTAACCAGTACCATTTGTTCATTGGGTTGGGATCTCTCTGGTTACAGGAGCTGCGCTGGGGCCGCCGCTCCCAAGTCACCCTCTGCTCCAGGATGTTCCCTGGCTTCTCCAGAGACACATTAACATGGGGATTCATATACCTGCCTTGGTCTTCTCTAGGGCTTGCTTGTCTGGCCCATCATCTCTGGAGACAGATGCTTCCTTGGTGGCTTTGGTGGACATTCCAAAGCCTCTTCGGAGGAGTGAAGTTAAAAATAGATATTTTTAAAGCCCTCCTTAAATCAGTGGTGGTGCCACTTGCAGACATTCCTGTTCTGGATTCCCTTCTGGCTTGTGGCTGCTTCTATGCAGTGCCTCCAGTCAGGGCTCCCCATGTCCCCAGATTGGAGATTTCACTCTCATGGGATGCTGGGGTTGAGTAGCCATGGTTGCCGTGAGCTGACCTGAGTTTTGATGTAGCTGCTGCCTCTGCTCTGGAGTAAATCCAGAGCTGTTGTCCCTTTCTGGTGCTTTCCAGCTATTTCCTCTGGAAAGCAATTATTTACAGAACCTGGAACGACATCCCGGCCCATTTATTTGAGAAACATTCTTAGGTATCTGCTGTGGCAATGGTTCTGCTGTAACTCCAAAGTACCGGAGCTACCGGAGCCCATGCTGTCCTTCTGCACAGAGTCAAGCACAGTCCGTGGAGGAGCTGTCATCCAGCCCTCCACGCTGCCCTGTCCCTGGGGTGCAGGATGTAGCAGGACTTAACAGTGGGGGTGACAGGCACACAGGGCCAGGGTGGCACATCCCGGTCCCTCCAGGCTGAGGGGCTGCGGGTGGTCCCGAGCGGTGTTTCCCGAGAGCCGCGGGGCCGTAGCCGCCCAGTGCTGCTCCCAGAGGGCAGCTCTTGACTCTGCCCTTTTTCCTGGCAGTTTCAGATTGGAGAACTGGCAAATACTCTGACTAGTAAATTGGAGTTCCTGGGCATCAACAGACAATCTATCTCCAACTTCCACATGTTGCTGTTGCAGACAGAGGTAACCGAGCCTTCGCCCCTCGCTCCGGCCTCGTGTTCCGGAGCGGATCGGATGCAATCCGCCGTCCGAGCGCCGGTGCTGCGTGAGCCTCGTGGCCCCTCGCCGCACGGGGCCCTCCCTTCCTCGGCGGGGGGAGAGCGTGGCTTGGCGCGGAGGCGGGGTGTCCTCCTCCTGGCCCCCCGTGTCCCGTGCCGGAAGGGAGCCTCCCGATCCTCGAGTCCTGTCCCCCCCAGGGCCACTGGCAGCCCACCTCACCGGCTTCCCCCGGTTCTTGCCCTCTAGACCCGCATTGCAGACTGGCGAGAAGGTGCTCTCAATGGAAACTACCTCAAACGCAAACTCCAAGACGCAGCCGAACAGCTTAAACAATACGAAATAAACGCCACCCCTAAAGGCTGGTCCTGCCACTGGGACAGGTACGCGCTCTCCTCCTTTCTCACCTTTCATCTCTGACATCTCAGACATGATTTGTGACCATCAACCACCCGACGACGCTGGCGCCGTCCCTCTGGCAGACTGAGAGCGGCTTCTGTTAGTGCTGGGCAGGCAGAGAAACGTCCGGCACTCGCAGAGTTTGGGCCAGCCGCCAAACTGGAGGATCCAAACGGAGTGCCCAGTGCTTTGCGACGGAGCCGATTCCCTGACGGACAGAGCTGGTTGTGCCTCTCGCGAGTGTCCAGCGCTGTGGAGGGCGGGCCTGGGGGGTCGCGCATGCGAGAGCTCTGTGAACTTTGCAGGATCTCTGGATCAACTCTTCTGACCAACAGCTCTTCCAAAGGACAAACTTCAACTCACCGACGGAACGAAGAACAAGATTTCTGTCTCCTGCTAGCAGGTCAGACCCAAACATTTCTTTGTCTATTTGGCTTTCTTGATTAATTTTCCTTTGTTTGAAATCTTTGCTCTTTTGTTTTTCAGCTCCCAGATCCGCTCCCTCTCTCTAGCATTCACTGTGTGTTTGACACCAAGAGTATCATAAAAAACTCTGCGCACCATGGGGTAGGGGGGCAGCCGCTTCCCTCCTTTGGGCTGTTCCCCTGTGCCTCTTCTCGGAGGGCGACTTTCAGCCAAGGCCGTGCTGAAAGTCCCAATGTTAGCGAGACGTTTCCAGCGTTCCGGCCCTCCTCTCCCTCGGAGCGGGGGGGCTCAGGGCGACGTTCCCGCAGCCAGCGATAGCAAATAGCTTTGAGCGAGTCGGCTCGGGCCTCTCCTGCCTCTGTCCTCAAAGTTGTTTGTTGTGTGTGGGAGAGCGGCAGCCCTGCTGCACGAGGGTCTCCCCTGCGAGAGCGCACTGCTGTCGTGGGCAGGCCCGCCTTGGAGTGTCGGGGGCGGAGAAGGGAAGCTGAAGCCTCCTTCTCTTTCTTGTGATCTAGGGAGCATAGACGCTATTTCTATGTTAACGAGCGCTCGGGAGAGTCGCAGTGGGAGTTCCCTGATGGGGAGGAAGAAGAGGAGGGACAGCGAGGCGCCGCCGACAGAAAACCCGACAGTCCTCCAAAGCCACCTCCCAAAGACAAAGGAGAGCACGCCGAGGGGCCCGCCGAGCGCCCCGCAGGTGCGCCTCACTGGCAGCGGGGGTCCTGGCCCCAGAGCGGGGGTGGTGGGCGAGAGGGGCAGGGCAGTCCACGGTGGTGGTGCTTCCAAGCGGGACCATGGGCAGGAGCAGGTGGTACAGACTGTAGGCCGTGCATTCAAGCCTGTGTCAATGTCTGTTCTTCAGGCTCCCTTTGTAAAGAATCCTTCTCAGGCCAAGTTCCTGCTACGTCTCTCATGCCGCTCACTCCGTTTTGGACTCTGCTTCAGTCCTCTGTCCCAGTCCTCCAACCTCCCTTGCCTTTGGAAATGCCTCCGCCGCCTCCACCCCCTCCAGACTCGCCCCCGCCACCTCCACCGCCACCCCCACCACCTGGAGAAGATGGGGAGATCCAGGAAGTGGAGATGGAAGATGAGGGGGGTGAGGAGCCGCCTGCCCCAGGAACAGAGGAAGATGCTCCCCTGAAGTCCCTGGTGCGCCCTGCTGCCAGCAGCAGCCAGGTGAGCACTGGAGCCAGGGCTCCACTGATTCCAGAGTGTGAGACTCTGGGAAATGGGTGTGTAATGGTGCTCCTGGCTCAACACTCACCTCAGCACTCTCCTCCAGGCCACCGTCGATCCGAGCCCAGCCCCGCTGCTCTCGGCCAAGCCACAGAAGCGGAAAGCAGTGGAGATGAGCCCGGGGCTGATGCAGCGCACGGCCACCATTGGCAGCTGCCCCGTCATCTACAGCCAGCCCCTGATGGCCACGGGCAAGTACCAGCCATCAGCCGTGCCCTTGGCCTCCCTAAGGCCACGCCAGCGCCTCCAGAGCGAGATCCAGGGACGCCCCAACCTCCGCATGGCTCCAGGCCATGCTGGCCCTCAGCCCACGGCGTTGGGGCTGCAGTCCAGCTACCTGGGTGTGACGGGACCTGCCGCGCCTTCCGTGATGGGATATTCGGAGTGCGCTGTGCCCGTCAGCCTGGCCACCACGGCCGCCACGCAGCCGGTGCCAGCACGGGGAGCCCTGCCGGCCACGGGCACTGCAGCTGAGCAGCCGCCGCCCCCACCACCCCCACAGACGCCCCCACCGCCCACCCCCAAGGCGCCGCCACCTCCGGAGAAGGAGAAGCCAAGGAAGGGGCGCAAGGACAAGGTAGGCCAGATGGGTGGTCTCACACCGACACCGTTCCTTTCCTCCTTCCGTTCCAGCCGCGCTTACCACTGTTATTTTTGTGGCACAGGGCAAGAAGGGCAAGACAAAGATGCCATTGTTGGTGAAGAAGTGGCAGAGTATCCAGCGGGAGCTGGATGAGGAGGAGAATTCCAGCTCCAGTGAGGAGGACCGGGAGACCACAGCCCAGCGGCGCATCGAGGAGTGGAAGCAGCAGCAGCTGATGAGGTACAGACCCCAGGGGCTGGCACCAGGACATTTCCTGGTGCCTTGTAAAGATGGGGGATCCATGAGAGGGCCAGCTAGGTGCTGACATTCTGCTTTATCCCTGCAGTGGCATGGCTGAGAGGAATGCCAACTTCGAGGCACTGCCAGAGGACTGGCGGTCACGGCTGAAGCGGAGGAAAACGGCCTCGAGCACATGAGGCATGCAGTGCCCTGCCCACCTCTTGGGGTTGTTTTGTTTTGTTTTGTTTTGTTTTTTTTACAGATGTACAGTTCCTTTGACCATTGTCCAATAAATTGTAGCAGTTTGGGAAGTGCCATCTCATTGATTCTGCTGAGGGCAGATGGTAGATGGGGATGGGGAGCACAACAGACCCCTGTAATCCACGATTACAAGTTGGGTGGGCGTGTGGATTGTGGAGGCAGGAAGGCTCTGCAGGGGAAGCTGGACAGGCTGGATTGAAGAGGGCCGAGGGTAAAGGCCAAGTGCCAGGTCCTACATTTGGGTCACACAAACCCTGTTGAATGCTCTAGGCTGGGGGAAGAGAGGCTGGAATGCTGGGAAAGGCCCTGGGGGTGCTGGTGAGAGCAGCTGAACAGGAGCCCAGGTGGACAAAAGGCTGATGGTACCTGGGCTGTCCCAGCATTGGTGTGGCCACAGGGCCGTCCCCTGTTCTGACACTGCTGGGCCACCTCCAGCAGTGGAGGTGGCCTCCACTCTACCTGGGGACAAATCTGGAGCCCTCTTGGCAAGAGGGGCTGTCCAAAGAAGGGAATGGAGCAGAGGAAGGGTCTGGAGCACCAGGAGGAGCTGGGGAGGCTCAGCCTGGAGAAAAGGAAGTTTGAGGGAACCCTCTGGTTCTCCACAATTCCGACAGGAGGGTGCAGCCAGGGAGTGTGTCAGGCTCTGCTGCCCGGGAACAAGGGACGGGACAAGAGAAAACAGCCTCAAGCTCTGCCAGGGGAAGTTGAGGTTGGACGAGAGGAGGAATTTCTTCATAGAAAGTGATGTTAGGCATCAGAGGGGGCTGCTCAGAAAGGTGGTGGAGTCCCCAGCCCTGGAGGTGTCCAAGGAATGACTGGACATGGAATGACAAGGAATGACATGAGCACCTCAGTGCTCTGGTCTGGGTGATGAGGTGGGGATTGGTCACAGGTCGGGCTCAATGATCCTGGAGGTCTTTTCCAGGTTAATGACTCCGTGAAATCCCTCTGGCTCCTTTCCCAGCTCTGTTCCAGGACCGCCCCCTTCCTCCCTGTTGCTCAGCAACCACGTGCCAGCCCAGCCCTGACGCTGCCTCTGCTGTTCCCGGTCTCCCGGGGCTCTCACAGCCATGGAGCCCGAAGGGCGCCGCGCTGCCCGGGGAGGGGGGGGAGCTCCGGGGGGATTCAGGGGGGGACAGGTCCTGAAGCCCTATGACAGCTTCATCCGCACCCACCTGCGCTTCTATGGCTACTTCCGAGGTGAGCCCTGGCCGCTGTGCCTTCCTGTCCCTGGGCGGTGTCCCCTCCTGCCCCCTGGCTGCAGCGCTGTTCTCCCCAAGATGAGAAGACGGGCGGGGAAGAGACTGCCACGTCCCCGGGGGAACCCTACGGGCAGCATCCCAAGGCATCCACCATGGGCAACACCGGCCCTGGCTGGCAACGAGGTCCTGGACACGAGCCAAACCGTGAGTGAGACCCTGCAGCCCCTCACAGCCCCCTGAGCACAGCATCCTCCCAGCACAGCAAGTGTGGTGGGAAGGCCTCTCCCTGTCTCTGACTTGGTTTTGGGGGACACCCCTACCCTGACCACACTGGAGACCCTCAGCCCTTCCCGGTGCTCTTGCAGCTCCCAGGGTGGTGCAGATGCCCCAGCAGGGCAGACCAGCCCCCTTAATGCAGCCCTGGAAGTCTCCAGGAGAACCACAGGCTCCATTCTCCCTCCCTGCTCCCCGCTGGCCTGTGGAGTGTGAAGTCATCCAGGAGACGATTGAGCACGTCGGTGAGGGGATGCTCCAGCTGTCCTCGGCCTCACCCCCGTGCCAGACCCCTGTTGTGTGCATGGCATTTGTCTCTGTGTCCCTCCCTCTCCCAGAGTGGGTCCCCCCCAAACCAGAGCCCTTCTGCCCACCCATGGGCCCGGAGCAGGCTCTGTACTCCCTCGGTGAGGAGCAGGGCACTGTTGTCTACCACTCCAGCCCAGGTAAGGGAGCACAGGCAGCACCCCTGAGTGCCTCTGCTTTCCCCAGACCCCCACCACTGACCCTGCTCCCTCCACAGCGCTCCAAGGCTCCTGCTTTACCCGTGCTCGGGTTGGAGGAGCCCCGGGACCACTCTCCTCACCAGCAGCCCCCTTGGAGGGTCCCCAGGACACCACGCTGATCTTCGAGTCCCGCTTTGAGAGTGGGAACCTCCAGAAGGCCATCAAGGTGTAAGAGAGAGGCCGTGGGGCATGGGGCTTCACATGTCAGGCTTGGATTTGGAGCACCGCCCTTCCCTCCACACAGGGGACCTTACGAGTACGTGCTGATGCTGCGGCCAGACCTGTACACGGCCAAACACACCCAGTGGTTCTACTTCCGTGTCCAAAACACGCGGCGGGAGCCGCTCTACCGCTTCACCATCGCCAACATGGCCAAGCCCAAGAGCCTCTACGGCCAGGGCCTGCGGCCACTGCTCTACTCCCAACAGGATGCCCAGAGCCGTGGCATAGGCTGGCGCCGGGTCGGAACCGACATCTGCTACTACCGCGGCAGCGCGGGGGAGCCGCCGCTGTTCCGGCTCAGCTGGACCGTGCGCTTCCCGCACGACGGCGACACGTGCTTCTTCGCCGCCTGCTACCCCTACACCTATTCGGAGCTGCAGCGCTACCTGCGCGCGCTGGCGGCCGACCCGGCGCGCTCACGGTACTGCTCGGTGCGGGCGCTGTGCCGCAGCCTGGCCGGCAACACCGTCCCCCTGCTGACCATCACCGGCCCAGGCGGCACGGCCGGCAAGCGGGCGGTGGTGGCGAGCGCCCGCGTGCACCCCGGCGAGAGCGGCGGCTCCTGGGCCATGAGGGGATTCCTCGATTTCCTGCTGAGCCCCCACGAGGATGCACAGCTCCTGCGCCGCCTCTTCGTCTTTAAGGTGGTGCCGATGCTCAACCCTGACGGGGTGGTGGTGGGCAACTCCCGCTGCTCCCTGGCGGGACGGGATCCCAACAGGGCCTATGGGAAGGCGCTTCCCGGCTCCTTCCCCGGCGTGTGGCACCTGCGGGCCATGATCCAGAGGTGAGGCGGGTGTGGGGAGCTGGTGGGATGGGGCCACTGCTGTGGCAGTGCTGGTGGCCATATCCTGAAGTGTGCAGGGTGCTGGCGGAGCGGGAGGTGGTGCTGTACTGTGACTTCCACGGGCACAGCCGGAAGAACAACGTCTTCATGTACGGCTGCGATGCCGGCGGGGACGGCACCGGGACACGGCTGCGCCAGCGCGTGTTGCCCCTGATGCTGAGCAAAAACGCCCCCGACAAGGTGGGACACGGATGCCTCAGAGCCACGTGTTGCGGTGGCAGCAGGAATGCAGCCCACGTGCTGCTTCCCAAGCTGTCCCTGCGGGGCTGGGACCCCTCTGACCCTGGGGGCCTCCAGTTCTCCTTCTCCAGCTGCAAGTACCAGGTGCAGAAGAGCAAAGAAGGGACAGGCCGGGTCTCCATGTGGCGCCTGGGCGTCTCCCACAGCTACACCCTAGAGGTGGCCTTCAGTGGCTCCACGCTGGGTGAGGGGCTGCCACAGCCACGGGGACAGTGCCAGTGGGGTGGTCCTGGGGTGGGAAGCTGTCCTTGTTTCCTTTTCCCTGTCTCCTCCAGGTGGGAGAAACTCCCACTTTAGTGTGGAGGACCTCGAGTCACTGGGCCGCCTCCTCTGTGCCACCCTGCTCGACTTCTGCGACCCTGCGCCTGCCAAGGTGGGCTTGGGCCTGGCCCAGGGTGCCGCGGTGCCATGGGAGCACGGTGACACCGTGACACCGGCACTGTCCCGCAGCTCCAGCAGTGCCTGGTGGAGGCAGATGCGCTGCTGCAGCGGCAGATGGGTCGTGAGCCAGGCTCTGGAGGCAGCTGGAGTGATGTGTCCCCCTCAGAGCTTGAGTCCAGGTATGTCACCCCCTGTCACCTCATGTCACCCCGTGGTGCCACTGGAGGACTGCAGATGGTTCTTCCCCCTGCAGCACCAGTGGCTCTGACAGCTCCGTGTCCGATGGGATCCCAGATGACTTCCACAGCCCCAACCAACAGGTAAGTCTCCATGTGCCGCTGATTTTGAGGTGGCAGGGACTCAGAGCCAGGATCGAACATGGGGATAGAGGGTGCAGATGTCCCAGTGCCACTTTACCACCTGGCACAGATGGAGCCACGCAGGAAGAAGCAGCTGCAGAGACGGAGAGCAAGGAATGTCCTGCGCCAGACAAACCGGAGCCACACCAGCATCCCGGTGAGCCTGGGGACACCATAGTCCATCCAGGCCCCCAGGGGACAGTCCTGCAGGGACACTTGTCCCCAGTGCTGTCCCACCCCTCAAGTGGGTCTGACACCTCTCCTGTGCCCCCCAGGCTGGGACCCGCAGGCATCCAGTTCTTCCTGGAGTCCAGAGTGGAAGTGACAATGCGGGAGAGAAGCCCAGAGCCAGCTCCAGTGTCACCTTTTCCAGGGCAGCTGGAGCAGGGAATGGCCCCCGTGCCATCGCAGGAGAGGTGCCTGGAGCTGGCTCTGGAGTGGCCATTCCCAGGGCACCTGAAGCAGGGAATGGCCGCTGTGCCACCATGGGCAGGCATCAGCTGGACAGTGGCACAAGCGCTGTGACACACCGCAAGCCACCACTGAGCCCCTGCCACCGTGGTGCCACCAGTGACTCTTCTCAGGATCCAGCCATGGGAGCAATCTTGGGGCCATCCTGGCAGCGGGGCGGGCGCAGGCCCAGGGACAGGGCCCGTCCCGTCACTGTCCGTGCGGTGGCCTCACGCTGCTGCGCCTGCGCTCGGCAGTAAAGGTGTTGCCACCTCCATGTCTGTGACTGGCGCTGCTTGTTTTCATTGTGATGTTCCCTCAGGAATCCCCTTGTCCCTGAGCTCAGCCAGAGTCTTGCTGGCACCCAACCCCGAGCCACCATGGTGTCAGCCTATGCCCGTGGTGCCACCTTGGGCCCTGCCACCAGCGTGTCACCTCTATTGCCTGGTGTCACCTCAGCCCTGCCACCGTGGTGTCACCTTGGGCTCTAGGGATGTGGTGGCGCTACCTCTGCCTCCAGGTGACTCCTCAGCCCTGTCATCCCGCTGTCCCCCCTGTACCACGATGTCCCCACAGGCCCCGGGGGTGCCCCCGGCCCGCAGGCCCCGTTGCCATGGCAACACTCCCGCGGCGCCGCCGGGCGTTTCCATGGCAGCCGCTGCGCTCCCAGGGCGCCCCCCAGCGGCCGGAAGCGCGTCACAGCGGCGCCGGAACTACCGGGGAGGCGGAAGCGGAAGCGGCGGCAGCCGTGGCCGTGTCCTTCTGTGCCGTGACGCCGGGGCGGCACCATGACGGACGCGGCTTCTCAGGTGCTGCTGGGCTCGGGGCTCACCGTGCTCTCGCAGCCGCTCATGTACGTGAAGGTGCTGGTGCAGGTAAGGGCGGGAATGGCGGGGTTGAGAGGGGGTAGCGGGCCCGGTATCGGCCGCGCGGGGGATACAGCCTGCCCGTTCCCGCTGCAGGTGGGCTACGAGCCGCTGCCGCCCACCCTGGGGAGGAACATCTTCGGCCGCCAGGTATACCAGCTGCCCGGCCTCTTCTCTTACGGTGAGTCCGCCTTGGTGGGGCCGCCCCGGCGCCGTCCCGGTGCCGCCGTGGAGTCCCCCCGGGGCTGACGGTCCCCGCTGTCCCCAGCCAAGCACATCGTAAAGGTGGACGGGAGAGCAGGACTCTTTAAAGGCCTCGCCCCCCGCCTCTGCTCCAGCGCCATCGGCACCGTGGTGCACAGCAAAGTACTGCAGGTACCGGCACGGGCGGGGCGCCGGGCCCGGGGCGCTGCGGGAACCGGGGCTTCTGCCGCCGGGACGGGGGGACACCGGGGCCCCCTGGCTCCCCGCACATTGCTGACCCTGCGCTGACCCTGCTCTTTGCTCCACAGTGGTACCAGGAGGCCGAGCAGGCTGAGGTGGGTGCAGAGGTGCTTCCCACAGGGAATGCATCCCTTCCCTTCCCTTCCCTTCCCTTCCCTTCCCTTCCCTTCCCTTCCCTTCCCTTCCCTTCCCTTCCCTTCCCTT
>JAYDZK010000268.1:9598319-9613228 GCA_034509185.1 Euphonia xanthogaster
CGGCGGGGCGAGCGCGGGGGCCGCACGCCGACCCCCGCCGCGGGGCTCCAGGGATTCGGGAGCGGCGGGCGGCCGTCGGGGATGTACTACAAGCCCATCGCTCCCGCCCCCGCTACCCCCGGAGCCGCCAGCGCCAGCCCCGCCCCGCCGGGGCCCGGGGCACCGTCCGCCGGTGAGAGAACGCCGCGGTAACCACGGGGGACGGGGGGCACCGGGAGCGGAGAGAGCCCAGAGGGATGGAGGGGGGTACCCCGGGAAGGGATGCTACCGGATGAGTGTGGTACCGAGGAAGAGGGAGTGCGGCCGTGACCCACAGTTTCTCGCAGCCACGAGTGTCCCGTCGCCCTCCGGTTCCGTCCCTGGCGCCGCCGCCCCTTTCCGGCCGCTCTTCAATGACTTCGGGCCGCCGTCCATGGGCTACGTGCAGGTGAGGCGCGGAGCCGGGGCCGGTGGGGCCGGGCGCGGCGGCGGGGGCGGCCCCCAGCCCCTCCGTCCCTGCTCGTCCCCCTGTTCCCGCAGGCCATGAAGCCCCCCGGGGCGCAGGGCTCGCAGAGCACCTACACCGACCTGCTCTCGGTCATCGAGGAGATGGGGAAGGAGATCCGGCCCACCTACGCCGGCAGCAAGAGCGCCATGGAGCGGCTGAAGCGGGGTAGGGGCAGGGTGGGGAACCGGGCGGCCGCGGGGCTGCGCTCCCGAGGCTCCTCAGCCCCGTGGGGAGCCACTGGAGGGTGATTCGAGGTGTCCCTGTGCTTCTCCCCGCAGGGATCATCCACGCCCGGGCGCTGGTCAGGGAGTGCCTGGCAGAGACAGAGCGAAACGCCCGCACGTAACGGCAGCTGCCACCCGGGACCCCCCGGGACCTCCCGGTGGTGGCGGCGGGGGCGGGGGGCCGCCGTGCTGCCCGAGCCCCCCCCTCCCCGCGCTCTCCGCTCTTTATAAATGCGTGTTTTTATAAATAAAGGACAATGTTGGGACTTGGCCTCGGTGTGTCCCCGCGGGGGTGGGTCCCGATGGCGATGGTGGGACGCGGGGTAGAGGTGGGGGAGTCAGGGGAGGGTTTGGAGCCGCGCTGGGTGGGTGTTCCGGAGCTGAGAGGTGCAGGAGTGATCGGACCACTCGTTGATCACTTAAAAAAGTGGCTTTTAAAATAAAATACCGGGTTTTTCCGGGGGCGGCGGTGCCGGTACACGCGGAGCGCCCGTGAGTGGCGCTCGCTGCCTTCCGCTCTCTGACGTCACGGCCCCCCCCCCACCTCCCTACGTCACGGCTGTCGCCGTGGGAACGGGCTGTGATGTCACGATCCGAGGGGCCGGTGCGGAGCGGCGCAGGTTTGGTGGGGCCGGGGGGCGGCGGGGACCGGGCGGGCGGGGGGGAGTGGAGGGGGCCGCGTTGCCATGGCAACTGAGCCGGGACCAGTGGGGTCGAGCCGGGCCGAACCCGGGGCCGAGAGGGGCCGGGCGGTACCGGACTGAGCCGAACGTGGGACTGAGCCGGGCCGAACCCCGGGCCGAGGGTGGCCGAGCGGTACCGGACTGAGCCGAACCGGGAGCAGAACGGTACCAGACTCCGCCGAACCTGGGGCCGGGCTTTTCCGAGCCGGGCCGAACCTGGGGCCGAGCGGTGCCAGGCGGTACCGAACTCAGCCGAGCGTGTTTCCGAGCCGGGTCGAACCCGGGACGAGGGCAGCCGAGCGATACCGGACTGAACCGAACCCGGAGCCGAGCGATACCGGACTCAGCCGAACCCGGGGACGGAGCGGCTCCGAGACGGGCCGAACCCGTACCGGGCTGAGCTGATTGTGCCCCAAGCGGGTCTGAAGGGGTGCCGAACCGGCCCGAGCTGTCCCGGAACCGGCCCGGTCCGGTGTAACGGAAACCCCCTCAGGAGCTGGCCCCGCTGTGCCCCGCCGCCGCCATGCTGATCAAGGAGTACCACATCCTGCTGCCCATGAGCCTGGAGGAGTACCAGGTGGCCCAGCTGTACATGATCCAGGTGGGAATGCGGGGCTGAGCATGAGGGCTTGGGGGAGGTGCAGGGCTGAGCGGGGGAAGCTGGGAATGCAGGGGTCGGGGGGATGAGCCCGGGGGCTGCCCGGGTCTGGCTTTGTGGGGCTGAGCCTGGGGGGTGTAGGGTCCAAGGGCCGAGCCTGAGGGGGTGCACAGGGCTGTGGGGCTCGGCATGGGGAGCTGGAGGGGTGCAGGGATCTGGGGACTGTGATTGAGGGGGTGCGGGGGGCTGAGAGAGGCTGGAGATTTAGCCTGAGGGGTGTAGCGGGCTGTGGGGAGGCGTGAAGGGTGCAGGGGCTGAGCCTGGGGGTGCACAGGGGACTCTGAGGCTGAGCATGGGGTGCTGGAGGGTGTAAGGGGGCTGGGGGGGGAGTGTGGGGAGCCGGGGAGCTGTAGGGCTGAGCATGGAGCCTGGAGGGGCACGGCGGGGGGCTGAGGCTGATCCCAAGGGATCAACCCTGCAGATTGCAGGGGTTTCACTGAGGCTTCGGGCGGGTTTGGGACCACCGAGCCAAGCAGGGCTTCCTGTGAGCAGGTTTGGGGCCGGTGGATGCCGGCACATGGGGGCAGGAGTGTACACGGACCCTGGGCGCCCGTGGGGGTGGGGTCTTGGGGCTTGGAGGGGCCGCACCGAGCCATCGTTTTGGTGCAGAAGAAGAGCCGGGAGGAGTCGAGTGGTGAGGGCAGCGGCGTGGAGATCCTGGCCAACCGACCCTACAGCGATGGCCCTGGGGGCAGCGGCCAATACACCCACAAGATCTACCACGTTGGCTCCCACATCCCCAGCTGGTTCCGGGCGTTGCTCCCCAAAGCCGCGCTCCAGGTGGAGGAGGAGTCCTGGAATGCTTATCCCTACACACGCACCAGGTGGGAGCTGGGAGGCGGCGGGGTGGGCTGCAGGACTGGCCATGCCCCTGGGCTCAGTCCTGTGCCCCTCCAGGTACACGTGTCCCTTCGTGGAGAAGTTTTCCATTGAGATCGAGACATACTACCGCCCGGATTCGGGGCAGCAGACCAACATCTTCAACCTGAGCGTGGCGGAAAAGAGGCAGAGGATTTTGGGTGAGTATGGCTGGCTTGGGGAGCTGGGCAGGACACTGTGGCTGCTGGGATTCCCACATAATGCTTCTGGGATGGGTGTGTGGTTGTAATGGGACCTTAGGGGCTCAACTTCACTCTTCTTGCTGGTCCTCATGTTTCAGGGATGCTGGAAGGGAAGAGCTCCCTGGATCCTGAGCTCCCTGTCCCAGACTCCCTGCTCTGAGCTCCCTGCCTCCTCCCTTTCAGCACTGCTGAATTGAGTTCCACATTAAAGATATTTTCAGGGACAGTTTTGTCCTCTGCCTCTTCCCTTGCCTCTATTTCTGTTTGCAGCTTCTACTTTCTAGTGCCAGCCTACTCCCCTCTCCTTCCATGTTCCAGCCTTGTTCTGGCATGGATTTGCCTTCTCAGTCTCTCCTGGTGTACATGGGACCCCACACCTGGGTCCTGTGGGGTATTTTGGATCAGCTGGAGCAGGGAGAGCTGGAAAAGCATGTCCCCATTTTCCTACTCCCTGCCCTGCTTCCCCTCTCCCCAGGGCTTTGCTCCAGATCACTGTCTGGCTCCTTTCTGCTGGGACTGGTGGGCAGAGCGGAGAGCTCGGGGTGGGATTCTTCCCTCTCCTCTGAGTTCCCGTTCTCGGTGGTGTTGGACGTGGTCAGTTCAGGCGCCAGAGTGTGGAGTGTGACGTGCTGCCTCTTAAAATGGAGGCCCAAAATAGGCACTCGGAGGAAATGATTCATCTGACCTATTTCTCTCCCTGGCGCTTGCGGCACTGGGGATGTCCGGCCAGGATACCAATGGCTGGGACCTGGGGGCAGGAATTCTGCCCCTACTGCCCCCAGGAAGCCCCCAGGGCCAAGGAGACGGCATCAGGGCATGGCCCCGTGCCCACTGCCTGGTTTTCCACTCTCTGTACCCAGCCGGTGGGCATTCCACAGGGCACTTAGCATCTCCAGTGGCTGCTGCCTTCCACAGGGAGGGAGGTTGAAGTGGGACCAGTGTGGATCCCACTGGGATTTCTCTGCCCTGGTGTCTTGTAGCACTGACAGATTTAAACCCCTCTCACGTTTCAAAGGGCAATGGAAAAACATGGTCTGGGTTATCTGCAGGGATAACTGCTTCCTTGGCAGCTTTCTCCCAGTGGCAAAAGCAAAGGGAGTTGGATTGTGATGGGAATGATACTGCCAGGAGCTGCTTGGGGACAGCAGGTCCTATCCCAGCTCTTTGCTGCTGTTATCCAAGATGCTTGGCATCATGCTGTGCATTGCATCATTTTTGTGGATTCAGGGCATCTCTAGTTTTCTTTTTTCCCCTTTTTTCAGTCCAAGTTGGAGGAACAGAGGCTGACAGCACCTTGGGGACATCAAGGAGGGCAAATAAACGGGTTTGATACAGCCTGGAAATGGGGACAGTGCTGCAGGACGGTACTGGGAGCCAGTGGGGTGCTCTGGGATCCCCCAGACCATGACCTGGAGGCAGGGCTGGAAAAGCCAAATTCTAGCATATTTTGTGCTGGATTGAGCCCGAACGGCTGTTGGATTGTGTTTTCCTGGGTGACGTTCAGGAGCCTTTCTCTGGTCTTGAGCTGTCATCCTCATTTGGGGGGAGCTCACCCTCATTTCAGAAAAGGTCACCTTTGTCTGGAGATGGGGCTCGTTGCCCTCCCCCCTTACTGGCTCTCTGGAGGCTCCTGTGTCACATGGTGGTTTTGCTGTGCCCTGGTTTTGGGGGACCCTCGGGCTTTTGGTGGGGGGAAGCCGGGAGCTGTGTCAAGCTGCCCCATGCACTGTCCCCGTCCTCAGCCCCCACGTCCCCCAGGGTGGCTGGGATCACCCTGCAGCTGCCAGATCTGCCAGCTAATGTGTGTATGTGTGTCAGCCCCGGCTCCCCAGCTCGCAGACCCTCCCTCCCTGTGCCGCTCCCTGGGAGTGGATTGGGGTCCCACGTGGGGACGGAGATGTCTTTGGCTGTGCCAAGGGTGTCTGTGATGCTCCAGCCATGGGATTTTATATGTTCTATTAGGAGATTCTTGCCTGTGAGGGTGGTGAGGCCCTGACACAGGCCCAGAAAAACTGTGGATGCTCCATCCTTGGCAGTGTCCAAGGCCGGGTTGGATGGGGCTTGGAGCAACCTGGGATAGTGGAAGGTGTCCCTGCCCATGGCAGGGGGTGGAATAAGATGATCCATAAGGTCGCTTCCAACCAAAGCCATTCCAGGTTTCTACGATTCCAGAACTCCAAGATTTTAGAATTCTCAGACAGAGAGTGTTTGCTGCCAACTGTCTTGGGTGCATGGCTCATGGGAATAATTTGACCTCATTTTTGTCCCTTTTTCCTTATTTTCCTACCTGTGCCCCATTGCCAAGCGCTGCGGGGTGACAAGCGCCGTTCCCCCCACAGACACCATTGACATAGTGCGTGATCCCATCTCCCCCGGGGAATACAAACCTGAGGAGGATCCCAAACTCTACCACTCATCCAAGACGGGCCGGGGGCCGCTGGGGGATGACTGGCTGGAGGCAGCAGCAGCCAGCGGGCCCCTCATGTGCGCCTACAAGCTCTGCAAGGTGGAGTTCCGATACTGGGGGATGCAGTCCAAGATCGAGCAGTTCATCCATGACGTGGGTGAGTTCGGACCCGTGGGTTGCTGGAGGGTCATTTGGGCAGCCGTGGGATCACACCGGACTCGCTTCCCCCATTCTCCCCCCAGGCTTGAGGAAGGTGATGCTGCGTGCCCACCGCCAAGCCTGGTGCTGGCAGGATGAGTGGACGGATCTGACGATGGAGGATATCCGGCAGCTGGAGGAGGAGACGGCGCGAATGCTGGCACAGAAGATGGCCAAGTGTGGCGAGGGCGAGGAGCCACCCGCGGCTGGGGTCAGCCCCGAGGGGCAGCCGGAGCCAGATGGTCCTGGCGGTCAGGAGGAGGCTGAGCTGCAGGCGGGGACCGATACCCCCTCGGATGATACCTTTGCCAAGCAGTGGTCCACCTCTTCGCGGTCTTCCTACTCTTCCCAGCATGGAGGTGAGACCAGATCCG
Organism: Euphonia xanthogaster; assembly: GCA_034509185.1. Taxonomy (NCBI): domain Eukaryota; kingdom Metazoa; phylum Chordata; class Aves; order Passeriformes; family Fringillidae; genus Euphonia; species Euphonia xanthogaster. The sequence goes on from JAYDZK010000268.1 coordinate 9,604,412, forward strand.
GTGTGGTTTTGTCCTGGATGCTGCGGTTGTCCATAGGAGATGTGTCAAGGGACTGTTTTGCCTGGCTTGGGTTTCCTGGGCTGGGGCTCTTAGTGTCCCAGGTCTGGTCCCAGGATTCTTGAAGGGGCCCTGCATGACCCAGGAATGGTTCTGGGTGTCCTGGAGAGACTCTGCGTGACCCAGGGATGGTCACAGATCTCCCAGGGAGGCGCTCTGGGGGACACAGGGATGGCCCCAGATCTCCCTGGGCATCTGGGTCCATGACCAAGGCGGAGCTGTGGGGAGAGGGGGTCTCTCTCACAGCAGGGGGCTGTGAGTGCTGACCCCCCATGGGTGGTAGGGGGTGTGTCTCCTCAGAGCCTGTCGGAGTGGCGGATGCAGAACATTGCCCGAGACTCAGAGAATAGCTCCGAAGAGGAATTTTTTGATGCCCATGGTACTTGCACCATCTTGGAACAGGCTGGGTGGGGGCAAGCGCATCTGAGGATGGGCATGCAGGCACAGGGGTGTCCCTCCACCCACGCTTCCCTCCTGCCTCTGCAGAGGATCTGTCTGACAGCGACGAGGTCTTCGCCAAGGAGATGACCAAGTGGAGCTCCAACGACTTCTTGGACACCCTTGAGCGGCCAGTGGAGCTGGATGAGGCACTGGGTGAGCTCTGGGGGTGCTCTGGCCCCAAATCCTGGGGTGGATGTCCTGGGAGGGGCCTGATTCCCACCTGGAAACCCCAGCTGCCTCACCAGAGCTGTGTGCTTTTACAGGGGATGGAGCCAGCGCCACCAAGGGGAATGGTGAAGGATTGGGAGCATCCAGCTTCCCTGAGGTGTGTGTCCACTCCCTCGGGCTGTGCCCTCCTGCCGTGCCCCACCCCCCCCCACCCCTCCCACCCCCCCCCCCGACTTGACTGCTCTCCTTCCTGCAGGGAGGCACGGCAGAGAACACGGAGCAGATGTGCCGGATCCACGCGCTTTTCCTCATCCTCCACAGTGGGAACATCCTGGATCAGGGAGCAGGCGAGCCAGGCTCCAAGCAGGCGGATGTACAGACACTGGCGGCCACCTTTGATGCTGTCACCCGCGTCCACTTTCCCGAGGCACTGGGACATGTGGCCCTGCGCCTGGTGCCCTGCCCGCCCATCTGTGCTGCAGCCTACGCCCTTGTCTCCAAGTATGGATTCCCACTGGGAAAGCAGGGGACCAGGGAGCTGGTGTCCTTGGAGAGGGGACTTCACTTCTGGTGGAATGTTAAGGACTGCGGAGGGGATGGGGGTTAACTCCTGGTGCAGAGTCTTGGGGCAAGCAATGTCGTGTGATGAGTTGGGATGGGATACATATAATTCCTGGTGTGGTATCCCAGGGCATGCAGGTGTTTTGGTGTGGGATGAGGACTGTGGGGCAGGATGGGATGGGATAGGATGGGGATAACTCCTCGTGCAGCATCCTGGGTTAAGCAAGCATTGTGCAGAGAGATGGGGACATCAAGGCATCATGGAATGGCATGGGATTGGATGGGATAGGGTAACTCTGGATACAGCATCCCGGGTAAGCAAGTGTCTTGTGGTGGGAGGGAACGGGATGGGGATTACTCCTGGTGTGGCATCTGGGATGAACCAGTACCATGCAGTGGGATGAGGACATCAGAACAGTCATGTTTATCCTTTGCTGTGTCCCCTCAGGCTCAGCCCTTACAGCCATGACAGGGACAGCCTGTCCAGCAGCCAGGACCACATCCCGCTGGCAGCACTCCCACTGCTGGCCACCTCCTCAGGCACCTACCAGCAGGCTGTGGGCACCGTCATCACCCGCGCCAACCAGGCCTACGCAGCCTTCCTGCACTCTGGAGAGGGCACTGGCTTCTGCGGCCAGGTGAGGTGGAATTTGAGGGGAAGCTTGCCTCTGGGGTCCAGCTGTGACCCTGCATGGAGTGTTTGGGGGTTTCACCCTCCTAGTGGATCTGTGGTCTCCGCAGGTGGTGCTGCTGGGGGATTGCGTGGGCGGCATTCTGGGATTTGATGCCCTGTGCCAGAGCCGGGCGGGCTCAGGGGGCAGCCGGAGCAGCAGCCGCCGTGGCAGTCTGGTGAGTGCCTTGCATTCCAACACCCCCTGGGGAGGGTTTGGGGGTGCACTGGAGGCTACATGGGATCTGGGTGTTTGCTGCCTCTCCCTGCAGAGCACAGAGCCCATCTCCCCAGAGCAGTGCGGCGGCCCGGACCCACTGGCTGATGGGACAGAGGGAGCGCCAGTATTGGGCCAGGCCAGCTCTGAAGCCCCAGGGGCACAGGGGGACAGCCAGCAGCACAGCTCCACGAGCAGGTGAGCCCAAGGGGAATGGTTGGCTATATTGTGCTTTATGGAAAAGTTACAATTCCCCTCTGCTCCAGGCTGGGAAGGAGCATTTCATGGAGCTTACCTGCCCCAGGAACACCTTGCTGGAGCTCCTTTGGGATAACAGGGTCACACCAGGCACAGCTTTGCCTTCAGGATGTGTGATGTTGCCATCCCTCCCCATGCCCACTGTCTCTGCTGTCCCAGCCTGCAGGCCAGCGAGGCCCCGCTGGAGGCAGAGGCACCCCGGGGCAGTGCCATGGCGCTGGATGGGGCAGAGGGTGCCAGCACCCGCCTCGAATTTAAGGTATCCGGCTTCTTCCTCTTCGGTTCCCCACTGGGGCTGGTGCTCGCGCTGCGCAAGACCGTCATGCCTGCTCTGGATGGTGAGGATCCCTGCCTGCCATGGTGCCAACCCCTGACCGTCCCTGCAGGGCTCAAGTCCCTGAGTCACGCTCACTTGACAAGCCTGAGCTCCTCAGGACCACCCCAGAGAGCCCTGCTTGGGTTTGAGCCCCTTGCATGCCTAGCCCTGGCTGTGTGGGTATTGGTGGGTGGCTGAGTGTTCCTGCTCTTTGCCAGCCTCAGCCTATCCCTGGTGCCCCAAATTTCCCTGTCCAGCCTTTCCTTTTGCTGTGTCCTGCTTTAACTCTCCTGAGTGTTTTGCTCCTGGTGCCCCTGACCCCGCTCTGTGCTGCAGTGGCCCAGCTGCGTCCTGCCTGTGAGCAGATCTACAACCTCTTCCACGCCGCCGATCCCTGCGCCTCCCGCTTGGAGCCCCTCCTGGCCAAGGCCTTCCATGCTGTGCCCCCGCTCAGCGTGCCCCGATACCAGAAGTACCCCCTGGGTGATGGCACCTCGTCCCTGTTGGGTGAGCAGGTTCCCACCAGGCTGCTGCCAGGCACCCTGGGCCCACATCAGGGTACCCAGAGCATCCTGGCTGGGTGCGGGTAGCAGGATGTGCAAGCCCTTCCCATTGCTCTGGGGCTCTACTGGAGGGGTGTCTTGGGGTGGTGGGTGTCCCTGGGGGCTCTGGGTGTGCTCACCCAGCTCTCTCTTCAGCGGAGGCCCTGCAGACACACTCTGCCCTGTTCCTGCCCAAAATGGATGTGGCTGCTCCCCCTACCCCCACTGGCAGCTTCGGGGGCTTCTGGAAGGGCAGTGAGCTGGCAGAGCCCCCCACTCCTGCCAGCACCAGCGAGGTTGTCAAGAGTAAGTGTCATCCCCACCCACCCCATCCTGTGTGGGCACCTTAGACTGCCCTACAGGGAATGAGGTCTGGAAAAGGCTTCATTCCAGCTCTCCCCTCAGTCCTGGAGCGCTGGTGGGGCCCGAAGCGCATTGACTACTCTCTGTACTGCCCCGATGCCCTGACTGCCTTCCCCACCATCACCCTGCCCCACCTCTTCCACGCCAGCTACTGGGAATCCTCCGACGTGGTGGCCTTCATCCTGCGCCAGGTATGGTGGGCCCGGTGGGGTGGGTGGCAAGCCGGGGCCGGTAGAGGGTGAGCCGGTCCTGTACTGTCGGCAGGTGATGGAGAAAGAGGGGCCACAGCCTGCGGAGAGCGAGGAGAGCTCCATCTACAGCCCCGCCATCCCGCGGGAGAAGTGGCAGCGCAAGCGCACCCAAGTGAAGATCCGGGTATGTGGCCAGCGGGAGGCCACCTGGGGCATCCTGGGGTGTGTGGGTTCTGGACAATCCCACAGCCCAGTGGTGTCCCAGTGGCACCTCAGGAGCTCCCCCAGGAGCTGCTGAACACCCCATGTGCCTGCAGAACGTGACGGCCAACCACCGTGCCTGCGATGTCATTGTGTGCGAGGGCAAAGCGCAGGTCCTCAGCGGGCGCTTCATGTACGGACCCCTGGATGTGGTGACACTGACTGGGGAGAAGGTATTGCTGGGCTCAGGGGGCCACCAGGACCCCTCAAACAGGGTGGAGTGTCCAGGACCGGGCACGGGGCTGGTGTCACCCGCAGTCGGGGAAGGATGTGGTTAACAGGACCCTGTGTAGGATGGCGGGAGAAGGTTGTAAGGACTTGTGTGGGGATGCAGGAGGATGTGGGGGTCCAGCCTGGGTCCAGCCCATTTCCCTCTCTCAGGTGGACATCTACATCATGACACAGCCGCTGTCGGGGAAGTGGCTGTACTACGGCACCGAGGTGACGAGTGGCAGCGGCCGCGTGACCTTCACCATCCCTCCAGACAAGGCTCTGGCCATTGGGATCTACCCTGTGCGCATGGTGGTCAGGTGAGGTGTTGCCTCAGTTTCTCCTCCAGCCTTTTCGGCAGAGCTACACCTGCTGCTCTGGCAGCAGAGCTGATGCTGAGCCACCACCTCTGCCTTTGCAGAGGGGACCACAGCTACGCCGAGGCGTACCTGACCGTGGTGGCCCGTGGCACCGAGTCCGTTGTGTTCAGCATCGATGGCTCCTTCACTGCCAGCGTCTCCATCATGGGCAGTGACCCCAAAGTGCGGGCGGGGGCTGTGGACGTTGTAAGGTGGGTGCCCTTCAGTCAGGGAGTCAGTCTCCCCATCTTTCATGGTGTGACAACTCACCTGGGGAGTGTCAGGGCAGGGACAAGGGGCAGGGTATTCCACCACTCCCTTGCCTCCAGTACAACATCATCTCTATGCTGGTGCCCTATTGTGGAAAATAATCCTATCCAAGTTTGGATGTGGTCCCCAGAGCTCTGCTGTGCCTTCTCCTTGATAAAATCCCTGGGAACAGGGAGGTTTTGGAGGCAGCACCCACACATGCTGTATTGGGAGATCCCAGCTACGCATAGCAGGACTGTCTCCACACAGGCTCCTGGCAGCCACCCATGTCCCCTCCTAGGCACTGGCAGGACTCGGGGTACATGATCATCTACGTGACGGGGCGCCCCGACATGCAGAAGCACCGCGTGGTGGCCTGGCTCTCCCAGCACAACTTCCCCCACGGCGCCGTGTCCTTCTGCGACGGGCTCACCCACGACCCGCTGCGCCAGAAAGCCGCCTTCCTGCAGAGCCTGCGCACCGAGGTGGGCGTGGGGGTGCTGCTGAGACACAGGGCTGGTGACGGGGTGGTGTGGGCTGTGCTGAATCCCGTGCTCCTCTGCATCCTGGTGGAGATGCTGGGAGCTGGACTGCATTGCCATGGCAGAGCTGGAAGTTTCTCAGGGCAGCTCCCAGCCATCCCTCTTAACATAAGAGTGTCCAAGCTCTTAGGGGTAGCTGTCCCTGTGGGAAGGGTTGTTTCTTGCCCTAATGCTCTTGTCCCTGGGCAGGCAGAGATCTCCATAGTAGCTGGCTATGGCTCCACCAAGGATGTCTCCGTCTACAGCTCATTGGGACTTGCTCCAGCACACATCTACATTGTGGGACGGGCCGTCAAGAAATTCCACAACCAGTGCCAGGTATGGTGGTGGCAGGGCTGGGGACAGACTGGGGATGCAGGGGATGATGGCTGACCCCAGCAGCCGGCCGTGGCCACTGGCTCAGGCTGTCTGTGTGTCCTGCAGTTCCTCTCTGAGGGTTATGTTGCCCACCTGGCCCAGTTGGAAGCTGCAGCCCTGGCACACTCCCCCAAGGGCCCCCCACGACCTGTGCTGGGCAAAGGCACCTACGGCTGCCCGGCACCTGTCGACTTCCTGCGGAAGCAGAGCCAGCTCCTGCGCTCCCGGGGCTCCAGCCAGGCAGAGCGGGATGGGGGGCCCTCCTCAGCACCCCCCGGCTTTTCCCGGACCAAGCCCCGCAGCATCAGCCTCAAGCTGGAGGGTGAGGAGTGAGGGTGGCACGGCCATGTCCCCCTTCTGCCACATCCCTGATTTCCCAGCAAGGAGCACCTGGGGACAGAGCCGGTGCTGGGCCATGAGGCCATCGCAAGGAGATGAGGGTGCTGGATCCCCTGAGACTAGGGGGTGCTGGGAGAAGGCTCAGAGCCCCTCAGAGGACCAGAGTGATCCCCTCAGGGCAGAGCCACCCTGGGTCCTCCCTGCTGCCCCCAGCCCCGTCCCCTCTGGTCCTTTGGGGCCGTTGGGCAGTGCCCAGTGGGGTCTGCACCCCAGGGCCATTATCCCTGTGCAGAACTGGGGACTGTGGCTGTGCCCCAGAGCGAGTGGCACCTCCCCACCTATTTATTTCCGTCCGGTGTCACAGCGCAGGGCTGGGTTGGGGTTCCAGAGTGGTTCCTCTGTCCCCCCCCCCATTTCGTTTCAGTATTGAATAAAGAGATGTTATGACAAGGTGCCAGCAGCCACGAGTCTGCTCTGTGCCTGTGGCTGCAGGGTTCCCACCCACTGGGAAAGCTCTGCAGAGCCTCCAGGGACACCATGTCCCACAGGGAGATGGCTGTGGGGCACAGCAGTAGGGTCACAAGCAATTTAGGACAGGAAAAGAGCCTGGGGTGTGTGGGCTGTGCTGATGCTGATACCCTCCCCCTGTCCAACTTGGTTTCCCCTCATTTTACCTCTAGCAGCAAATTTTTGTAGTGACCAGGGGGTGTGACTGGTTTTACTTGAGTTTATCTTGGCATAGCATGATCAGAGATTTATAGAGATAGCAGGAACAAGCTGTTACTCTATATAAAATATTCCCGACACTGACAGGACAAGAGGAGACACTGGTTTGGGATGATAGCAGCAGCCTGGATAAGTGACAATGGTGTGGCACGGAGAACAGGCATGAACAAGTTCGAGCTGGGGCTGAGCCTCAGTGCCGCCCCTCCGTGGCCACTATAAAGTATAAAAACATCAAATAAGTGATAAAAGTTGGCAGGAAGCAGCAGGCTCTTGACACCCACGTATCCCTGGTGTGGCGATGAGCCCTGGCTGTGTCCCCAGGCCGTGGCAAGCTCCGGGGCCATTTCCACTGACTTCAAATAAGTAAAATCTGTATTAAACATTAATAAACATCCATGACCATTCCACATGTGGAATATCTAAAAGAACCTGTCCCGAGAGCACTGGGCTCTCCCTTGCAGCCACGGACTCTACTGGGAGAAGATGCCCTTGAAGCGGATCTTGTCTTCGGCGTCCTTCTCCCGCAGCCGCGCTTCCAGGCTCCGCAGCTCCTTGGAGACCACGGGGCGCAGCGAGGGGTCGAGCGCCAGGACTTTGGCAAAGTCAGCCTGCGCCTCGGCCACGTTCCACACAGCTGCGTGGGCCTTGCCCCGCTTGAAGTAGGCCTTGACATTGTCTGTGGGGAGAGAGTCAGGGTCAGCGGAAGGTGGGGGTGTCCTGGTGCCCTCCACAGGCACCTGGGATGGCTTATGGCTCCTTACCCTCGTACTTGTTGAGGATGGAGGAGCAGTGGTCCAGCACCTCGTAGTACTCCTCACACTGCAGCTTGCACTGGCAGTAGTTTAAGAGCAGGGGTGTGATCTTCTGGTCAAGCTCGATCCAGTCTGGAGAGCCTGGCTGCTCCTGTGGCAGACAGAGCAGGGAGAGTGAGGGGCAGTCTCAAGCCCTGCATTCCCAAGAGTGCCTGTGTGTATCTAGGGAGACCCACCTTCATCTGCAGGTTCTTGAGACAGGCGATGGCATCGTAATATTTGGCAGCTGCCTCAGACACCTTGCCCTGCCGGTACAGCTCGTTGCCTTCCTTGTGGATCTGGGGCACAGCCTGGAGCTTCTCCTCATCTGTCATGGCCCATGGGTCCTGCTGGTAGGAGCCAGGTGGCTCCACCTGCCAGCACCCCATGATGGAATCAGACAACAGGATCATGGAATCGTTTAGGTTGGAGAAGACCTCTAGAGTCCTCGAGTCCTGCACTGCCAGGGCCACTACTAAACCACATCCCACATGCCACATCTGTATGTTTTCTGGACACTTTCACCCCGAGCTCCCCATGCCGGCACCTCACCTTCAGCACCTCGATGTCAAAGATGAGGGGCTGGGGGTTCTTCTGGAGCTCGTCGAGGTCGGGGTAGCCCAGGGAGTAGTGCTCGTGCATCTGGGCGATGCTGCAGCAGTGCCGTTGCCCCTCCAGCGGGTCCTTCCCTGCTGCGATGTTCCGCAGGCTCTTGGACACTAGTGGGTAAAGCACCACGTGCTGCGGGAGGGAAAGGAGCCGGAATTTGAGGAGGGCGGGGGAAAAATATAAGGATGCTCCTACCTCGAACCGCGCGGCTGGAGCGCACCGGGGGCGGGGGGGGCCGCCACCCGCGCCTACGACACAAAGTCACCGCCCACCTGCGCAGGCCACGCCCCCGAGCCACAAACCACGCCCCTCGGCAGGTCCCGGTCCCGCCCACCTTGGGGTCGCAGCGGAAGCGTGCGCGCTCGCCGGGCCGCATGGTTCGTAGCGCCGCTTCCCACACCGGCAGCTTGAACTTTTTCCCGGCGATGAGCTCCATGGGCTTCCCCCGCGCCCTGCTGTCGTCCACCGGCGTCTCCTCATCGCCGCACCGCAGCGTCCGGTAGTGGAAAGTGGCCTGAAGGAGCAGGAGGAACCCGCGGCGTCACCATGGCGACGCAGGCCGGGGGTGGGGGGGGGGCGCGCATGCGCGC
>JAYDZK010000268.1:9614416-9648359 GCA_034509185.1 Euphonia xanthogaster
GCCCAGCCTGCGGGAGCGAGGGAAACAGGGAAGGAGGGCTTTGGCCTCTGCTTGCCGAGCTGCTCCAGGTGGGAAGGGCGGAGCAGTGGCTGAGGTGCTCGCAGCAGCAGAGGCTGCTGAGGCGGCAATAGCGCAGCCGCACGAGAACCTCCGAGAAACAATCTCAGAGCCTCCCCAGTGCCATCAGACGTCTCCGTGGACCGGGATATCTCCTGTCCCCTGTGGCCGGGACAGCAGCCACGCACCCAGCCAGCCACTGCCCTCCGGTTCGGGTGGCCCGCCCCAGCTGGCCCGGCGTGGGCTCCGTGCGGTGCGTGCGTCCGTGAGCGGAGCAGCCCCGGACCCCGGACAGTGCCCGGTGCCGCAGCGCCCGGCAGCGCGGGGGGATGGGGCAGGGCAGCTCCTGCCGCCGCCGCCGCGCAGCGAGGGACCGGGACGTGGTGCCGGGGAGGAATGGCAGCGGTGCCGGTGGATGCGCAGCGGCTGCAGTTGCAGCTGCTCCGTTTGCTCTGCGCGGGAGCCCGGGACGAGAGTCCGGGAGGTGCCGATGGTTTGCATAACAAAGGGCCGGGGAAAGCGGGATCCCGGCCAGGTGAGGGACACTGAGAGAGACAGCGGGATACGGGGATCAGGAGGAAGAGAGGCTTTAGAGCGGGCTTTCGAGCGGTGCTTGGAATGTGAGAGGCTCAAAACCCTGTTCCTTTTGCCTGGGAGAATCGTGGGAGGCAGCAGCTGGGGCTGTTTGAGCTTTCGTGCGGCAGCAGCACTCGGATTTACAGAGGGAGACACCTGTGACTGTGCCGTGGGAAAGCTGGGGTGGAACTGGTGAGGAAACGTGAGGTCTGGGTGTGGAAGTGGGTGTTCCGGGAATCTCCGGGGTAAACGGGGGTGTCTGGAGCCGCAGCTGTGGAATGCCGTGGGTGCCAGCAGTTCAAGCGGATCCCTGCGTTGGGAATGTGCTGCCAGAGAGTCCTGTGAAGGGTGAGACCGGGAAGTTGCCTGCAGTGCGCGGCTGGCGGGCTGCAGGGGGCCGGAGCGGCGGCGTTGTGGGCGGCAGCGAGCGCAGGTGCCGGGAGGCGCGTGCGGTCGCTGGCGAGGCCGGGAGCCGCCGCGGGGAAACCGCCTCCTTCCTGCCCTGGCGGCGAGGCGAGCGCGGGGCCGCAGCTGCGGCAGCAGCGCCATGTGCCAGCGCCGCCGCGAGGGCCCGGGCAGCTGGCACCTGGCAGCCCCGCCGAGAGCCGGGGGCTGCTGCCAGCCGCCGCGGGGGCTGCGAGCAGCCGGGAGGGGAGCGCGCCGAGCATGGGGCTTTGAGCTTCGCAGGTGGCCGACCTACAGGTGGTCCGGTGGATGCTCTTGGTAGGATGTGGGCTGAAGCCCGTCGTCCCCAGCAGGATGGCTCTTGGCAGGCTCCAGCAGCAGCCTTGGAGCCCCGGGGGATGCAGGAAGGGCCCCCGCAGGGCAGGTGCCGTGGGGGGGCTGTCTCCCCGCGGGGACATCCGGGTGGCAGCCCACTGTGGCGAGGCGTGTGACGGCAGAGGCGCAGGCGAGGCTCATATTTGGGCACGGAGCAGGTTATTGGAGGCCGCGGCCCCGCAGCCGGGAGATGAGGCGCCTGATAAAGGCAGCCCCGGTGCTGCTGCTGCTGCTGCTGCTGCTGCGCGCAGCGGCTCGGGCGCTGGCGAGAGGTGCCCTGGCTGCGCTGGCTGGGGGCCGGTGGCCATGGGGCCGCTGGTGGCTCTGGGGCTGCTCGTGTGCGTGCGGCTGTGCGGGGGTGAGTGTCGGGCGGGAGCGGGAGCGGGGCCCGCGGCGGCGGCGGGCCCGGCTCAGCAGCCTCCGTGCCGCAGGCTCCGGGGAGCTGCGTCTGGCGGGCGGCGGCGGGCGCTGTGCCGGGCGCGTGGAGGTGAAGCACGGCGGTGAGTGGGGCTCCGTGTGCGTCTTCGACTTCGACTGGGAGGCTCGCTGGGCCGTGGTGGTGTGCCGGCAGCTGGGCTGCGGCCGGGTGGCCGGGGCGTCCCTGCACGCGCCGTTCGGGCAGGGCAGCGGGCGGATCTGGCTGCAGCCCTTCTTCTGCCGCGGCACCGAGGATGCGCTGGAGGAGTGTCCGCATTTCGGATGGGGACGGCATTTCTGCGGCCACGAGTGGGATGTGGGGGTGACCTGCACAGGTGAGGGGGACGCGCTGGCCGTGCTGGGGCAGCCACCTTGTGCTGGAGCATCGCGGGCAGGTCTGAGCCGTGCCGATGCCCCTGTGCAGATGCCGTGGAGCTGAGGCTGGCGGGCGGCGGCAGTCCCTGTGCCGGGAGGGTGGAGGTGAAGCTGCAGGGAGACTGGGGCTCGGTGGCAGACGACAGCTGGGACATGGAGGACGCCGAGGTGGTTTGCCAGCAGCTGGGCTGTGGCTCGGCTTCCGGTGCCTACTTCGCCCTTGACCGCTTCGGTGTAGGGGACGGGCTCGTCAGCCTGGCCCTGGTGGACTGCCGTGGGGACGAGGCCACGCTCTGGGACTGCGAGATCCGTGGCTGGGGACCCTATAACGGCAGCATCCATGGCTTGGACACTGCCGTTGTCTGCCAAGGTAGGAGGCGGGCTTAACGTGGTTGTGGCTCTTCAATGCACATCCCTTGCCACTGGCCCTGCACTGCTCCCACAGGCTTTTCCCGGCTGGTTGGTGGCGCTGGAGGCTGTGCCGGGCGGCTGGAGGTGCGTCAGGGCCGGGCCTGGGTCGGTGTCTGTGAGGATCAGGTGGACATGAAGGTGGCCCAGGTGGTGTGCAGGGAGCTGGGCTGTGGTGAGGTGGTGGCGATCCCCGGCAGTGGCCGTTTTGGGGCAGGGTCGGGATCGCTCTGGGACGGGGGCTTCCAGTGCAATGGCACCGAGCCCCTCCTCAGTGCCTGTGGCCGGCGTCCGCCCCAGAGCCAGGGCTGCACCGGCCCTGCCAGCGTCATCTGCTCCTGTAAGTGCCGGGGACGCCGGGGGCGCTTGGGGTCCCTGCACCATCAGTGCTCTGAACGCTGTTCCTGTCACAGCCTACACGGGCTTCCGGCTGGCGAACGGCAGCTCGGGATGCTCCGGGCGAGTGGAGGCGGCAGTGAGGGACACGTGGGGCTCCGTGTGCGCCAGCGAGTGGGACCTGCCCGATGCGCACGTCCTGTGCCGCCACCTGGGCTGCGGCCGCGCCTTCAGCGTGCTCCCGGGAGGCTCCTTCGGCAGCGGGGAGGGGCCGCTGCGGCCGGACGCCTTCGGCTGCAGCGGGAGCGAGCGGCACCCGGGCGAGTGCCCCGTGGCCGTGCTGGGGAAGCCCCCGTGTGCCCCCGGAAACGCCGCTGCCGTCAACTGCTCAGGTGGCTATGGTGGCTCTGTGAGGAGCCTTAAGGGCTTTTGGGACCCTCCCAAAAGTGGAGATGGTGTGAGGTGATGCAGGGTAATTTTTTGATGAAGGGCTGTGTCGGTCCATTTTACAGGCAGTGTCGAGTCCCTGCGGCTGGTGATGGGTGAGACCCGGTGCGAGGGGTTTCTGGAGTTGGCCATAAGCACCGGGGACTGGCGCCGCGTGCCAGGAGAGGTTTCGCTCCTACGGAATTTGAGCAATGTGTGCTTGGAGCTGGGCTGTGGAGGACTGGAGAAGAGTCATGGTGTCCCCGGGAAGTCCTACCTGCGTGATATCAACAGGAATGAGAAGAACATCTTGGAGAACGTGATCAAAACCATTGTGGAGATGACCACTGATCTGGCCACTAGGACCATAGATAAGTATTCTTTTTGGGAGGATTACAGGGCCATGACCACTGCACCAGCTGACATCCCTCATGGGACCTACATTGTCTGCTCAGGTGGGTGTCCCGAGAAGGGCCGGAGGTGCCGCTGCCCCAAGCAGCCACCCCATCCCATTCCTTCCCTGCCCGCAGGCAGCCTGCAGGTGAGGCTGGTGGGGAGCCCTGGGCGCTGTGCCGGGCGTGTGGAGGTCTATTCTGGTGGCAGCTGGAGCTCGGTGTGCCAGGAAGGCTGGGAGCAGCAGGACGCGGCCGTTGTGTGCCGGGAGCTGGGCTGTGGCACGGCACTGGAGGCGCCGGGCTGGGCGCGCTTCGGTGCCAGCCCGGGGCCGCTGTGGCCGTACAGCCCCGACTGCTCCGGGTCCGAGGAGTCTCTGTGGGAATGCGGGCGCACGGAACGGCGCGAGTGCGGGAGCGGCAGCTGGGCAGGGGCCGTGTGCTCAGGTCAGTGCCGGGCAGCCCCAGATCAGGGCCCGGCAGAGGCCGGGGGGGTTCCTGGCCGTGCCGTGACCCCCCTGCCCCCCTTGCAGAGCAGCTCTCCGTGCAGCTGGCAGGGGGCCCTGGGCGCTGCCGGGGGTTCCTGGAGATGTTCCAGAACAACACCTGGGGCCGCGTGTGCGCCAACGGCACCGGCAACGGCACCGCCGCCGCCGTCTGCCACCAGCTGGGCTGTGGGGACTGGGGCTGGCTCTCAGCTGTCCCTGCCCAGGAGCCGACCGAGGCCTGGCTGGCCTGGGTGGGCTGTGAGGACGGGGCCCGCTCGCTCTGGCAGTGCCCCTCGGCGCCCTGGCACCTGCAGAGCTGCAGCCCAGGCAAGCACGCCTATGTGGAGTGTGAGGAGGACAGTGGTGGCACCACTGAGGGACACACGACCCCATATGCGGAGGGTGCCACCAGCACAGGTAGCTCTGCCCGTGCCTGCATCCCCCACAGCAGGCTGGCTGGGATCCCCCTCCCCTCACTGCCTGCCTGTGTCCCCACAGGTGTCCCCAGCCGAAAGCCCCAGGCAGTGGCCGTGGGCTCTGTGCCTGTGCCCACTGTGCTGTGCGTGGTGCTGGGGACGCTGCTGTGCCTGTCCCTGGCTGCCCTGGCCCTGCTGCTGTGCCGTGCCCGTGCCCGGCGCCGAGGTGGGTCCCGGTGGGTGGGGGTGGGCACAGATGCGGTTTGGGGCTCCAGGGGCCCCTGCCCTGTGGGACAGCTCAGAAGGGGGCCAGGGCTGATGCCGGTGACCCCCACAGGGCCCGGGGCCCCAGGTAAGTGCTGCATCTCCTTCCAGGCCCTGGCAGGGCTGCAGATGCCATCTCCAACGCTGTCTACGAGGAGCTGGATTACAAAGCCATGCCCGAGTACCAGGAGGTGCCCACTCCCCCAGGTGGGTGCAGCCCTTGTGCCCCAGCTGTGCCCGCAGTGAAGGCTCTGCCTGACAGCCCCAGGGCGGCTCTGGCTCCTGGTGGCCCAGCAGGGGCTCCTGGCCATGGGCTGTGGGTGTCCCTGGGTCCCAGAGCAGCCCCGCTCTGTGGTGTGAGGTTCTGTCACCGGCGGTGCCGCTTGAGGCCACCCCCAAGTCCCTGCTTATCCCCTGCAGGTTCCCTGTTGGAGGGATGGGTGAAGAAGCTGCCGTATTACAGCGGGGACAGCGTGGAGGGGAGTGACACCGAGGCAGCCCCAGGTAGGGCCACGGGGCAGGAACCCAGCAGGGAGAGCTGGGAAGAGGGGACACACCCGGGCTGGGGGGGCTGACAGGATATATTGCCCCCCCTTGTTAGGGAAACATTGCCTTTCCCTGTGGGACCCAAGGACCTCCGGCACGTGCCCAGGGGAAAGGCTGGAGGAGATGGCACAGCCTGAGCCCTGCGGGGCTGCCGGTCACTGCCATGGCCTCCTCTGCTTTTCCCAGATCCCCCTGCCTGGCCTGAGCAAGGAACCCCGGATGGCTACGACGATGTCCTGGATGTGCCCCAGGAGGCCCCCGCTGCCAGCACTGGGGACATCTCCGAGGGAGTGGCACGGCAGAGGTGGATCTGTGTGCTCCCCACAGGTGAGAGGGCTCCCAGCTGCCCTGTCCCCTCTGCAGAGCCACTCCATGGCAGGCTTTGGCTGTGGGGGCGGGCAGGGCCCAGCAGCAGATCCCTGGCTGCTGTGGCCAGAGCCCAGGAGGGGTCTGTCAGGGGGACACGGAGCTGCCTGGCCCCTCAGGCACCTTTCTGTGCTGTCCCCAAGGTGGGATCTACTCCCCTCCAGGTCCCCCAGGAGCCACCAGGGACCCCTCGGAACAGATCCCTGAGCACATGGACTATGATGATGTCGGCAGCAGCGCCCCGGGGACGTTGCCATGAGGATGTCCTGGCCGTGGCACAGCCCTGGGGACACGTGTGTGGCAGTGTGGTGGGGCCCTGTCCCCAGGGTGGGCTGGCCCTGCCCACAGAGGTCAGGCCTTGCTGAAAAGGGCTGCAGGAATACAGCTCCTGTGTGGGGAAATTCTTGGATTTCAGTGTGAACTTCCCATTTTTCCTATTAAAACCCAAACTGGTCAGAGACTCAATCCCACGCCTGGAACCTCATTTTGGTGTGGGCACCTCTATACTGGGTATATCAACCATTCATTGGGGATTCAGGGCAGGAATGGGAACCACAGACAACATCCCTGGCAATGGTGGGCTGAGGGCGAAGAGCGGTGGGAATTGGCTGGGATTCTCTGCAGGGTCTTTATTTGGCCCTGCCAAACGCACACAACTGCTGCCAGCAAGAGCGAGGGGAAAAGGCAGAGGGCAGGACCCGGATCCACCCCCGGCAGATGCAGCAGGATCTCCTCCCTGTGGCCCGAGGGTGGGGCAGGCTCAGCCCCACTCTCAGCACTGAGAGCTGGGCTGGGAATGGCTCTGGCTGTTGGAAGGACTCCTCCTAAAGGATGGGAGGTCTCGTGAAGTAGGGCAGCGCCTTCGTGCCCCCCGGCAGCAGCCCGCGGTGGCAGGGCAGCCGGGCCATGGCCCCTGCCTGCGGCACGTCGTGCTCCAGGAGGTTCCCGATGTTCAGGCCGGGCCGCAGCGCCCGGAGGGCGTCCAGTTCCTGCAGCAGGGCCTGGCTGAATCCGTCCGTGCTCAGCCTGGGCGAGGAGGAGGCAGGAGGAGAGGAGAAGGTGTTGGAGCTTGTGGGGAGGGAGGTGCTGAAGCAGCCGCGGTGCCGGCGCGGCCCTGCCTGTCCCGCAGCCTCCGCTGCCCCGCTCGGGAATGCCGGGCATGGAAGGGGCCGGGGCAGGGCCCTGACTCACCCGAGGCTCCTCAGCGGGCAGGCGGGATGGCGGAGCTGCTGGCAGAGCTGCAGGACGCCCTGGGCTCCCAGCTCGTTGTCACTCAGGTCCAGGCAGGTGAGACGGGGCCCCTGCAGCAGCCGCGCAGCCAGGGCCGGGCAGGAGGCGCCCGACAGCCGGCAGCTGCCCAGCCTGCGGGAGCGAGGGAAACAGGGAAGGAGGGCTTTGGCCTCTGCTTGCCGAGCTGCTCCAGGTGGGAAGGAGAAAGCTCTGCATAAGAAGGAGGGAGCACTTGCCCATCCTGCAGCCCCTTTACCGCAGTGTCTGTAGCGGGCAGGCACAGTGCTGGAGCCCCTCACACAGCAGCTCCACGCCGGCATCGCGCAGGCGTTCGCTGAAGGACAAATCCAGCTCCTCCAGGCAGGTGTTCGTGCCCAGCACAGCAGCAAGGTCCTCGCAGCTGGCACTGGTGATGTGGGAATACCGCAGCCTGACGGAAATCCCGGGAAAACCCTCAGAGCCTCCTGAGTGCTCTTACTGCCATCCCACCATGGTTGCCATCCCCACCCTGGTGCCACAACCTCAGTGCTCCTTGGCCTAGAAGTGTGGGACAGAGGCACGATGCCACCCCAGGGGGACCCTCTGGGCTGTCTCCTGAGCATTCAGGTCTGAGATGCCCGAGGGATTCGGATTCTGGGGGTGCTCACCGCAGGACGCGCAGGCGGCAGCCCGGAGTCCGCAGCCCCTCAGAGAGGAGGCGCACGCCGCTGTCACCCAGTGAGCTGCCAGCCAGCTCCAGCTGGGCCAGGCCCGGGTGCTCCGCCAGCAGCGCTGCCAGCTCCGCACAGCAGCTCTCGGACAGCCGGCACCACCGCAGCCTGCGGGAGAGCACGGAGAACAGTGGCTCAGCACATCTCACTGGTCCTGGCTGCTCACCTGCCCACTGAACCCTCAGGTAAAGAGGGCCTGGCCTCCCCGTGGCTGCTTGCCATTGTCCCCGGGGAGCAGCGGGGCAGCACCAACCCACTCACCCACTGCACTGTGGGTCGGGTGCCCCCACCCACCCCCTGGATCCCAGCCCTGGTTTGGGCTCCACGTGTGTCTCTCACCGGAGCACCCGCAGGGCACTGTCGCGGTGCCGCAGAGCCCGGCAGAGCAGGTGGATGGGGCAGGGCAGCTCCTCCCGCCGCCGGCGCATGACGAGGGCACCGGGATGTCCTCCGGCTCCCAAGACTCCAGAGCTGCAGGGAAACAGAGCCGCAGGGCATGCACAGCCCTCAGCGGTGCTGGCAGCTCCTGGTTCTGACACCAGCACACAGCCCCCTCCTCCCCGAGCAGAGCCTCCAGCTCCTCCAGAGGGACCTTTGTGGCTTTGGAGCAGCAAAGGACCTCAAGCATTGCTGCTGGAGCCACCTGGAGATGTAAGGTGAGTCACAGGGTGCATTTAACATTCCAGCACCAGAGATCTCCCCTTTTCAAGGGAGAAGGGGGACGATGGGAAGCCAGAGTGACAGCTGGGCACAGGTGGGCCTGGCCAGGTCGAGCCAAGAAGCTCCATCACTATCAATTCCACAGTGGGCAGTGGATGGAGGAGCCCATGTCTTCCTTATTCTCCCCAAGAATAGGTAAATCCTCTGCTGAGGAACCAAACACTCAGGGCCAAACTGGTGTTCGGTAAGAGAGGAGCTGAAGCATCCTTTGGGAGAGAGAAAGAGAAATCTTTGCAGTTTTGGGTCATTAAAGCAAGGCGGAGCAGTACTTACCAAGGCACTGACACATCCAGCTCTGCCTCTGGGTCCTGCCAGTGGAAGGAGCATCCCTGAAGGGTGACAGAGTCCAGCCCAGCCCAGTGCTGGATGCAGAAGGAAAGAGCCATCTGGTCGTACAGGGTCAGCCTGGTGTCCTGCAAGTCCAGGTCAGCGAAATGACCCAATGCTCTTTGTGCGAAGCTCTTCTCGTTCATCTCAAACAAGAAGTGAAAAGTGTCCATCTCCGAAACCTTCCGTGCTTGGCCAGGGTGGGAGAGGCCTCTGTGCCTCCCCTGAAGCCACTCCAGCAGCTCTTCCCTGGCTCGTGGTGAAATTCTGCATCCAATGGTTTTGTCCATGTACTCTATGGATTTCTGGCTGACCAGACCAAAGAGGAATTGCACTGTTACATTCAAATCCTTTCTGGACTTATTGTAGCTTTCTAATAATTTATTTATATCCTTCTCAAGCCTCCCCAAGCTGCTGATTGTTTTCCCATCATCCTCCAGAACATAAAACATTGCTGCAAAAAACTCCTGGAGGTGCAGGTGGGTGAAAGCATAGACAATCTCGTGGTCTTCTCCTTCCCTTGGGATCCTTTCATTGAGGAAGTAGGGGAGAAGACCTGGCACGTCCAAGCCACAGTCCTTGACTTCCTTCTCCTCAAAGAGGACCTTGTGCTTCCAGATACCCTCGGCAGCCAAGGAACAAAGCTGGAGTAGGAACTGCTGGAGGACCTGTGGGTCGTCCCTGTCCCTGTGCTTCAGTAACTGGGAGAGGTAGAACATCATCATCCCTGTGGTGGTGTTGGAGCACTCAAGGAGGTTTTTCTTCCCACAAAGCTCTTGTTCAAGGATGGTGCAGATGGTCCAGCTCATGACAGGGATGACACACAAGCTATAGAGGATCTCGTTGCCTCTGACAAACCTGAAGGCCACGTCTGCTTTGTTGGGGTTCTCAAAATACCTGTAGAAATACTCCTCCCTCCTGGCTGCCGAAAATCCCAGTATCTCCACGTAATTCTCACCCTTCAAGCACTGCCTCAGGCTTCCAAGAGCCGTTGGCCTCATGGTGATGAGCAAAGAGGCTTCGGGGAGCAGAGTCTTTTTCAACAAGCTCATCAGGGTGAGCTCCAGCGGCTTCACCTCCCTGGGGTCAGAGCTCAGCTCAGCTTCGGGCTGAACCAAGGAAAATCCCAGGGCCTCGAAGCCATCAAAAATGAACAGGATCTTCTTCTGGTCATCCAGGATCTTCCCAGCTGGCACTCGCAGGCCAGGACAGCACCGTGAAACCAGGTCTGCCACGCTGGCTTCCATGGGAAGGACGATGGCTTTGCAGTCAATGCAGAAGACAAAGTCAAACTGCGTGTGGAGTGCCCCTTCTCCCCACTCCACCATCATCTGCCTGACCATCGCTGTCTTCCCCATCCCTGGGGCCCCCACCAGCACCACGACCTGCGGGGTTTGCCCGTCTCCACTGGGTTCAAACAGCATGGTGGTGGTGGCTGCGCCGCTGCTGGCGCTGGTACATCCCTGGCCGGTTCCCACGGCTCCATCCTTGGCTCCGAGCTTGCTCCGAGGCTCCCTGGTGATGGTCAGGATGGTGAAGCGGCTGTGGAGGGATGGGCTCTCCCTGGGACAGGCGCCCAGCTCCCTGTCCTGGCGGGACTCCTGGACCATATGCTCTCTGCTGTCCCACCTGTGCTCTATGCCAAGAGGAGCAGGGT
This sequence comes from Euphonia xanthogaster, assembly GCA_034509185.1. Taxonomy (NCBI): domain Eukaryota; kingdom Metazoa; phylum Chordata; class Aves; order Passeriformes; family Fringillidae; genus Euphonia; species Euphonia xanthogaster. The sequence continues at coordinate 9,624,908 of JAYDZK010000268.1, forward strand.
CAGTTCCCAGCCCAGAGAAATTCCCCACCAGCCCACCTGTGCTCCCAACACATCAGCAGCTGCTTATTTCAATGCTTAGTGCTCTCCTAAGTCGGGCTGGGGCACTAAGGACATACTTTGTGAGGATCTGGGGACTCTGGTAGGTTGAGCGTTCTCCTTCCAGGCCCTGATCCTGATCTATCAACCCTTGTTATCATCCTCATCCACCTGGGAGCAAATGCAACTGCCTGGGGCTGCCTGCAGCCTCTGACTCATGCTTCAGGGGACAAAGACACTGTCCCTGGGCTCCTGAGCACAGACCTCTGCAGAGATATCCTTAATCTCCATCCCAGGAGGAAAGAATCTGCCCAGCTGGCTGCAGAAAAGTACTGACAGCACTGGCTGAGCTTTAAGGTCACTTCCAACCCAAACCATTCTGTGATTTTAAACAATGCAGGAGGAATTGTTAATTTAGCGAGGAATTACAAGCCCATGTAATTCATGGCAGGGATGAGCTGCCTGCACAGAGCTGGGTGACCCTATCCCCAGAACAGCTTCAATAAGGAGTGCCCAGGACTGAACTCGGAGCCCAGGCCCATGCCAGCTGGTGGGGAGGCTCCAGGTGAGGCTGCTCAGCATTCCAGGCTATTAATAGTATCCCAGGGGGAGCAGGGCTTGGATTTTCACTGCAAAGACTTTCACTGCTGCCAGGGAAACCCACCTTGGCTGCTGCAGCAAGTCACTCCACTGTGAGAAACGTTCTTCATCCTGCTTTCCCGGGAGTCTGAGGTATGGACAAATGGTGCTGCCCAAACAGCCACAGGGTTTTGCTGCTGCGTGGCCTTTTCCCCCGTCTCCAGCCGTGGGTGGGTTGTAACTGGGGCTCTAGGAAAGGAGAGAGGCTCCTTTAGGATCTTTGGATGCTCAGGGATGAAAAGGGTGTGAGCCTGTGCTGTGACCTGCTCTCCTGGTTTACCTGCTCCAGTTTATGCACAGGGCACCTGCGTCAGGATTAGGAGGGGGTAACCCTCTTGATGATTGTATTTTCTGTGAGTGATGATTTTCTTTCCATGATGGGAAAAAAAAAAAAAGGTTCAGGATGATGTGTTTAGCAAAGCAGCCTGTGAGGGATACGGGAAAAGGGAGAAAGGATGTTTTAAGGCATATTGGGAGTTTAAGAACTCCTTATGGACTCCTTATTTCCCTGCTCAGAGCCAGACATGACACTGTCCCTTCTGCTTGCAGGATGTCAAATAATTCTGAGGATAACTGTTTCTCTCCAAAGGAAATGGTCTCAAGTGTGTCAGGGGACATTTAGACTGGATATTGGGGTAAATTCCTTCACTGAAAGGGTTGTCCAGTCCTGGCACAGCTGCCCAGGGCAGTGGTGGAGTCCCCATTCCTGGAGCGATTTAAAAGCTGCCTGGATGTGGCACCTGGGGACAAGGGATAGTGATGGCCTTGCGCAGTGCTGGGGAATGTTTGGTCCTGATAACCTCAGAGGGCTCGAACAATTCCATGATTCTGTGTTCCTTCCCATGGATGCTGCTGCCACCAACATTCCCCTGTGGGTTTTGCAGGGGGAGCTCGCCAGGAGCCAGGGCTGTCCTTATCCCTGCTAACTCCTCCTGGGAGGTGCTGTGAGCTGAGGGGGAGGGGGCAAATCCAGCAGCACCGTTTCTAAAGGTTTCCCACTCCTTCTGACCTTGAAAAAGCCATTTTCACCTTGCTGTGTCTCAGCCAGGGTTGCTGCTTGCTGTGCCTGCGCTGCGTTAGGGGGGATGTGAGTCTGCCACAGGGAGATGGGGGAAGTGTATTGTTTTTACAGTTTTTCCTTCACTTCCCTTTTTCCTACCTCAGTAAAAAAAAAAAAAAAAAAGTTTACATTCAGAATTTAAATGTAACGTGAATTCCGGTCTGAGGCGTGTGAGAGCATCACGTGGGGCTGTTTATCTCCTAAGGCAGAAGCAGAGTGTGTGAACATAAGGAAACCACTGCTGGAACCCCTCATCCAGGCTCTGGGGACAAGACCCGGCAGTTCCCACTTGCAGGAGGCTCCCTCCCTCCTCCTGCCACCTTGAGGATATTCCTGCCTGATACAGAAGTAGCAAAGAGATTTTGCTAGGGAAGCGGGGGCTTGGGGGTGTCACCTGCATTAAACTGTGGATTTCCACCAGCTTTGCAGGAATTCAGCCCCTCTGCTGCTGTCATTAGATCAGCAGATTTGGGAAGTGTTAGGAAGGGGAAGCAGCTGTTTGGAGCCATGGAAAGGTCCTGGCTGTGGCTGACACAAGTCTCTGAAAAGCAGGGAGTGCTGGCACTGCTGGGTGCAGGACCAGACAGGGAACAGAGGGTACATCAGCTTCAGCCACAGCTAATCCTGTCTGTGCCAGCCTGTCTGAGCCGAGCTGGCTCCTGGAGCCAAGGACTACAGAAGGAATAACCTTGCACATCCCTGCCCCGAGGGTGTGTGGGTAGCTGCATCCCAAAGCAGGCCCCGGAAGCACAGCCTGTCCTGGGAGATTTAGGTTCTTGCATCCAGCCCCTCATTCTGCAGCTCTCTTCAAACACAAGCAGGATTTTTCTTTCCAGTGGGGTTTAAGCAACCTGAGTATTTTTTAGACATGACATGCACCTGGCTGGGCACTGGAGGGTGATTGGTGGGTCCCAAGTAACTGATGGAGGCAGATGGGCAAGGAGCACACAGCCCGATTTGCTCTGAAATAAGGGCTAAAAGAGCTCCAGACAATCCCAGAACCTGCTGAGGTTTGGGACACAAGCAGGAAGTGACACAGGGATGGGAATTTGAGCCCTGTACCTGGTTGGAAGGGTGAGGATGTAACAGAGAGGTCTCTTTGCTTTTAGCTGCTGAGGATGAGGAGGAGGAAGAGGATGAGGAGGAGGTGGCTGTGTCTGGCAGTGCCTGGCTGGCTGACAGTGCTCTGCAGTGGGACCGGGCTGCGTGCCCAGCTCTGGTCTGGGAAGGGGTATCAAACAAGGAGCAGTCTGGGGAGAAGGGAAGCAGAGCTGGCACAGAACTACCCCAAGGTGCAGCATTCAGTATCCTCCCTGCACTGTGCAGAGCTTCTCCTAGGCAAGTCAGTTTTACATTCCTTAACTCACTGCCGGGATCATCTCAGCTGGAAATCCTGGTGGGGGGAGGCTCATACTCCTTTTGCCTATGGTCTACACAGAGGCATCCTAATTTATCAGGCTGGCCTGCTCCCAGGTATTTTTCCCTGTGTGTCCTCCCCACTATGTTGCTGTGTTTCATGCGATTGCTGCAAATCCAGGCAGGATTTGGAGGAGAAACAAACGGAGCAGCAGAGGGGTCAGTGCCGCAGGGACAGCCCTGAACTGCTGAGCCAGCTCAGCCCCAAATGACAGAGGATGTGGAGATGCAGCTGGGCTGCCTTTACCACCCTGCGGCCCCCCCTTGGCACCCTGCCCCTCCAGATCCCAGCCCTTCCCTCCGGATTGGAGCGCCCTCTCCCCCCCTCCCTGCTCTCCATCTTCATGCAGTCTGCAGAGGTGCATTGTGGGAAACTCCCAAGTTTCCCCCCCCCTCTGCCTGCCTCCCTCCCTCCTCTCTGCGCAAGAGCCAGCTCCCAAGGTGTGACTCGTCCGGCCGGAGGACAGAGGTGAGGGATGCCGCTGGGACGGGGGGTGCGGGGTGGAAGGGCCGGGGCTCCCAGCTCCGGGACGTGCGGGTGTCCCGCGCAGGGTGACAAAGAGAGACGGAGACATGGAGCTACCTGCCCAAGGTGAGTGTGCACCTCCCCGCAGCCGCCCGGGATGGAGGCCGGGGGCTGCCATGCCGGCTGCCTCTGGAGCCGGCACCCCGCAGTTTTCCCCGTGCGAGGCAAAAAGAGCCTTTTTGACCCCAAACAAGGAGCACGGTGACGATGGCCGGCCTCGAGTGGCTCCCTTCCCGTCCCAGCTCCCACGCTTTGCTCCCTGAAGGTCAGGCAGGCACAGAAGGTGTTTCTGCAAATGCACGGGTGCCTCCCGGCCGCTTCCTGCCCGCAGCTTCCTGCTGCCTGCACGTACCTGCAGCCTCCGCCGCCGCCTCTGCGGGCTGTGCCGCGCAGCCCCGGCGGAGCCTTCGCCTGCTCCGAGCCGGGCCGGGGCAAGGAGAGGCCCTGGATGCCGCAGCAGCGCTCCGGAGGCAGGAGGGCGGCGGGCACGGGGAAGCGGAGCCGGCCATGTGCCGGAAACAGGGCTGCTGGGAGGGAGGAGGGGAAGCAGCATCCCGGGCTAAGCCCCTCCAGCCTTGGCAGGAGAGCTGCCGCACCTCCCCGGAAGGTTTTGAGCGCTTTTCCAGCTGCTTTTCCCCTCCCATCTGCATGGACAGTGGGATTTGTTTGCCTTTTGCTCTGCCTGGATGGATTTAATGACTCTGTTTAATTCTGTCAGTCCTGAGGCGGGAGGGAAGCAGGAACAGCCGGCTGCTTGGTTCAGCCTTCACCTTTTCCCAGAAAAGGGGGTTGTTTTGTTGGGCAGGGAGAATCTGATATCAATTAGGGGGCGTATCCTTTGATTTGACCCTGGGCTTGTGCTGTAGAGGAGCTCACAAAGGGAAATCTGCCCCAAAAAACCCAAAGGAGGAAGATGTCAGAGGCAGCAGTGCCTGTTAAAACAGGGAGAATATTGCACCGAAGGAGTGGGAGAGGGGTGGATACCAGACCAGGCCTCCTGAGTCACGGTGGGTGCTTCCAGGGAGGGAATGCTTCGGGAATGTCTCAGGCTCTTCAGTCTGATATCCCTGCTCTCTGCGCATCTGTGTGCATCCTTGTGATGTGTGCTGGCAGGGACCTGTTGATTTGCTCCTGTTTACTTCTCTGTCCCTCTGGTTGCTTCTGGGGAGGTGCTAAGGGGGAAAGAAGAGGATTTTTAAAATTGAATCGAGGTCAGGCTGGCAGAACTTGGGCATTGGGACAAGAGGAGGAAACCTCCCAGCCGCAGCCCCCTTTTCCTGGGTGGGGCTTGGGCAGGATGCAGTCAGGAGAGGGAGGATGGACTATGCCGGATTAAGCTCCCTGCTCCATCTCAGGACTGACCTCCAAAAGTCTGACCTTCACAGGTTTGACCTTCAGTGTTTTCCAGCTGTCCTTTCTCAGCCACGGTGCCCAACACCAACATCTAACCCTGTGATATTGTGGTAGGGTGGGGGAAGAAATCCCAATTCCCCCCTAAAAATGCATTTTCATCCCGCTGCATCCATCCCCTCCCCTGGCAGGCTGCTGGGATGCAGGGCTGGAGAACACCCTGGCACATTGTCCCCATCCTGGATCAGGTGTTGGGGCTGGCAGATGGGGTGGAGAGAGGGATGGAGCTCCCTGAGCAGGGATTTCCATGCTGGAGGAGCTTTAGCCATCCTTCCCCGGATGCTTTCCAGGTTTCTGCTGGGAAGGAGAATGCCCTGGTGTTGCTGCACAAGGTAAGGGATGGGTTTTACCCCAGAGAATGTGGGAGCCTCCCTGGAAGGTCACTGCCTCGTGTGGAATTGGCTCCTTGTCTGCCTGCAGTGGCTTCTTAGATTTCATCTGCAGAGCAACAGTTTTCAGGCTGATGCCTGCAGATCCAGGGGCTGCCAGATTCCAGACCCAGCTCTGCATGTGAGGAATTGCTTCCAGAATCTTTCTGCTGGCCCCAGCTGAGCCACAAAGGGGGTGACGCTGCATCAGGCAGAAGGGATGGATTTAGGATGCCCATAAACTGGGGAGGGATGTTGAATTTGCTGCTGCTTCCTGCAGTGGTTGGGGCTATTTCACTGTGTCACATATATCCCTCCTCCTTTTTTGCTTGTGGATATTGAATTTGGGGTACAGGAGTGGGAGGAAGATGCCTTAATAGCAAGATCTATCAGAAAGGGAATCAGCCTCCTCAAGCTGGGGACTGGCTTGTGGCTGCTTAGGGAGCAGCACCCCAATTTGGAAGCATCTGCCTTCTTCCCAAAGGCCTTTCCCAAGTGCTGGCAGGCCTGGGGTAAGGAGCAGGGCTTTGTGATGGGAAGGAATGAGTATTCACCATTTTCCAAGAGACAGGGAATGTTTGCTGACCCTGTCAGGTTATCCCTGAGCTGGCACCACAGGCCCAGAGCTGAGCAGGGAACCAAGGCAAGCCCTGTGGCCCCAGCCAGGGTGTTGCTGGAATTGAATTATTGGCTCTGGGAGGGCTGGAAAAACATTATAAGGAAATGAAGTGAGCTGAGTTTGAAAAAGTCAAAACATGAGGAGTTGCCCAGGGTAGGGTTCAGGATGCACCCAGATCCCTGTGAGGTGTCACACTCATGGGATAAGGCTCCAGGATTTCTGTTGCTGTGGTGTCTCCCAAAGTGTTCCCCATTATTGCTCCAGTGCTTTGATGCAATGTCCTGACAAGGAGCTGCCATGGGAAAAAAAGTCATCCTGGCCAAGAAGCCTTTCCTTTGTGTCCTGAATTCCTGTCTTGGGGTGAGGGGTGCCCAGCCCTGTCAGGGAGAGGCTCAAGATCTAACACCTTGTGGTTTTTGAAGGGTAAAAGCTACAGTTTTGCTCTGCTGGAAAAAAAAAAAAAAGAAGAAGAAAAGAAAGTATACAGGGGGAAAGAGAATTTTATTTTGTGTCTGAGGGGGAGTTCAAGCCCAAGATTAAAGTGAGATTAGCACAGCAAACTGAGGTGCTCTGAACTCTGTTGTAGGGGCTTGGGGACTGTGTTGGGACCCTGAGGAGCCAGGCTTTGCAGCAGGGTATTTCCAACCCAGCCTCAGCTACGCATTTCCAGATTCTGTTGAATTCTAGAAATTACTTTGCTGTAAGATGTGACTGAGAGTGCAAGCTGTGTGGAGGAGGCTGGTGGCACTTGAGGGGCCTTGCCAGGTGTGACTTCTCCTGCTGACAGCAGGCCAGGGCCTTGCCGGCTGTGACTCAGAGCCCACCCCTAGGGAGTCAGTCGGAGCACGTGGCTGGAGATAAAATCTTCTCTCTCCCACGGCTGCTTGGCAGTGCCTGGTTTTTGCTGTGCACATGGCTGTATACAAACAGGGTTTCTTACCAGGGTAGGTTGGAGCTGTGTTTGGGGTTAAGCCCCTCCAAAAGAACACAGGTTGAGCCCCTGGCAGGAGTGTGGTGTGTCTGCAATGCTGCCTCCATCTCTCAGAGAATAAAATGTCTGCCACATCCATCCCAGGAGCTCTTTGGGGACAGGATGTGTGTGGCTTGCAGAGGTGACGCTCAGCTCAGAGCTTGTGATCTGCAGAGGTTGTGGTGTAGAAAAAGACCATATATGTCCTGTTTCTGGGCTCTTTCTGGTGGGGAGACTGAAGTGCTGTGTCACCTGTGTGAGCAGCATGGCTGGGCAGTCTCCAGAGAGGACAGTGGCAATGGTGTCACACCTCTGTGCTGCTGGTGGCCCAGGATCTGCATCCCAGAGCCCTTCCCTTTGCAAATGGAGGGCAAAGCTGTCTTCACTGGGCTACAGGAGCCCCTCCTGTTCCCTGACCTCACCTTGGTGCCAGGTACAACCCAATGTCTGAGTGTGGCCCAGCCTGGAGAGAGGGGACATGGCTTGGTGGCACTGGGAGTAGGAAGGGGGGTCCTGGCCACACCCTGGGGGCTGTGGGGGTGGCGGGTGCAGATTTTTGGTCACTGCCAGCACCAGCTGGATCGGTGAGGAGCACGCTGGGGCTCCCAGCAGCTGCAGGAATTGCTGCAGCCGTGGAGCAGAGGCTTGGCTGGCAGATCTCCCCCCGTGGCAGCGATTCGAGGCTGCTGCCACTGCTAAAATACTTCCAGCATCTGACACTCTCCATAACAAGATTCAAAGGGCTTGTTTGAGAGGGAAATGTTTAATCCAGGGATAGGGGGAGGGATGTGGGGAGTAACAAACAACAGATTGGGAAAAGGATTCATAAATATCTCATCAGAGTGAAGTGGGTCAGCAGTGTTTGCTGTGACTAGGTGCTGCTGTCTCTGAGGGTTGGATTTGGGAGAGCTGGGAAGCACAGCAGGCTCCTGTACAGTCTGTCCCTGGCTGTGCAGCACTGAGGCCGTTTAGAAGCGTCTGTGACAAGTGACTCTGCTGGCGTGGGGTTTGCGTTGCGTTGTGTCACGTTTGCCGTGCGTTGCGTCAGGAGCTGGGGGCTGAAATAGCCTGGAAGGGAGCTAAAAATCCTCCTTGGGGAGCTGCTCATGGCAGCTGAGAGAACACAAGCTCCTTATGTAAAGCTGCTTTAATATTTATGGTAATATCAGAGGCGGTGCATTACCTCATCCATCTTCGCTGCACTTCTTGGGCATGGGGAATGGCTTAGTCACTACTCTGCTGACCTTCTCTGGGTGCTTGCTTGGCATCTCCCTGCCTTTAACGCTCAGAAAAAGGGAGAAATGCTGGCTTTCCCCATTGGGAATGGGGAGTTGAAGCACCAGGAAGGCTGCTCAGTTGCAGGAGGGAACTGCACACAAATCCTTCCAGCCCTGGCAGATCACTCCACGTGTGGCAGAGGGGACAGGCACAGACCCCTGAGGACACGTCCCAGAGGACAGGGTGGTCCAAGCTGCATTCCTTAGGGGTTAGATGAGAACATGGAGGAGAGTGGGATGGTGAGAGTGCTGGGAAGGGATCTCCCTCTGCTGCGCCAGAGCTACCTTTGTTGCCAGCTGCTGTTTCCTTAGGGAGAGCAAGGGTCTGTCTGTCCTGTGCACGAGGGGATGAGTGCCTTTCTTCCAGACAGGCAGGAGTGACAAAGAAAGGAAGAGGAGATTAGGGGATGTGGGGGAGGATTTGAAGATAAGGTGTTTCCTGCCATCTCTGGCTCTTTCTGCACAGCATTGCTCCAGATCAGATGTGGTCAGTAGCTATTTCCAAGATGGATGTTTCCAACTGGAGGACTCCTGGAATGTAGGGATGGACCTTTGTTGAAGGATAAATCCTGATACACAACCACACTGTGCTGTTAAATCCTTCCTTGCTGCCAGTCTCAGTGTGGTAGTCAAGGATCTGATGGAAATAGGTTGCTTTTCATGACAGAGGGAAAAACCCTGTGGATGAGCTTCCCACTGCACCCCAGACCCACACCCTGGAGCAGGTCCTCGCTCTTGCAAAGTGACTGACTTTTCCTTCCAAATGGAAGCAGTAGGGGAGGTTGAGAGGATTTGGAGCTGGGATGGGGCTGGTCCCTGCAGAGGGAAGGGGCCATCCTGATGGAGCTGTGCTGTGGCACAGATTTGGAGCTGGGATGGGACTGGTCCCTGCAGAGGGAAGGGGCCATCCTGATGGAGCTGTGCTGTGGCACAGATTTGGAGCTGGGATGGGGCTGGTCCCTGCAGAGGGAAGGGGCCATCCTGATGGAGCTGTGCTGTGGCTCAGCTTAGCAATGACTCATCGGCTGCGCTCGGTGCAGGATTGATGCAGCCTTCATCTGTGCACGCAGGAGACAGATGAATAGATGTGTTTGGTGATTTGCTGGGATTTGAGGCAGGAAAAGTGCCCTTCAGGGAGCCAAGGGAAGCTGCTCCTCTGCTGGCCTGTTGCTCCGGTGGAGGGCAGCTTGTTGCGCTGGGTGAGTCTGACTGCACTGACCTTGAGAGCATCCCAGGGGAGCTGTGGCCTTTGTGTGCCAATCTTTGCAGCAGCAATTTAGAAGGCATTCCTTTTCCTTTTTCTCCTTGATCATCCCTGGTTTTATTATCCCAGCTCCCTCTTCCCATCCTGGGAAAGAGCTGGTTAGCTGCTGGCAATGAGAACCTTCCAGAAAGGGCACCGATTGTTAAACAGAAATAGAGTGGAGCAGGGAAAAGGGAGGGAATGAAGCCTGTCTCCCACAAAATCTGATTCCCAAGTGCTGCTGCCTGTGTAGGAGGCAGAGAGGGAGCTGGAAGGGGGAGGAATGGGTAGACAGGCAGAGACAGCAGCTGAAAAAAGGAAGGACTAAAAAGATGTGAGGAGCTATAAAGAAGAAAGTAAAGGTAGGAAAATGTGTCATTAGAGAAAACTTGGTGTGATGGAATGAGGGAAGAGGAGGAGACAAAGGAATAGGGGGAACCCTCACATGCAGGCTTAGTTTTTTGAAATGAGGAAAGCACTTCTTTCTTCAGTCTGGGGGAGAGAGAGGTGCTTAAAGATGAGCCCATGGTCACGCCCTTGAAAGTACAGGATGGAGAGGAGAGATGATTCCCAAGATAGGGAGCTAAGAGCACACAGAAGAGGGTTAAGTACTGGGATGGAAGAGGATGTGCTGCTAAGGGTACCCAGGAGCCAGAGAGGAGCCAGGCCAGAGGGTCTGGAGAGGTGCTGGGTGATCCTGTGGCTACTTGAAGTGATGGAAAACCACAGACAAAAGCCCTTTTATGCGGGCACTTAAGAACTGCCAATATTGATTTTTGGCTTAGTTTGGTTTCTACATCTTTTAGAACCTTTTCTGAGCTGTGTGATGGGTTTGTGTTGCTTTTAGTGGAAATGCACTTAGAATCAGGAAATTCTGTTTGTGGCAATGCAGGGCATGGCAGCAGGACAAAGCTCCTGGCTCCATGGCTCCAAGCAAAACCAGCTTTTGTGCCCCCAGGAATCTGGATCACTGAGGGGTGTGGATAAACCTTGAGGTGCCTGGGCTGTGCAGGCACAGCCCCCATTTCTCAGTAAGAAGGTGAGTTTGCCCTCCCTGATTTACCTCACGATCTCCATAGGCTGCACATGATTTTCCTAGGGAAAGAGCAGAGGTTTAATGCTTGGTCCATGTGCTGTAACCACATGAATGTCAGAGTGTGTGAGTGGCCCAGTTAACAGATATCAAAGTGACAAAGAGGGTAAATTAATATTTATGCCATGATTAATCTGACCCTCCCTGCTTTAACCTGTGAGCCCGTTTCAGTTGTGGGCTCCACTTATTATTTCTTTGTGTCTCATTGTACCAGATTGGAGGAAAAAAAAAAAAAAAGGGGTAAATTGGTCCCAAACCAAAGCAGCAGAGTCCTGGGAGTGATTGTGTGCAGCCTCAGCTCCAGATTTATGTAGGATTTGTGCTGACAGAGCAGTATGGATGCTCTCTGGAAGCATAGGAAAAGGTGAGTCAGGTGATATCTACAGAAATATTACAGAATGAGCACTGAGAGGAAAATATTCTTGCACTTGGCCAGGCCCTTGTTTCCCTCCCACGCCCCAAGCCACAGCGAGGTCTGAAGCTGGCTGAGCATCCGGGGTGGTGTTTGTGTGGTACAGGATGCCCAAATGTCTGATACACACTTGGCAAGCTGGGAGGGAGGCACAGTTTGGGCTTTGCTAAAGGGTTTAGTTTCCCAAACTAGGGAATGCAAGCACTGTCTAGCTGCAGTCAATGAGAAATACGGTACAAGCCCAGTACAGCATGAGGAGCTGGGCTGAAGATCCTTGTGGGTCCCTTCCAACTTAGGATATTCTGTGAGAGTTGTGGAATTCCATGATTTTGGTGCTGCAGTTCCCTCAGTTTGCTCTAGCTGACTGGCACTGGAGCAGCTGGTGGCCACCAAGCAATGGCTGGCAAGGGAGAGCAGGGTAGGGAGATGTTTCCATCTTATCCTTAGGAGCCATAAGGTTGTTCAGCTTTGCTCTAGTCCCAAACCTGTAATTTCTGTGAGATTTCCTCCATTCCTGCCTAAATGGAGACGAAAGCCCCACGTTTGTCAGCCTCTTTCCCAGAAGAGTCAGCAGCACAGATCATTGCTACAGTCCTGGGACTTTGTTCCTGTCATTAGAGGAGTGATCTGCCCTCTGAGCTGCTGTGGAAGGAACCTTTGCTGGCTGAGGTTTTTGAGGAGCCTCTTCAGCTCTCGATCCAGACAATGAGCTCTGATTTCACTTAGCAGGCAGAAAGCTCCTGGCAGGTTCCTGGCAGGCCTGAAGGTCAGCAGGGAGCCAGCAATGCTGGCGGCTCAGATCTGACGCTGCCTCTGGTTACTCTTGATTTCCCAAGCTCGGAGCCCATGTGGTGCTGAACTGCCAGAGCCTGGTGGCAAAATGCCCAGTGCATTGTCCTCTCCTCCCATCACATGGATGTGCAGCCACTGGAGCTCCATCCTCAGCTCACCCTGCCCTGCCAGCTTTGTGGGGTGAGGTTGTGGTAGCTTTTCATCCCCTCAAAGCTCCCTTTGTCCCTTTGCTGAATTCCTGTGGTGCAGCTGTGCTGTTCACCACTTCCCACCAGTTCCCTGGGGAAGATAGCCCCAGCTGATGACCAGCATCCTGCTTGGCTCCATGGGCAAGTCCAGCAAACCCTGAAAGGAGATGACAGGACTGACATGTCTCTATCACCAAGAGATCCAGCTCTGCAGTAAATCCATGCAGTCAATTCTCTGTTTTGCACCAACTGAGGGTCTGGCACTTTGTTTTGCTGTTGCTCCACCAAAAGGCTGGCAGAAATAATCCTTTTATCTCTGATATCTATGAGAACTGAGAAACTGATGCTGGTTTTCCTGCAGAACCCATCTGGAGGGAGAGTATCGCACAAGATCACATTTTAACCGCTTCCCAAGTGGACCTTGTGATAGTGCTGCAAAAGGGAGGGTGGAGGGTGAGACAGCCAGGGAGGATCTATCCGTCTGCTTTCCCATGGAACAGAGTGTTCTCTCCTTACCCAGAAGGAATTGAAAGGGTGAGCAAAGGCAAAGTAAGGTTTATTTGGTTGGATGTGAGTTTGTCATCACTGACAAATGGCCTCACACGCACAGCCAGGATGGATTTGGATTATGGATGCCCAGAAGTGGCAGCCATAGATGGCAGTCAGTCCAACCTGTTTGATGTTCCTGTTCGATATTAGGAAAAAAACATCCTTCCCTGTGAGGGTGCTGAGGCCCTGGCACACATTGACCAGAGAAGCTGTGGCTGCCCCATCCCTGGAAGTGTCCAAAGCCAGGCTGTACAGGGCTTGGAGGCCTCTGATCCAGTGGAAGGTGTCCCTGCTCGTGGCATGATCAAGGTGAGTTTTAAGGTCCCTTCCAACCCAGGCCATTCTCTGCTTCTGTGATTGTTACAGGCACAGAGCCAGTAGGAAATGCTTTGAATGGAGTTCACAGCTCTGAAAGAAGGAGCCAACAGTTTTCCAGTCTTCCCTTCTGTCCTCCTCCATCACCTCCAGGCAGAGCAACACTGGCTTGCTCTGCCCTGTCACTCACCTCTCCTTGTTCTGCTTCCCCCTCCAGGTGCTGTACCATGTCCAGGTAGGACACTGCCAGTGTAACAAGCATCCCAAGTCAGCTGCTCCCAGGCCTTGAGCTCGGGTGGCTCCTCTGCTTCCTGCAGCAGCCGGGCAAGGGAGAAGAGCTGGGATAGCCCCACGTATCCAGTCGCTGCCCACAGCACCCCCAGCATGGATTCCAAAGGCAACGTCCGAAGTGGAAACAAACCTGACGCCAAGGCCGCCAGCTCCGGGAAGCCGGAAAAACCCAACCCTGGGCCTGCCACGAATGCAGACAAGAAGGAGGCCCCCAAAGAGCAGCCTGCTCCTGCCACGGCCACCAAGAAGGCGGGCGGTGACGCCGCCATCGCCAACAACCACAGCAACCTGAAACCCAGCCCCGCCGCCACGGAGACGCAGGAGGCCAGCGGGCAGTCCCCTGACTCTGACCACAAGGGAAACAGCTCCGAGGAGTCCCCGGGCAGCTTCTTCGACAACATGAAGCCCTTGATCATCGTGGGAGGAGTGGCGGTGGCCGCGCTGGCTGTGATTGTGGGAGTGGCATTCCTAGCCCGGAAAAAATGAAGACCGAGACGGGGTGGGGATGGGAAACCCAGCCCAGCTGTACAGCTCCTTTTGAGACAAATGCATGCAGAGAAATTCTATACATAGCTATATATATAGAGAGCGAGCTAGATAGGTCAACAACAAACACCAACTGCAACTCCAGGGTCTTGTTCAAGACAACTGTGGCAGTCTGACCCGCTGTGGGTAACTCCATGCACTCAGTGTGTTCTTTCATGTAATATATCTTGGCTTCTACCGCTGTGTATAGATTACAGCTTCTCCTGATCGGTGTAAATGACGGTGTCCCCTCCCCTCCCCTGCTGTCCTCCCTGGGAGACACCCCCCCTCCCCTCCCTTGCAGTCCCGTTTTCAAGTCCAAAGTGTTCTACGTCCCATTCGGAGTCCCAGTTTGTGTTTTGGTTTCTGTTTGGTTCTGTTTTAACTTGGGCTGTGGTAAAGAAGATGGAAGGGGAGTGCTAAGGCCGGGCTCTCCTGTCACGCTGGGCTGGGGGTGTTTTTCCAGCCCCCCCCCGGGAGAAGGGAAGCACAGGGGCAGTGGCAGGGAAGAGGCAGCTCCCTGACCCAAGAGCCACGGGTGATCCCTGGTCGGTGTCTGTGTATCTGCCCCTCATCACCCCACCTTGGAACAGCCGCCTGGGAAGTGCTCCAGAGGAAGCAGGGCGGCTGTGGCGTGGCAGAGCCGAGTGTGAGCCTGGGATGTCACATCAGGTCACTCTTCTGGCTGAGCTGCCAGCGGGACAGTGACCAGAGGGGCTGTGCTGTGGCCCAGAGAAGTCCCAGTGCAGCCTTCAGGATCCCAGGGCTCGCCAGGGTCACGTGGGCAGCGTTTGGAATAGAGAGACTTTGTTTTGGATCTAGTATTTCCTAAAGTTAGGCTGGGCTTTGCAGGGTGCTGTGGGCTCAGTCCAAGTTCCCTCGAGGTTGGCTGGACTATTTGTGTTCATTTTTTGGGCTTTGGATATTTTTCCCCACTGAAGGCTGTGGTCTCTCAGCACATGGGAAGACAGGAAAAGGGGGAGGGAGACATGAGCCGGTCAGAGAGGGGCAGAGAGGACCTGGGACCCCAAGAGAGTGACACTAACCTACCTGCTTTATACCGGGGAAACCCCCTTCAAGGGCACTAGAGTCTGTCCTGGGTGGATTTCTTGCCTCCCTCTTGTGACAGTAGTGGCAGGGAATTGTAACTCATCCACACTTTGGAAATGGAAACAAATTCTCAGCTCTCAGGAGCAGCCTGATTTCATGGGTGAGTACCTTGGCTCTAAAGCCAGACCTTGTGAGGGGCAGGAGAGAGGGTGTTTAGTGCTTTGGGCGATGCTCAGCACTAAACAGCAAGGGGTGAGGAGCTCTGCCTCTGAAAGCCTCCATTGGCTGCTGCAAAACAGTGTTACAAAATTCCCTTACATTTTGGGTTGAAGTTGGGTCAGAGATTAGATGAGGTCCAGTGGGAGCTCGGCAGCAGCCACAGCCCATGGGCAGGGCAGGAGTGATGATTGGGAAGGGGCTGTGGCACAGTGGGGTGAGTGAGCTCTGTTGCAGAGCCCATCGTGCACCTGAGACGGACGGACGGACGGATGGATGGATGGATGGATGGATTCAGGGGCTGCAGGGATAGAGGGGGGTGTGCATTCCTCAGGTGCTGCCTATGCAGTGTCTGCCTCTGGCACAGTCCCTGGATGGATGGGGGAGGGGAGGTATAACCTGACCTGGCAATTCTGCTCTTGGCTCTTGTCTGTCTTGTTTACCTCCAAATCTGACCTGCTGAATGCACGTGGTCTTGGAATGCATGGCTACTCCTGTGGTGAGCTCAGAAAATATTCCCAAAGGTGTATGGCCTCTGGGAATATCAGACACTGTGTCCTGGTGCAGCTGGAAGTTGATGCCTCCACCTTTGCCAGCAGAGAGACAGGAGCAGGCGTGTTGGGCTCACAGGAGTTTTGGGAAGCAGGGCTACAGCTCCAGGTGAGATCCTGGTAGCCTAAAACACTCTTGGCATGAGCTGTGGACGTATTCCCAGCAGCAGTGTGTCACTTGCAGCCTGGGGAAGGGTTAGAAGCAGAAGGGTCCTCCCCTCCCCTCAGAAGCACACCTTTGCAGGGAAATGTTCACAGGGAGCTTTGCTAACGTTGCTCAGAAGGAAGAGCAGTCACCCCCTCCTGCTCTGGTTCATGTTTTGCCACGTAGGGTAGTGATTTTCAGACAGTGACTTCTGTGTTCAAGAGATGTTTCCACCTTTCCTGCCCCCTCCCTCCCTCTCAGCTCTGGCCTAGGATTGTTTTCAGCAGTGTGTGGCATTAGGCACAGACCTGTCTATTCTGCCCTGACCAGCATAGATAGATTGGGTGAGGAAAGTGAAGCACCTGCTCCACCCGAGTCTCCAGTTTTCCTTTCTAAAATGTTTTTATTTCCTTGTCTTCACCTTTGGCAACAGAAGAGGGGAAAAACAGTTCTCAGCCAATGGCCTTAACCTTTTCTCCATCTCCAAGCCCTGCCTGCCCTTAGAGCACTCGGATGCAAGGCCACCAATTTCATCCAGAAACACCACAGAGGTGGTGATGAGGCTGCAGCTCCTCATCAGGCACGTCGCTCATTTGAGCCCTCCCTGCTCAGCAAACCTGGTATGTTCTGTTTGTGAGGGGTTTTTGACCGGGGTCTGTCCTGTTCCCAAGGGATTTTCCACTTCCTGTGATCAGTCTGCTGTCGAGGTTCAGCCCCTGGACCCCACCTCTTTGGCAGTTTGGTTTGGAAAACACCCGTCTGTGTCTGTGTGTGTGTGTGTGCCTTGAAGCACATCCTCTGTGTGTGTGTACAAACCTTTGTGTTGCATTGCTGCAGTCTGGGAGGGGGAGAGAATCCAAGCTGGAGATGCCCCTTCCTTCGTTCCCTGCATTCACACCAAGTGTCCATGGTGTCTTTCCTGTGCCATTCCCACCACGCCATGCAGCTCCTGAATTCCTTTCCAGTCCTGGTTTCTCCTCAGTGCAAGGGATGTCTGGCTGGTGAAGTGCTGAGTGTGTGGTGTGCTCGGAGCCCCGAGCCCCTTCTCCCTCCCTGGGTAGTCCTGTGGGCTCTTTGCTTTAAAATGAGGCACTTTTAGACCATCCTGGACCGTGCTGTAGCGCTTTTCCAAGTGTGGCTCTAGTGTTGAGCCAGGCAGATCCAGCGTAGATGCCACAGCGCGCCGCAGCCCTGACTTGCAAACAGCTCCTGTCCTGCCTTACTGTGCCAGGCTGTGCAGTGCTTTTGTTCTGAGCCAAAAACGTCCAGCGAGCATCAGGCTGAGGGAGTGAATCCCCCTCTCTCAGCCCCAAACCTGTGGAAGCAGAAGGCTTTAATGACTGACCTCGCTGTGCTAAATAAATAGTTGTCTTTTCTCGTACTGAGCACACGCCGTTATTTGCTTGATGTCCTTCTTTGTGTGGTTTTTGTGGTATGAAGTCCTTCCAGTGACATCTCCATGGGGAGAGTGAATTAACACTTAAAACTAATCAGAGTCTGTGCTTGGGGTTCGAAGAGATCTAGATTGCTAGTTTACTCTTTTGATCAAGTCGATAAATTAAATATTGGCAAAACTGGTTTCAGACCTTTCGGCTTATCACCAAAACTCTCGATCGAATCACTGCACCCGATCTCAATCTCTTTTTAGGGAATCATCAATTTTAGTTGAATACAAAGTTGTCATTTTGCTGTCTTGGACAACTCAGTAGAAGGTTTTTACAGCTTCTATTTTAAGAGAGATGAAATGGATTATGCTTCTGCTTCCTCTTCCTACTGATTTAATACCCTGTAGATAAGTCCTGTTATTCCTAACAGTGCTGCAGCAGGATGAAAACAAATCTGGCAGCCAGGGGATTGTGCAGCAGCATTTTGGGGAGGGTAAGAATGCATTCCTGTTTGCCTGGGGCTCACTTAAAGCACTCAACAGTCACTTGCCCTGAAGCATTTCTTAGGGGTCTGGGTGATAAACTAAACATCCATTTGTGTCTCTGATGGACTAAACTTTGAAGGTTGAGACATAGAATACTGAAAACATGGGGAATTTTTCCACTGGCTTCACCATGCTCTGCCCTTTGAGTTCTTGTTGGCACCAGGGATATGATCACAGGTCATCATAAAATCATCTCAATTACACATTTATTTTTCAATCGACACAAATGTTCCTTGGACTGAGCGTAAGGGAAGTCTCTTCTCTGAGGCAGCCCTGCTTATACTGGCATCAAGATTTGTGTATCAACAATCTGCTGTGCAACCAAACAGCAGCAGTGCAACCAAAAACCCCTGGAGCTGGTGAGAGATGATTTATGCCTTAAAATATTCCCTACTTTTCCTGGAAATGCTACTGGGGTTTAGAATTCAGCGGCCTTCTAACTATTCTTAGAACTGCTTGAAAATAACAGTGCTGCAGATTGGAGAGGAAAATGATTATTTGAGAAGTAAACCAAAAAAGGAAGGCAATGAAAAAATATGTTTGAAAGGTGAAATTCTTGGAATATCAATCAGCTCCCTGGAAAGCTTCAAGTTGGTGAAGATTCTGAGAGGGTGCAAGGAACAGAGCAGAGAAGTGGAGAGATAAAGCACTATTTAGTTTTCTTAATAGCTTTGGTAAGGACATGCTAACTTTTATATCCTCTTCCCCCTTTTTCTTTCCTCAGAAAAAGGCAAAAATGACGAGCTCTGCTGCCATGCAAATTAACCTCTGCTAATTGCCTTCTCCAGATGCATTCCTGCTGGCTCTGAGCAATGTTAAAGGATCAGAAAAATACCTGAAGTTTTCTATAACCAACTTTGCATGATTCAGGGGAATTGCCAGGACATCAGGAGGGGCTGTGTTCTCTTTTCATGTTATGACAAGGACTGCAATGCAGCCTGCTGGCACTTCCATCCTCCATGCTGGAGCAGGAATGCTGATTCCCTTCCCAGGCCTTGCTGTGGTGTCATTCCCTTCACCACAAAGCTGGGAGAGCTCTGTAGGGGCAGGAAGCAGCATCACATCATGGTCATGAGCTGGCTGCAGTTGTGCTGCACAGGTTGGGCACTTCCCACCACAAAGAGGAACTGGCCTTGATCTGGAGCATAACAGTTCTGTATTCCAGTAAATTCTCCCTGCAGGACATTGGAATTGGGAATATTTCCTGCTATTTACACTGGAGGTATCTGGTCCTTTACTCTTTTGGGGAGAAATCTGCTGATGCTGAGGATTTGTTGGCACATTTTGGGTCTTATGAGTGACACTTGGCTGACAGCCCCAAAAAGCCTTGGAGCCTGTGCCCCCATCCAGCACCCCTCAGGGGGTTTAATCCACTGAATAAAGTGGGTTTATAATGACTTCTTCCTATTCTTTTTGAGACCATCAGGCCAGCCCTATAACCTGCTTTCCTTTTAAATTCCCTAATTCCTGGGATATCTGTTCACACCAGATCTTCAGCTGCTACAAACTATGGGGTTCCTTTGGTTTCTGATCTGATTCATTGCTTGTTCTTTCCACCTTCTTTGGCCACTGCACTGTATTCCCTTTTCTTTCCCTACTTTCTTCCTGGGCATCTCTGCAGATGTGGCCTTTCCACAGCCCAGTGCTGGGGCAGATTTTGGGTTGTCTAAGGGAGGTTTTAGGTGGTCCCCCAAAAATACAGGCAGTGCTGTGTCACAGCAGGGAATGTGTGGAGCTTTGATCTGCCCTCGCCTTTGAGGGTCTAAGTCTGCAAGAGGCTGAGAGTTTGTCTGCCACAGGATTTGTGATGGATGACAAGTCCCCAGGAAGGTCCCTTCCTGTCCTTCCCTGTCAGTCAGGTGTGAGGTGTTCTGGCTGCTTGAGAGGGGCTGACGTGGTGTGAGCACACACTGCACTTGGCTGAGCCAGAGCTCCCTCAGCCCTCTGGAGCACCAAAAACAGAGGGAAAAGAGAAGTTTTGGAGTCGAGGGCATGTGCTTCTGCTGGCCTGGAAGGATCAGCTGTTGTGCCAGGGGTGATTCCTTGCAGGAAGTGCAAGGATTGTCTCAACTCAATGAGCTGATCAGGTGTCACTGCGTGATAGGGACATCTGGGCCTCTAAAATTCATATTTCATTCAATTGACCATAATAGGCCTCAAAATCTTGTGAGAGATCAGAGCCTTTGGCTTTCCAAATTCAGGAGTTTGGATCTTCCTTGTGCTACAGCTCTGCTCCCTCCTCTGGACAGTGTGTGCTCGGATATGCAGCACTCTGGGACTTGTGCCCTCTGCACTTTGATGCTCTTCAAACGGAATAGTTTTTTTTCTGCTGAAAAGCATAACTTGGGTTAAACAGCCTTTGGACTGGCTGTTCCCATTTCTCTTCTGGTTGCTCCCAGCTTGCAATTCTCAAACAGTTCCATCACTTTTCCATTTCTCAGCCCCAGTGCATCATCCCAAGCATGAATGTATAGGTTCTTTCTGTCTGTGTGATGATGCTGCAGCACCAAAGCTCCCACCAGGACAAGAGGAATCTTTATTGACCTTTCCAACAGTCACATCCTGCATCATATCCCTGGTTCTGCCACGGCTGCTTCAGGCAGCCAAGCTTCTGGGGCAAGATGATGAGAACAAGGGTGCCACAAAATTTTGTTTGGTTAAAAACCAACCAACCAACCAACCAATCAACCAACCAACCAACCAACCAACCAACCAACCAACCAACATGGGAATAATTTGGCTTTACTGAGTTTTGAGCAGCCCTTCATAACCCTGGTGCCTTTTCCCAGGACTGTTTCAACTGAAGCCTTTAAAAGTTGCAGTTTCACCTCCCCAGGAAACCAACTCTCTTCCAGTGCAGGCTGGCTATCAGTTTGTGGAGGAACTAAAATTTTAGGAAGGGAAATTGAAGGTCAGATTACAGGGGATTTTTATTTTGGTTTTGGTTTGTTTGGATTCTGTTACTTCTCCAGGGACTGATCCAAAGCCCTCAGAAGTCAGACTGAAGTGCCTGCTGTTCCTTTGGAAGCCTCAGGCACCTTTCCAACGACGTCGGTGGGTTTTGAGTCAGCTCCTGAGTGTGTTTTCAAAATGATAGGAATTTTCCAAGTGACACCTTGATTTCTTCCCTGTACAACCAGACCTGCTTGTCACTTACACATCTTTACCTGTGTTCAACATACAGGTTTGGGGTTTCTTTTTGCTCTCAGAAACAATATGCTGCTAGACACATTTCCTGGAGGGAAATGGACACCTACCTACACACAAAGCTATCCAGCTAATTTATACCTTGTTGAATTTATAATCTTGTCTATGCTTCTATGGACACTTTGTATGGGCTGCAGCTCAAATCCTAAAATAGTCAAGAATTTTTTCCTTTCCCATATAGTATTCTATTTACTTTGACTTTGAAAACAAAAAAAGCGTATAAATGCAATAATGCAGGTAGACTAGAAATACTAGATTGAAAATTTAAAGTAGTTTAGCTTGTCCCATTGTGACAGTGTTGTACGACACCCAACGCTGTACCCTGACATTTTCCAGGCTTTCTCCGTAGCTGAATCTAGTATTAGCTTTGGAAACCCATTGTGTGAGTGGTGGGTGGATGGGTCGGAATCGTGTGCTCTCTACACACTGTATGTTACTCACATCACAAGCTGTATGGCCACTCCATATGCTGTGAAACTGTAAATGATTCCCAAATACACCTGTAACTCTTACCAGGATTGTGAGAAATAAACTATATATAGATATATATACACACACATAGAGAGATTGTATAATTCCTCCCGTGAGCATCTTCGTGTACCTGGGGGTGTGAGTGGAACCTGCTGTGCCCCCTCTGGAGGTTGTCTGGAGAAAGCTGTGGCTGTCCCATCCCTGGACACATCCAAGGCCAGGGTTCACAGGGCTTGGAGCAACCTGGGATAGTGGAAGGTGTCCCTGCCTGTGGGAAAGGTGGAACGAGGTGAGCTTTAAGACCCCTTCCAACCCAAACCATTCTATGATTCCTGGATTTTATCTCTGTGTTTCCCGAAGGCCCGATGTTTTCTAGGTGATGCTGCTGAGAACGGTGAGAAAAGGCAGCTCCTGCCCCAAATAAACTCCAGCCTGCCCAGGGAAAGCAGGATGATCCCAGATAGGAACAAGAGTGAATCGTAGATTTACCCAGAGACACAGAGGAAACATTTCTGGTCCAAGAAATTCCCTATTCCACAGGCTGGTCTCCAGCTTTCACCCCCACTTCTTTGCTGCGGCCTTTTTCCTGCCAAATTTCTCCTGTTGATTTTCTGGTTTTGTTTCTAAGATGGCCTGGGAACACCTCCCAAACAAACCATGAGCACTGGGTGATGTCTCTGGGGTCCCTGTGCACGGATTCCCTGCAGGCTCTCGAGGGGAGGAGGGTTTTGGCAGCACGTGTCACTGCACAGGGTTGCTGCTGTATCACACCAGCTCCAGTCAGGGTCCCCACTGAACTCTGCAGGCTTCTGGAAATTAATTTCTTAAGAACTGGGCAGAAAAATCCCGTAAATTCCACAGGGTCAGGAAAAAGGGCATCCTTCAGCTGCAGAAGTGTAATCATCTGAGGATTTTGCTGCAGAAACACAGCTGGGGACTCGAGTTTTAGTTTGTCTTGACAGCAGCAGGAGATCAAATAAGTTCCTATTTTCTTACTGGGAATGCTGGAGCTCAGAGGCTGGGATGGATGGGGGCTTGACCCTCCCACTGGCCCCAGTCAGGGTGTGGGGAATTTCACGTGCCTGGGGCAGTGAAGGGAGGATGGGAAGAGCTGATGGAGCAGAGGTTGGACAGCACTGTCCTTTGTGTTTGTTTGAAAAGCACTGGAGTCACAAGCAGAGAATAAGGACCATAAATGTGATGTTCTGTCATTAAAAAGGCTTAAGCTGTTGGAATGGCACTAAATCCCTAAGTATCCCACACAACAGCGAAACTGAATAGTGAATGAGATGCTTTTTTTCCCTTTCAAAAAATAATTTTCTGGTATCTAAGCTGGAGCGGTGAGGAACATCCAGATTAACCAGCCTATGGATTTGGAACACAGCTCTGGAGAGAAAAGGAGACAGATGACTGAAGAGACGGACAAGGTGGCATAAGCTACACATCCTTTAGGAAACCAGGCTAGAAATGAAACCCTTTCAAATAAACAAATAAAGCAAATAGCAGAATTGTGCTGTCTTTATTTTACACCTTTCATTTTATAACGGCATTGTGTCTGCAACACACCAGCAGCCAGCAAAGGATAAACCTATTAAATTCTCACAGGGATGGCAGGTGCAAATGCAGAAGCGGAACGCTGAGATTTACGGAGGTGGGGAACTAAGGAAACAGTGACAGTTGCCGATGGGACGCGGCACTGGGGGATTCTCGGGACACCCGAGGGCTTCCAAAGCTCCCGGCGGCGGCAGCGCCCCCTCAGCGCTTCCCGCGCTTTCCCGCCTGCCTCGGGACTTCGCGCGCTTTCCCGCCTGCCTCGGGACTTCGCGCGCTTTCCCGCCTGCCTCGGGATTTCCCGCGCTTTCCCGCCTGCCTCGGGATTTCCCGCGCTTTCCCGCCTGCCTCGGGGTTTCGCGCGCTTTCCCCGCCCTTCCGCGCTGCCCGCACTGCGCACGCGCTTTCCCCGCCGCTGCCCTCAGGCGCCGGCGCCGCCATGTCGGAGCGCCTGGCCAAGCCCTCCTGCCTCATCGTCGCCAGCGCCGCCACCGCGGGTGAGACGCTCTCGGGGGGGCCCCGCCGGTTCGCGGGGAGCCGCCGCTGCGGCCTCTGCCGGTGTCCCGCGCTCCCGTCCCTTCCCAGCGCCGCGGCGGGCGGGG
>JAYDZK010000268.1:9648413-9666613 GCA_034509185.1 Euphonia xanthogaster
CGGGGGTGTCCCGCCGGGGGTGTCCCGCGGGGGTGTCCCGCCGGGGGTGTCCCGCGGGGGTGTCCCGCGGGGGTGACGCTGCGGCCGGGCTGTGCGGCCGCCCGTGTGCCCTCCCTGCACAGCTGCGCTGCAGGTGCGGCCGCCCTGTGCAGCTGTGCTGGTCTGGTTGGCGCCTCTGCTCTGCCTGCGGCTTTGGTGGCTGTGGGGGGAAGGAGGGGCGGCTCAGATGGGGTGTTGGGGGAGAAAATCTTTACCTGTGAGGGTGCTGAGGCCCTGGTGCGGATTGCCCAGGGAAGCTGTGGCTGCCCCATCCCTGGAAGTGCTCAAGGCCAGTTTGGATAGGGCTTGGAGCAGCTTGGGACGGTGCTAGGTGTCCTTGCCCATGGCAGGGGGTTGGTACGAGATCGGCTTTAGGGTCCCTCCTAGGCCAAATCATTCCAGGATTCTGTCCCTCAGCGCATAGCTCACCTGTAATGAAGGCTGTACTTTTCTGATGTCTTAAA
This sequence comes from Euphonia xanthogaster, assembly GCA_034509185.1. Lineage (NCBI taxonomy): Eukaryota > Metazoa > Chordata > Aves > Passeriformes > Fringillidae > Euphonia > Euphonia xanthogaster. The sequence goes on from JAYDZK010000268.1 coordinate 9,648,917, forward strand.
ATCATTAAATCCTAACAAAATAATCATCTGAATTTATTTAGAGTTTTCAAGATGATCAAACACCCAAGCTTGTGTACTTTGCTGGATGTGAAAAGTGCATATTATATGGCTCTACGCAGATATTTACTGTATGTATTTTGTTGTATTGATTAGTAATGCTGTATTAACAATTTAATAATATGATAAATGTAGTCTTGTAGCTAAAAGGTAACTTTTGTAGTTAAAATAAGAACTATGTAAGTGGGATATTCTTTTTTAAGAAAGGAAAGAGGCACTCGCATGAGATAGCAGCCACAGGACACCTAAATCTTTCAGAGAAAAGGAATTTATTGTTCTCTTATCAGAAGAAACTGAATTCTTCCTGCCTAGCTAAGATCAAAGGCGCCTTAGGATTAGGAGGAAGAAGTTGACGATGACCAGACCGAATCCTGTGTTTGAATTGAGTTTATGCATCACGTATGAGGTGTATGAATATCCAACAGGTTAATATTCAAAGGGTTAATCCTCTGTTAACGGGGGTCCTTTTTCAGGCTTATGATGCCCAGAAAAAGGTACCCAGATGTCCATAACTCTTGGATTCTATTGTCTCATATTGTCCTAGTTCAGATTGTCCAAATGATTATTACTCTGATTGTATCACTATTTTTATAATAATTTTATTATAATTGAACTTCTAAAAATTTAAAAACAAGTGATTGGCGTTTTTCACACTGGATAAAGTGTGGCCTGCATTAAACTATCACTGTTGTCTCCCTAAGGTGTTGGAATCTGTTTTCCAGGTGTTTCAGCCCAGTCGTTCCTTCACTGCTTTACTCTGGCCAGCTCTGCCTTTAACCTGCAAGTGGCAACACCTGGGGTGAGTGAAAATGGACAAATACTGTGATTTCAGCCTGAAACCAATTGATATCTCAGTTGTAATGAAAAAAATAATATAATTAATATAATATAAATTTACTGAGAGGTGCTTTATTGGCCACAGACATTAAAGGACCTGTTTAATTCTGGCTTTTTAATACCAGAGTGACCACAGCCTTTCTATAGCGAGGATTTGGGTTTCTCTGTCCAGTGTCTGCTCCCACAAAGAGTGGAGGGAAAACTGTTAGCACTAATTCAGTGGGGAAAATGGAAACCTTGGTTTTTTGAGAGCTGAAAGCATCTCAGAATCCCACGTGGCCGTCCTTCAGAAGGGTCCTGGATGCTTGTGCAGTGATGCTGACCTGGCTGTGTGAACCCTGTTGTCCCCAGGGGAAGCCCATTGACTTTGTGGATGTGAACGAGGGCAACGCGCGCTGGATCCAGGACTTCCGCATGAAATCCTACGCCAGCCCCGCCAAGCTGGAGTCCATCGATGGTGAGGGTGTCACCACGGGCCTGTCTGGGAGACAGGGCCTGCTTAGGGCCAGGATTTTAGGGAAGAATGACACAGAAAAGGCGGGAAAGTTGTGTTTCAAGAGCTGCAGTTGTTGGTTTACTTTTTATTTAAGAGGAAGTCCAAGCAGCTGCTTTGCCATTTTGTTATTTATTTTGGAATGGTCGTTCTCTATTAATGTATATATAATATATACAAATAATGTCTGTGTTGTATATAAGCACACAATACATCGTTACTTGTTAAAAATAAATATTTTGCTGGAGTAGGAGCCAGCAGACAGAACAGTTGTAAGTTTTGCTTGAGTCATCAGGGCTCATTAAAAATGTATGTCCCTTGTCCTAAGAAGGACCTTTTTCTCTCTTCTGTGTAGCTTTATTAGTTTCTTTAGGTAATTTTTAACTGATTTATGTGGGTTTGTCCTTTTTTCCCCCAAACGTGCCGTGGATTTATGGTCAGGCTTTTTGGGTTTTTTACCTTTCCTACAATCTCTTCCTGCTTTCCTGCCCAGGGGCTCGGTACCATGCCCTGCTGATCCCAAACTGCCCCGGGGCTGTGACTGACCTGGCCAACAGTGGATACCTGGCCAAGATCCTGCAGCACTTCAGCACTGAGAGCAGTAGGTGAACATCCTCAGGGGTTGGGTAAATGAGACAGGGCTCCTGTGCTGCCTCTGCAGGATGGCTGCCTTCCAGAGACTTCAGAGTGTTTGCATGGCTGAAGAGCATTCCAAACTGGGAATGGAAAGGGAGATGTCAAGGGGGGAAACAAATGTCTTAATGGGCCTTTAAAAAAGGAAAGGGAGACTTAGAAGAAAAAAAAAAAAGTGTCCTAAAATGTCTTAAAAAGGAGAAAGGGAGTCCTAAAAGGAAAAAAAGTGTTCTAACGTGTCTCAAATAGGAAAAAGCGAGCCTTGAAAAGGAAAAAAAGGTCCTAAAGCATCTTAAGGAGCAATGCCAGTAGCTTTTCAGAGCTTGTCTCAGAAGAAGGATTTGCTGCCTTACAGTGCTACAGAAACAGCTCTGTCCAAATCAGCAGCATTCAAGGCTCAGAGCCAAGTGTGGAATGTCCCAGGATCATCCTTAAGGCTGCAGTTAATCAAGACTTGGGGTGTGCTCCACATTTGAGCATTTGTGGAGCTGTCTCTGGACTTGGAGTTAAAAGCTGCAATTCTTGTTCTTCCTCTTGCTGTCATAGTAACGAAACAATTGTAGCAATTCTTATGCTGGACAATAATTGCTACTGCAGTGTGCAGGAAAGCCCCTACAACCTGAGGGAGCATTATCAGTGCAGTGGAGCTTCACTGCAGCAGGGCAGCATGAGGCTTACCACACACACCTGTGTTTTAAGTATCTGGAGATGCTCACAAATGTGCTTTAATTCCTTTCTAGAGCCTATCTGTGCTGTGGGACAGGGAGTGGCAGCTTTGTGTTGTGCCACCAATGAGGATAAATCCTGGGTTTTCCAGGGATACAGCCTGACAGGGGTAAGCTAAGCTTTTACCTTGTTTTTGCTGTTTGGGGGCTTTTTTTTTTTCTTTTTTTTTTTTTGCTGGTGGTTTTGGTCTTACCCAGGAACTTCCTGTAAATATAAATTATCAGTTTGGTACCCTTGGCTTGTGCAAGATGTGCAGAGTTGTCTTTGACAAGGGGCCCAGCACTGAGTGCATGAAGGGTTTGTCCCACTTAAGTGGCATGTGGGGAATGCTTTCCCTCTGATTGTTCAGTAAACTTTAAACTGGAACAGAAGAAAAAAAAAAGAGCTGGGAATTCCTGCTGCAGCTCTTTGCATTTGTTGTTGAGGACTTATAAAAAAATTTTGTTTGTTTAATGAATGCTGGGGATAAGTTATATTTCTCAAAGTACTGTTTCTTTTTAAAAGGTAGAGGCAGTCTCAGGAAAGAAGTTAGAAGAAGTTTTAGGAAAAGTTAGAAGAAGTTTTAGGAAAAAAGGCTCTTTGTACAAACTGGCTTGCAATTAAAGCAGCCAGTTACTGCTGATACTTTATTTTGTGTGTGCTGACCTCACAGCCCATTTTCTAGTGTCAGAGTGATGCAACAGCTTCACTCTGTACAGCTTTCTAGGGTGGAAAATTCACATGGAAAGTTAAGAAATAAGGATTTTGTGACTCATAAAAAACTATTAGTGTTCTCATGTGCTTCTATTTGAGTTAAGGATTATTTATGGCTCTCTGTGGATTGTTACAGTCCATGATGAAATAATTTAAATCATGTTGTGGCCTAGCTATGGTTGCTGTGGAAACCATAACATTAAATTCCTTCCTTTTGTGTATTAAAATTCTAAGTGCTCCTAAATTTTCTGTCTGTAAGCTGTTTCCCATATTCATTCCAACATGGATTCCTGGTTTTGGACTCTGCAGGTGGCACAGCAGCTGTGTCCAAATATTTGTGTGCCATGGACAGACAGGTCTGTGCCTTCCTGAAGTTAATCACACCTGCAGAAATTGTTTGGTGGTGTTATTTCCTCTTTACTTAACTCACTTAAGAGTTTCCAGTTTGCTCCCTGCACAAAATCCATCAAAGCTGCTTGTGATCATTTTGCTGGGTGAATAGGCGAGGGAACAGAAATATAAATTTCAGGGAAATATGTGCTGGTTTTGCTTGGCTTTTTCTGTAAAAAAGCCAGCCAAACTAATTTCCTTTTGCTCTATTTCAGCCCTCTGTGTACGAGCTGGTGAGGCAGCCAAATTTTGCCAGTTTGTCCATTATTGTGGAGGATTTCGTGAAGGATTCTGGAGCTACATTCAGTGGTGGGTGATGCCTGGTGTCTGGGATGGGCACTTCGTGTCTCCCTTGGGAAATGGGTGTTTGTGTGCTGGTTGTGTCCAGCTGAGCAGGCTTCTGGCAGGATCTCTCATCTGGCATTCCCATTGCCTCGTTTACCAGTATGTCACTGCTCATTTGCAAGGCCTGCTTGGACAGGGCTTGGAGCAACACTGGATAGTGGGAGGTGTCCCTGCCTGTGGCAGGGGGATGGGACTGGATGAGCTTTAGGATCTCTTCCAGCCCAAACCAGTCTGGGAGTCTGTTTGGAATGAGGAAACTTCAAAATTCTGTTTGGGGTGCTGAGCAGTTGCTGGTAGATCTGAGCTCACTGGGGTGTTGTAATTGGCCAGAAAATGAGTATTTAATTTTTGTAGCGTGGTGATCACAGCTCATGTCTGGCATAAGATGAGTTTGTGTTGTACTGTGGGGTAATTGTAGCTTTCAAATACATACTTTGAGTTTTTCATTATGAACATCTCCTGATATGTGTACTTTACCCACCTGCTGTTAACTGAATCAAGGACCCAGGCCTGTCCTTTCAGAAAAGGATTTCCTAGGGAAATTTCTTCAGGATGAGGGGCTTGAGGCTGCCCCTCTCTGCTGGGGTAATAGATCAGCACGCAGCAAATCTGTCTGGCCATGGTAGTTATGTGTTGTGTTGGGTTTATCAGGGGTGTGGTCCTGGCGCTGAGCCCGTGTCCTCTGACGCAGTCCCTGTGTTTTTCCTCCTGTGTTCAGCCAGCAGCCCGGATGCTGTCCATGTGGTGCTGGATAGGCACCTGGTGACAGGACAGAATGAGAATTCCACCCTTCCTGCTGTCCAGAACCTTCTGATTCTTTGCAATGTCAGGTGAGGCAAGATGGGGCTTAAGAACTGGGAGCAGCCAGTGGTGAGCTTTTTTTTTTGTTTCAGGGATACTGTCTCTCAGAAGGGGTTTTTCCCCTTGGTTTTCTGCTGAAGTGTGTGTCACTCCTGTTTGATCAAGCCAGCTGGGCAGTTGTGTCTTTTGGCAAAGAGCATTTGGTTATTGGAAAGGAAAAGATGAAAATGTGTGGGGAAGTGCACAGCTGTAGTGGAACTGGCAAAGTGAAATGCTGAATAGGCTTCACTAAACATTTCTGTTCAGGGAAACATCTCTTGTTTCTTGAGCTTTGGCAGGCTGGCTTGGAGTCAGCTCTGATTTAGGATTCTGGGAATGAATGTATTTAATTTCTTTGGAAATGGCTTGGCTCTTGTGAGTGTCATCTTGTCAGATAGAAGAGCCCATATGAGTAACCACAAACCTCATTTTGCTCAGGTGAGTGTGTGGTACCAGTCCTGTCCTGTGAACACTAACAGGTCCTGTCATGTCTGGGTGTGTTTCCTTCAGCAGGAAATGAAGGGGAAGCTCTGTTTGCAAAGAGGATGGATGAAGAGCCAGCAGGCTGAGGATTTCCACGGCTGTGACCTGGATAAAGCACCCCTCTGAACCCCTGCCCTGGACTCTGAAGTGACTGTGGCAGTGTCAGGTTCTGTGTGGATGGAATGGATGAAGGTTGTCAGAAGCAGCTGGGACACCCCCTAATATTTTTGCTGCTCCATTTTCTCACTGCTTCTCTAGACCCTCAGTTTACAGATGTGGGGAACAGTCTTCTCAAAAGCCCCCAAAAGTTGGTGCTGTGAATACAAATTGCTGAAGCTGAAGCCCTTGCTCTGGGTTGGCATTGTGCTGGTGCACAGCGTGCCCTTGTTTTCTTCCTGTTCACATGGCTGGAATTGTGTTCAGAAAGTTTGCTCAGCCTTTTTTTTAACATGGTCCTACAATTGTTTATTTGTTCTCTTTTGTGCTGCTTATGTTGTGGGTTTTGTTCTCTTGGAAATACTCCTCTCTGGGAGTCCACTGCTGCTGCCTCTTGCTGGAATTTTGTGGACTAGGGCACTGAAAAATGCAGGTGGCAGATGTGGGTCCCATCTGAGGACCCAGCTGGAGGGTGGAGTCTGGATTCCTCCTGCCTTCTGAGCTGCAGGTGTGGCTTGAAGCTGAGCGTGGAAAGGAATAACCAGACAGAGATATTTTTTTTTTAATTGTTGCAGCATCAAACATACAAAAGTATTGGAAAGTAGATAAATTAACTTTCAGATAATTGATTTTTCTTCCCTCTTGGAATTGTGGGCAGCATTTCTCCAGTGCCCTAAAGAAATGGGGCTGCATTTTTGTTTTCTTACCAGATATTACAATATTTTGGTTCTAATGAATCATCAAATAGGGAAATCTTCTCTTTTCTGTGTAAATAATTTTTTTTTTAGCTCTGTCTCAAGAATTCAGTGTGATTTGAAAAGACAGACTGCCGTGGGTTTTGCTGGGTCTTCTGCTGTTGCATTCTGGAGCCCAGCTTACAGAACTTTGGCATTGATGGAAGTGAAAACTAGGATTTGAAGTTAAAATTGTGCTTTGATAGATATTAAATTATCAATTAGCTTTGATAATTTAAATCTTCATTCCTGACAAACCATCTTGGGGATTTGATGTTGACAGCACCAGGAAAGACTTTCAGTCTGGAAAGCCACATCTTGTTTGTGAAGTGGGAGACTGTATTTCCTTAGGGTCTTTGTTTCCATGGGATTTTGCCAAAATTGCTGCATCTTTTCTCTGCTTACCTGTAAAAATAGAACATTGGTGTCTACCCTGTGTCCTGTTTTTATTCCTTAAATGAGGTTCTGGCCAGGCTCATTCATCTGCTGCTAGGTGAGCAAACAGCATTCAGACCCCTACATTCTTTGTTCAGTCCCCTGCTGTACAATTTTTCCTTATTTTGTGGCATCCAGGACCTGCTGGAATTGCTCTGCTTGTGCCTCTGTCAGGAAGTTGGACAAAGCACACTGCCTGGGGACTTGGTGGTGATTTCTTTTTCCTCCCATATGAGAGCAGAAAAAAGATGAGTTCCTGTGTGTATTTTCACTCTTTGCCATCACACATCCACTTTTATCTCCTCAGCCATGAAGTTGCTCTTGGGAAAATTGGGGGAGAAAGGTGTGGTCAGGCAGCAAGTGGCTGGAGAGGTGATGTGTGCAGGTGTGGGCCAGCAGCTGTGTGAGGTGGCTCTGGATGTGGTGGGCTGGATTGTGTCACCTTCACAAGTCATGCTGACAAACTGGAAGCCACCTGAGTCATAGAGTCATGGAATTTAGGTTGGAAAAGAGCTTGTAAGATCAAGCCCAAGCATCCGTGCAGCACCACCACCATGTTCACCACTCAACCTCAGGTATCACATCCATGTGTTTTCTGAACCCTTGCAGGGGTGGTGACTCCACCACTGCCCTGGGCAACCTGTTCCAGGGCTTGATATCCCTTTCCATGAAGAAATTTTCCCTAATTTCCAACCTAAACTTCCTCTGGCACAACTTGAGGCCATTAGTGATGATAGCTCTTAAGTTCTTGTACAGTATAACCAATTTTAGCCAGGGATTGGAAAAAATTGTTCAAAGAAAACTGTGGGAAAAGAAGGACAAATGAACGTAGGAAATACAAATTTGTTGAATGTCATCCAGGTATGTTCAGGAAGGTTTTATTCTGTTCATTTTCCGTGGTTATTTTGTACTACAAATGTAAAACTTGATAGTTTATTTGGTATTTTCTTTTACCTAAAAGGTATTTACATCAACTGCAATCATGAAGTGGCATTTCACAAAGAGCAAGGATTTTTGGATAATTCTTGCATTTTAAACTTCCTGTGGGAGTAATTTAGGGACCTCAGTTTGTATCTTCTGTACCTTGTGCCTTGTCCAGCTGAGGAGCCCTGTGAACAATCCCATCCCAGGCATCCAAGCAGTGGGGTTTATACTGAGGGGTTTTCATCTCCCTTCTTTGTTTCCCAAAGAATTGAAAACCTTCAAATTTGGGAGATTTTCATCCCACACAAACCTTTATTATTCATCATTGTGTTGTGCAGTGCTTGGTGCTTTGGTCCTAGGAATGTTACCAGGCAGGCTTGTTTCTTTGGAAATCTGTTCCTGGTAACATCCAGCTGGTGGATTCTGTTGGTTTATTTATTTGGGTGGGGGTTTGGTTTTATTTTCTAGGGTTTTGCTGATTTGTTTTTTTGGGACTCGCAGTGTTACCTCTTCTCTGGGGTTAAGAGCTGGGACCACATCCTCTGTGTGCCTCTGCAGCACGTGGAGCAGGATGAATCCAAGGGGACGAGGAGTTTTCTTGGGTGTTGGCTCACATCTGTAAAGGAGCACTGCTGTCCTGCACCCCACAAAGGCTTTCTTCACCAAAGAGAGGACAGCCCACCATCCCTAAGGTATGGGAGCCTTTCCTGGCAGGTTCACACCTGAGCTGGGAAAGAGGGGTGCTGGTGCAGCAGTTGGGAAGCTGCTTAACTCTGGGAAACAGCCCCAAGGCCTGCCTGTGGGTATGATCTCAGTTTTTGTGTCTTTGAGGATCCTGACAAGATAGTTGAGCTCTGGCCCTGTCTGCAGCTGGTGGCTGTTGGTCATACCAGCATTCAATTTGTGTATTAACATATTTAATTAAGATTCTTTCTTTGGAGCCTCTACAGTATAATCTTGTAAAAAAAAACACCTTTTTTTTTTTTTAATGGAATCTGCTGCTTTGTTCATCTTGTGTGCATTCAAACAAGGGCCAGAAGAGGTGGAAGTGGCTCTTTGGTCCTGATTTACTTGAAAATTTCAAATGGAACTGTCTAGGTTTGGTGCCATCCATACTGGCTTGTGATGGCTGTATTGGATAGACATAACCAGTGAATCTAAGGACTAATTTAAAATGAAATTCCATGTTGGGAAGATGAATATAAATGGATGCACTTATTGTGTCTGTTCTTCCAACAGCTCTGCTTTCCTGCACCCTGTGTCAAGAATGGAGGAGGTGCTGGGAGCAGCAGTGTGTCTCCCTTAGCACAGTGTGTGATGGGATGCAAGGCACGGCTGGAGGAGGAAGGAAAAGCTTTTCCAACCCCCCCTCCAAGCTTTGTGTGTTTGCACAGAGCTGGATGTTGGAATCAGAGAGCAGCCACCGCAAGGAGAGGTTGGGAAAGGTGCTGTCATTTTAAAATCAATGCTTGAAAGTTTATTGATTGTTTAGGATTTCTCCAAACATATACATTGTATCTGTGACTGTGAGAGCCACAGACCTTCCTGGGAGACAAGAGGCATCTCCTGATTTCTTAATCTGAGGAGGTATGGGCATCTGGGAAATCCCAGGAGGAGTTTGTAAGCAGGGCACAGACAGGGCCCTGGGAGAGATCCCTCCATCTGCTGAAGAAAGGGGAAGTTGAGGAAGAGTTAAGGAGTGAACACACTTTGTGTGTCTGACTAAAGAGCTGTACAAGCTGAAGGTTTATGTGGTGCTTGGTTTGTTTTTCAGAGAGGATGTGGACTTTGTGGCTTAGCTGCGGATGTCAGGCCCCTCACAACATCCATCTGTGCTGCAGAAAGGAGCCCCGTGCTGAGGAGGAAACACCAGCTGCCACCACAGGAAGGAAGGGATCCCGTGACCCTCTTGCCTCCTCAGCTCTTGAGAGGCATCTGTTGGTAAGTGGAGTAAGGCTTCACTGTTACTCAGACACCTTTTCCTACCTCCTTTTCCCCTTTCACTGCAGTATTTCATTCTCTCTTGAGCACCTTCTGCAATGCCTCAGTTTCATTTGAGCTCCACGGTGTTACTGACCCAGTTGTGTCTCAGCTATGTGAGGGGACAGATTCCATGCCTGTGAAGGTTCTTGCCTCACTCAGGGGGTAGAAGGGGCATTTATTCCAGAGGCTCCAAGCCTTTGGCCAGCCAGTTTGATAGCACCAAGTCCCCAAATTCTGCGTGCCTGAATCCCTGCCCTGCCCTGCTGGTGCAGTGTGTGTGTTAGAGCACAGCAACCTTCTCGAGGCAGGGGCTGGAATGAGATGGTCTTCAAGGTCCCCTTCCAACCCAAACCATTCTAGGAACCTCTCTTGGAATTCTCAGTTTAGTAAAACTGAAAAATGCAAAATAGGTTAAATTGAGAAGGGATGTGCAGTGGGGGGTCCGATGGCTGTAGGGAGGGGGAGGGTCAAGCTTTTAGTGCTGCCTTGACTTTGACAGGAAAAAAGGTCACCTCCCTTTGGGCAGTCTGCTTTCTGCCTGGTCTGCTTGCCCCCTTGCCAACAGCTGTAGGACAGAGGGTCTGGATGAGTCCTCTGGGGATTTCAGCTCCCTCTGGCAGGCTGGCACTATTCCCAGGGCAGGCTGGGAGGGCAGCACCAGCTGTCTGTGTCTGATTGTAGCTGCTGTCCCTTTGGCTGGAGCAGCAGCTCCCAGGTTGTTCTGGATGTGCTGACAGCAGAGCTGCTGTGTCACACTGGGGGAGGATCAGTGGCTCCCTTGGTCTGGACTGAGCACGTGGCTATCAGTGCTGGAGCCACGCTGCTGCCTTTTCTCCCTTTGTTTTACCTTCAGGCAACTTTTTTAGGAAACAGCAAATTGCATCCCTGTATGAGCAGGGATCTCTTAGAACCATGGAGTGAATCACTGAGCTTGGAAAGACTGCTGAGACCATCACGTCCAGCCATTCCCCCAGCACTGCCAAGGGCACCACTATCCCTGTCCCCAGCTGCCATATCCACATGTCTTTTAAATCTCTCCAGGGACAGGGACTCAGCCCTGGGCAGCTGTGCCAGCTTGGACAGCTTTCAGTGAAGGAATGTTCCCTAATATTCAATCTAAACCTTCCCTGGCACAACTTGAGGCCATTTCCTTCTTGTCCTATCACTTGTTCTTGTCTCCTCTTCATAGAACAGGATCTATATAAACAAATGAGATGCACATAGATATTTTGACATATATATCTATATATGTGTGTCTCACAGGAGTGTTGGTGGGTTTTGTACCAAGAGGGGCTTGTGAAATCTGTGTTTGCTCTTTAAAACAACCTGAAATTAAAAACTGATTTATTCAATGTGTAGGACTGAAGACTTAATATGGAGTTTGTAAATTAAAATTTTATCGGGCGTCTCCTGCAGCAATGAATCGACCATGTTACAAGGCAAGTTGGTTTTAATTTGCTTGTATTGACAAAAGTGCCACAAAAATTTGAAATTCCATTTGTCCCTTTGCAAATTGATTAAAAAAAAAAAAAAAAGCATGATACAGAAATCTATCCATACACAGCGTGATACTTGTACAGGTAAGACATTTGTACATCCACTGAACCTCAGGTGATCCACCTCAGCTTGGAGCACTCAGGGAAATGCTGATTATTATTTTTCATTATTTTTTTCTTTTTTTTATTTTCCATTTTCAGTGCTGAACATTCGCTCCTAGAAAAAGAATAAACAAAGCACAGCTGAGTAAGACTTTGGGAATGCTGCAAGGAGCTGCCAGTCACCGAGTGTCTAGATTAGGTATACTGAGTATTTCTTCCCCAAAAAACACAGTTTGATGAATCCTATGTGAAAGCCTCTCCACAATCTGACATAAGACTTTGACAGCAGATCTGCTCTTTCTTAATGCCTGCAAGTACAAACATGATTTATTTCCAGCTCACTACCTGCAGATTATTTGTGTCCCGTGCTGCTGCTGACAGCTCAGAATCAGATTTCAGGGACTTCTCACTTGGACAGTTATCCTGATGAGCTGCCAGTCCTGCGGCTCAGGCTGCAGGCACAGCCCACACCTGGCACCAATTATTCCTTGGTGTGCAGTGAGGTTTACCAAGTTCACTGAATTTAGGTGGCCTGTCCTACATAACCTGTCCAAAGACCTACCCAGACTTGTTTAATCCTGCAGTACATGGGAGGAGTGTGATATCTACCTTTAACATCCTCTCCAGCTTAAGTGCATCTGCAGCAAATCTCCTGATGCCATCAGAGAGCTTTTCCACAGCCATCTGGTCCTCGTTGTGCAGCCAGCGGAATGCCTTCTCGTCCAGGTGCATCTTCTCAAGATCACATGCCTGAGCTGTGCAGGAGAAGCAGAAGAAGAAACAGACCAGGTGATCAGATTCTTATCAAATTCAGACTTCCTAAAATTGTCTTGAGTTCTGACCGTTTCTGTGTGTTGGAAAAATTTTAAATACGTTCAGTATGACTTGCTGAAGGAGCACAGTCTGGGATGTGAGATTGAAAGTGTTCCTGATATAGCTGGAGGAGAACAAAAAGGAGAAAGGAAAAGGTGGCCTAATAAATCCGTTTATCTTAAAACAGTGTTTGTGTGTGTCATTATCTTGTACCTGCTGCAGAATGGCACAGCAATTCCAGGCCTATTCTAAGGAATTGTGTAACCACCCCACAGCAGTGAGATGTTCTAAGCAAATATTCTGAACAATCAGGCCTTTGATTATTTGGCAAGAACTAACAAAAGCTCGCTTGATAGCAGGTTCCTAGGCCAGCAGCAGCCTGTGGGCAGCAGCCCATGGCTACAGCTGTGCACAGAGCTGCTTTGAGATGTAAACCAGCATTTTAATGAGGCTGCAGAAAAGGGAGAGTATCAGAATCCTTGAATTATTTGGGTGGAAAGGAACCTTAAAGCCCATTCAGTTCCACTCCCTGGCCACAAGCAGGGACACCATCCACTATCCCAGACTGTTCCAAGCCCCATCCAACCTGGGCTTGAAGTAGTGTAATGGGAGCAAGGATTCCAAGCCATCATTGGCAGTGTTACCAGATCAAATCACTCAGTCTTGTGTATGTTTAGTTTCTAATTTCTGGAGGGAAACCACCTCTTGGCATGTCTGGAGATTAAGATGAAATCAAGTTTGGCATCTTTTCAACTGTTCAGTAAAATTTCATCCTGAGCATGTGCAGATTAACTTTCCTCCCCTCTGCCTATCCTGTGGGGAAGAGATGCAGAGCATGAAGCACATGCCAAACCCATTACAGTCCAGTTAGTGCTCAGTGTCAGCAGCTGTAGCAGTGATATTGTACTGAGGCTACATACAGTATTTCCTTCTGGGGCTACAATATTTCCTCTAGGAAATTGGATTTATCCCTAAAGCACGATGGCAGCAAGTACCACAGCACTGACCAGAACCCCAGACTCTCAGCATTGCAGAAGAAAGGAAGTCAGAACAAGCCCCCAGGAGCAGACTCACCCTCTTTGACACTGAGTGTGGGAGTTAACTTGACATGCTCTTTGCTGAGCTCTGCCAGGAGCTTGGGTGAAATGGTGAGATAGTCACAGCCCGTGAGCGCTTTGATCTGGCCCGTGTTGCGAAACGAGGCGCCCATCACGATGGTTTTGTAGCCAAACTTCTTGTAGTAGTTATAGATCTTGGTGACACTCTTCACTCCTACAGGTAAAACCAGCAACTTTATTGTAAGTAATTATTTAGAATGTGCTCTAACCCAGCATTTGCCATAAGAGGGTTTTTATGAGTAAACTGTTAGAGCAGCTGTTGTTTTCCCAGCAGTGTGCTCACCTGGATCCTCCGAAGGCTCGTAGGTTTTCTTGTCTCCATTTGCGACGTACCAGTCCAGGATCCGTCCCACGAACGGGGAAATCAGAGTAACTCCAGCTTCAGCACAGGCAACAGCCTGGGCGAAGGAGAACAGCAAGGTCATGTTGCAGTGAATCCCATGCTCGGCCTCCAGAACCCTGCAGACACAGCTGGCTTAGAACAGCACTTTGCTCACCTACAGAATTCATGTTCAGGAACGAGCTGCTAAGTTCAAACTGCTGAATTCCCTGAGTAAATTTAGGAATGGGGTGCACAAGTTGTCGGCTAACAACAAATGTTTCGTGCTGCCAAACTCTGCTTTATTCATGCTGTTCCTCTAGCCAAATGCAGCCAGCTTAGCAGGGTATTTCAGGAAACTGTGGCCTGGCCCCTGTATGAAGAAACTTTGCCTATTGCAACAGCAAGCTGTGGCAGGGTGCCTTCTGTCCTCGTGGCAGCCTTCCTCATGCCGTGCTTTCAACACTGCTGTTTATTCAAGTGCAGAACACGATGTCAGTGCCTGTGGACAGGCAGGAGCATGCCATGAATCAGCACACCAGGCACACACAGCCTTACCTGCCAGCCTGGATTCCTTCCCATGTTGAAGAGAGCTTGATGAGAATCCGATCTTTACCAACCCCTACTTCCTTGTAGAGGTCGATGAGGCGCCTCGCTCTTTGAATCATTCCTTCCTTATCAAAGGACAACCTTTAAGGAAAGAACAGCATTGTTTAAAACTGATTTATTATTATTTTTTTAAAATTCTCTGCCCCAAGGCCCCATGGGAAAACATTATCCTGTTTTATCAGCATTTACATGCCAAAAGCAGGTTTGTGTTCTCGGATCCCTCCTGGACTGTCAGCCTTTCAAGAAGGAAGTTGTTCATAATGAATTCAGAAGCTGAGCATTCACAAAAATTGACACTGAGCAAGTTAACAGCCAAGTCCTGTTCAAGTCTTGGAAAAAACTGTCCAAACAGATCTCTTGCTAAATTGAGCAGCTGTTATCACATAGAAGAGAATTGGCAAAACTACAACTGGAAGTGTGAGGTTTCCCTTGCTTAAGCAGCAAGAGGAAGATTATGAAAATCTAAGGTCAGTGCTACTTGTTCTTGTTACAGAGTTCTAGTCAAACTAAGGGAAATCCTCACTCTTTATTATTAATAATGTAAGTCCCACTGGTCGTCTAGGCAAAAAAAAAATAAATCTTTCTCCAACTCAGGTTACTTTTTGTGTTTATAAATATCCAGGATCACCCAGAGGGAAAAGAGCCAACCTTGCATCTACTTCTGTGGACACACGGCCAGGTATCCTCTTCAGGATTTCAGCTCCAAATAATACAAAAAGTTTGTCAGAAGCATTTTTGATCTGCTCCTCTTCTGACCTGAAAACCACAAAGAGCAAAAGCATTTATGGGGTTTATGAAAAAAGGTGAGTTTACACTTTGCTGTGGACTTGCAGATCAAATTTCACAGCCTGTTTAACATTAAATTCCAGAGTTCAAATGAGCCACTTCTGGCCTGCCAGCAGGATTAGCCTTTGGACACTCTTTCCTATAGTGCTGTTGCTTTCCTGAGCCAGGAGGGCCAGGTGTGAGCTGGGAAGTGAGGATGCACTTCTGAAAAGCACATCTGGAATGGGCGTAAGGAATTTTTCTGCAAGTGTTGAGGCCTTTTGGGGCAGGAGACAAACCCACAAGTACGTGAGGGGGAAACCCCAGTATGTTGCTTGTATATAAAGAAGGCATTTTAAATACAGGTCTGTGTTAAATATAGGAGATGAAACCCCTCTTTACTTACCCACCAAGCTTCTTCCCATAGGCAACAGCATCATCCACAAGCTTCTGGTATGCCGGCATCTGCGCCGCAGCAAGGATCAGGGAGGGGTTTGTGGTGGCATCCAGGGGCTTGTACTCATCTATGGCTAAGGAAAGAAAACCAGCCTGTTTGAAACAGCCAGCCAGCCTGAGAAATCAGAAGGGTTGTGCTCAAGCAGGTGAGAATGTAAACACTTGTGAATGACAGAGCACATCAGTGGTGTCTGAACACTGCCTGAAGGCTGGTTTGTGCCAGAGCACAGAACGGCTGGGCTGCAGTCACAAGATACAGCAAACTTTATCAAGTACAGAAATTGCCCAAAAAGTATAAACCTGTAGAAATGATGGATGGAGAGAAGTAGTACTAATTTCCAGACTTCATCCCAACCAGCATAGCTGAGCTCCAGGAATCACAGATGGGAATAAAGAACAGGGGACCTTCCCTTGAAGCAGTCAGAAATTCAGGCTTTTGTTTGTGTCCAACTGATGGAGCCAGGACAGGTGAATTCACCTGTGAGGCTCCAGCACCTTTTCTTACTGCTTTTTAAACCTTTTCCACACAGCTGCAGTTTCTCAGTATCTGCTCTTCTCATTTCCTTGTCCTACCAGGAAGACACTTGACCCTTGGTCTTACCCTAAGCCCTGGACTATGCCTGTTCCAGGTGATGCCAGGTTTTGCTCCAGCAGGCTGTGGCACACGTTGTCTGGCTGTAGTCACAGCCTGGCACCAGGGCAAACAGGGCACAGCCTTTGCTGGTCGCTCAGCACTCTCAACAATGCAATTAAAATGTCAAAAAAAAAAAAACAAAATCTGTATTACCAGCCCCTTCTCCTCGACATTTCTGCACAGGGATGAAACCCCAAGTGAGAGAGTGCAACTGTACTAAAAATAAGCCTTGTTTTTCCATAGATCCCTCCCAGGCAATGATCAGGATCCTGGAGTGAGGTCCATTCCATACAAACAGCTCCTTCAGAACTTCAGTTCACGTGGGTACTGCTTAAAGCATCTGTACTGACACCTTCTACACAAGCACTGGGAACCAGCAGCAGCAACAACCACCTTCACCTCCACCAGGGTTTAACCTGCCAGCAGCGAGCCAGGTAAGGCTCTTGCCTTGTTAGGGCTCTAAGAATAACCCCCAGCTGGTAAGAGCAGCCCAGAGAACAACTTGGGGATGTCCTGAGCAGGGCCAGGAGCTGGACTCGATGATCCCTGTGGGATATTCTACAATCCTTACCCTACCTGCACACAAACCCCCCCTTGGCCATCCTGGGGGTTTGTTTTTTTCCCTGTGTCTGGGCTCTTGCCAACCCTGTGCTCTCTCCACCTTAAGTTTAGTACTCTGTAGACATTTTGACAGTGGCTGTTTAGGATTGTTTACTGTTACACCAACAGGATTAGGCAAGCGGTGGAGAGATTACTGCAAGCCCGGGTGAGGGCAGGACAGGATTCAAGGACTGCTCTGCACAACCCAGAGACACCCAGGGGAGGGAGTTCGTGGCACTGATGGACCGAGCAGGCTCCCTGTCCGTGCTGGGCCAGGCAGTGACAGCTTGGGAACAAGTGGCTTTTTAATCGAAGGCCACCTCTCTTGCTCATTAAGGAGTGTGCTGGCTCATTCTCAGGAGATAAGGGAAGCAAAAGCACTCTGGCATTATTTTTGCATAATCCTGTAATGATTGGGTTGGAAGCGACCTTAAAGATTGTCCAGTTCCACCCCCTGCCACGGGCAGCGACACCCTCCGCTGGAACGGGTTGCTTTGAGTTTGGAAAAACCCCAAACACGTCCCAGATCCAGACAGGTCACTGGAAGAAAACCCGAATTCATTAGCACAGCAGAGCCTGGCTTGAGTCTGACAGCACGCAGAGCTGAACGTGGTGGTCAGGGCACCCCCGAGGGCAAAGTGGGAGAAGATCACGGGAGGCTCTGGAAAATGTCCCGCCTGGGCGGGATCTGCCCTGGGAAGGGGACCAAGGCGCCGCGACCGAGCGCCTCCCCGGCCCCCCCTCCGGCCGCAGGGTGGTTCGCTCCCCCCAGCGCGCGCCCCTTCGGCCGGGCGCGCCCACTCCCCGTGAAGGGGGGCGGGAGAGGGGGCTAAGGAGAAGATGCGGTGACAGGATCCCCTCGCGCCGCCTCTCACCGTTGAAATCCCCGGTGTCGGCCACCACCGTGGTGTGGTGCTTGAGCTGGTCCAGCGCCGACTCCATCTTCTGCCGCTTCACGGGGGACACCGACATGTCCGCGGCTGTGGGGGCTCGCGTGCCTGTAAGGGACGGTGCGTGCCCGGAGGGGACCAGCTGCGCGCGCACCCGCGGGCCGCG
>JAYDZK010000268.1:9681098-9696235 GCA_034509185.1 Euphonia xanthogaster
CATCCTCTGGGCTGCCTTTCCCAGACCTTGCTGGGAAGGGAAGCAGTGGCTCCTCTCCCCAAACACAGCTACTGCCAGTGGCTGTGCCCTGCCCAAAACCACTGGGTGACACCGGGGCTGATCCATTGTCTTGGTTGTTTTCCATAATCCAGCATTCAGGGACTCCAGAGCTGGACAAGCAGGATCAATCCCAGGTTCCAGGCAGTGGCACAAAGCAGCTGCTGTGCTGGAAGGGCCAATTTCAGAGGCCTCTCTCCCCTCAGCTGGGAAGTCAGTGCTGCAAAGGGCCCAGCAGTGATTGTGGATTTATCTGTTCCTATGGATTCATCTCCAACATTCACTGCCTAGTGTGGCTGGAGCATCTCCCAAAGAAAAAAGCTGTGCCCACTCCAGAGGGGTCCCTGCACAGCTTCCCAGGGTGGATGGGAAGCTGCTACTGACAGACTGGATCTCAGGGGAACTTCAATAATTTGCTGAAACCTTCTAAAACAGGTACTTGTTTCCAAGTCTAAGGCAGTTCAAATCCAATGGCTCGCCAGGTTTCCTTATAAAGTGCTGCAAAAATGTGTCTGTGTGTAGGAACCTTCTTTTAACTCAATTTCAGGGAAGAGTTACCTGAGATTTCAGTTAAAATTTAAACCAGCCAGTGACATAGCAGACAGAAAAAACTATTTAATAGCTCCTTTTTCCCAGCTTTGTGGCCCAGACCCAGCACTTTGGCTTGTGTTGGAAACGGATGGGAGGTGCAGAAACAAGTTCAATCCTACCTTCAAGCAATTCCCAAGGATGTGATGACTCTCCAATGAAGTCCTGGATTGGAGCAATGCTATCCTGCCTGTGGCAAGGACTGGAGTGAGTGCAGGTGCTCCAAGCTGGGAGTGACAGTTCCTGCACTGCCTCCTGTCCCTCACCAAAGCCCCAGGAATGGGATTGGAGGTTAGTGTGGCTGCAGGCCCACTTCTGGCCACAGATGGCTGGATGTGAACAGTGGCCCTTTCCCAAAGGAAACAATACTCCCAAAAACTATACTTGAGGTCAGATCAGAGGTGGCATCTGGGGCTCCAAGGGCAGCCAGAGTCTGAGCTGCTGGCAGCTTTAATCTGGGAGAAATCCTGTGATGTTTGTGATTTTAGCTGGCATGGGTGCCTGGATGCCAACAGTGGCTGCTTTCCACGGTAATCAGAACTCATCCCCCCAGTGTCTCAAGGTCAGGTCAGAGACAATAGACATGCTACTTCTAAATTAAATGAAATGTTTTAGCAGACCAATATTACATCCTCTATGTATTGTTATATCAGCTCCTTGTATTTCCATGATGGGCTGTGCCTAAAGGAAAAAACTTGTAAAAGTGAGATAATTTAAAGAAAACTCCTCTTGCTTCCTTTGAAGTTACTAAAAAGGGTATTATGTGAGTAAAAGTATTACTACTAACTATTAAACTAAAATTACTAATTACTATTACTATTAACTATTAAACCATTACCATTAACTATTAACTAAAAGAATTAATATTATTATTACTATTGATATTTACATATTAATTTTTGACTTCTAAATATTAATGTGTCTTTATTCTATCCAGTTCATCTGATCAGTAATATGGCTGATCCTTCTCTTACCTACTATTCTGAAAGACCACTTCTAATCCTTGTGGATACCAAACAGAATCATTATGTTAGCCTGGGAAACCTTTAGAATATTGATGCTACCTTGGAAAAAGAATCTCTGTCTCTGTAGAAATGACAGCACAACCTTTGAGACAACAGGAAGCACAAAATATTTAAGCTTTTTCTTAAAATAACACAACTGCAGTCATGAAGTACTAGAGTACCTTTCAGTTCAGTTTCAGTGCTCAGTGTCCTGCCATGGCAGTTGTATTGCACTTCTCTGGGCTGCTGGGCAAAGAAGAAGCCTTTTGTAGACATTTTGAATGATTAAAAAACCTGCTCTTGTCCAGAGAAGCTCTTCCACCTGGGAAAAGGCATGGCAGAAGGAGAGAGCTTGTCTTAAATACCTGCTAGGGCTGCAGGGACATGGAAATCTGCTGAGTGTGGCATGGAAAAATGCCACAGGTGAGAAGCTGACAAGAGGTACAGACAGCAGAAATGAAAGAACAACTGGGCTTCACAGGTAGGAATGTGGAAGCTACATGAAAAACAGATTAATTCTACAGATAATTGAAGGAGAGTGCTGGCGATTCTGGAGAGTAGAGGCCAGCAGCATTTGTCTAACTGCACCAGTAGCAGCACAAAAGACTGGGATTATTTAGGTAATGGCATCAGAAATGCCAGATCTGGGTATAGATGCAGCAAAACTGGGACCAAGATAAAAAGCAAGAGAAGGAAAAGACTGGACAGGAGACAGGGAAGTATGCCAGCAGGGGAAAAGGGACAGGAAATGGGAAAGGGGATAATAAAGTATGAAAATCATGTTGCCCTGGAGTGCTTGCTGGGAAGCATTCTGCTCCAACACCTCAGCCTAAATCAGGACCATCAAACCAAAGCTGCTGTTCTGGCCATGCCACACAGCCCAAGCCAACTCCCACAGTTAGGAGACACAGGAGGAAAGGAATACTTTGCCTGGCAAGCAAGGGATCACCCCATCAGACAGGACAAGCACCTGAATATTGTGACAGCAATGGTGCTACCCACTGCCTCAGAAGAGCCTGCTGAGTGCTTTGTGAGTCCTCACACTCCTGGTGAGCTCAACACTATTGTGGCAATCACTCCAATATCACTGAATCCAACACAATACAGAAACCAGCTCAAATCCACTGCTGTTACCCAGTGCCCCAGTTACCAGATGAACAGAGGGCTTTATAACCAAAATGAGACCAGAACAAAACCACTGAGTGCAGCAACATGCACTCCTGCAACAGATTTAGAACTCAAAACGCCCTTCAGAACAACAGATGTTGGGGTTTGGTGGTTTTGAACCAGTACATCTCAGCTTGGATTTGCAAGTATATAGCTATATTTTAAAAAAAGTCCCAAAACCACACAACAAAGTCTTTGTGCCATGTAGTAAATGTTTTATTATACATTTGATCTAGAGTCTGGAATTTCCTCACTGCCAGTAGAGAAGAGTTACACCATCACTGGCTGCCAAGAGCGTACCATTTATGAATGACCTTGATAACTAACACACTTGGAACCAGGATGAGGACTACTCCAGATCCTTACAGCATGATTTACAAAGCAGTCTAAAACTGCATTTTAGATAATTCTTCATGTAGATTAGTTCTCAATGACATTTTGCCTCAATGGACAAAGAACATGGTTAATTCAGTAGGTTATAGTCATCACAGCACTGAGTTTAACTACTGGCTCAATTTGGAGTTCCACCACCCACTTAAACCTGACATATATTTTCTGGCTGTACATAAATGCCAATTTTAGCATTGCCTCTAACATAATTTGCCTCTCACTCTTAGAAGCAGAAAAAACTGCCAGTGGCTGGCTCTGCATATTCATAATTACTTCACATTTTCCTCTATATTTCTGAACATCCTGTTTTATGGAGCTTGTGCAAATACATGGGTGAGCATCTGCACCACAGGCTGGTGGAACTGTTAGTAACTAATAGGGGAAAACATTTTTCCACATGAAAGATGCTGTTCCCAAACTTTGCTCAGAAAGGATCACTTTCCACCACACAGATGTTTTTGGCCTAAATCCTCTTTTCAAGCCACATGCAATGCAGCAATACAAGCAATAGAGACCTGTAATGCAAACAAATAGAGTTAACTGAAGAAAAGGGGCCTTATTTTTTCTAACTAGAGAGGAATACAAACCATTGAGTATGCCCAGAGGTTGCTCATCCCACTATTTTAGGCTACCTAAGCAATGACATGCAAACAGATCTGACATAGGAAATGTGAGAAAAAATGGAATAACACAGTTAAAACAAACCCCTAAATTAATGGAGAAATCTAAAGAACAATTAATAAAAAGTGTTTATCTCTAAATTAATCTAAGAGTCTCTATCTTCAGAGACTCCTAATTTTCCTTTATTCTTTAAATGAATCAATTTATAAAAACACTGATCAAATTAACAAAGGCAACATAATATTATTGTTCCATGTTTGATGCGACGAGGCTGTTTTCTGACACTGCTTAGTTGACAAGGAATGGTGATTGGATTGGAAGTTTTCCAAAGAGCCTTTGCCATTAGAAAAGAAGGCAAGTTTGTCACGTGCCCTTTCATGGCACTTTTCCAAGCCAAAGAAAAAACACACAAACAGTCTAAAGAGACACCCTGCAGGCTCAGTCCTCTCAGACACTGCAGAATCAGCTACATCTACTTAAATGCAGTTCTGGAAACAGCACTGAACTACAAAGACACCGTGCTCACTGTGTTTGAGGAGCAGGAGTCCTTCTGAATACACAGCAAACCAGACATTAGTGAGCCAGCACCAGGCACTGGAAATGATATTCTAACATAGCAAGAAACCATCAGGGTTTCTCTCAGTGAGTACTGCAGAGGTTTGAAACATCAATCTGGAAACACTGCACACAGAAATCCTGACTTAAGTTTGTGCTGCAGCCCCACTCAGCTTTTTTGGAAAGGTTTTGTGCAACAACTACTACTGAAAAACCCCAACCAACCAAACAAAAAACCAAAGACAGACCTATTTTCCTCAAACCCCCAGACATTTTTCTTAGGTCCAGGAAATGCAAACAAACCCAGAGATGTTGAGATCTCTTCTGCATGTTGGGAACATTGCAGGTATTTGATAATCCTCAGTTTAGTCACCAAGAGGACCCTTAGGCGAACTTCACAGAGCTCCAGTGCTATTTTTAAAAAGCAGAGTACTCCTGGAACAGGAAACGCTCTGTGCTAGTTGGCAAGAGTGTTATTAAGGAATAAAGGAGTTAAGTCCTAGAAATGTAATGAGAAGGATTATTGCAACGTGAAGCCACCCTCATGAAACAGATTATATCAGGAAAAGAATTCAAGTCACATTAGAAACCAATGGAAATAAGTTTCAAAGTGATGGCAAAGTAATTTTCTTCCAAATTACTTAGCTAATTTAAATGTATTAAACCATTAAATTAACAAAACACATTTTTAATTTACAGTGATTTCTTTAAAGAAACTTTTAAATCTCACTGGATTCAAACATGGTCTAAAGGTTAATTAGTTTTAATTGTCACATTCAAAAACAACCCTTTATCTTAAGGGTTTTTTAAATATATTAGGCCCCATCCTCCCATTCAATCTCCTTCATAATCACACCAAGACCATGTGACTGAATGAAAAATGAGCTACTGCACACTAACAATTAAGTCCTCAATGTCCTGTAAAACCAGCACGGAGAAAACAGGACTGAGAACAACTCAGGTAGCAGAACAAGAAGAGACAGTTAAATTCACATGTATAAAAGTAGCAGAAAATATCCAAATTTGGAGTTTATTCTGTCAAATATAACTAGCATCTTACCAACTACTTATATTTTTTTAAAAAGTATTTCAGGTAACACTATGTGCAAACTGATAATTTGAAGATTTATGTTCACATTCACCATTAAAGCAGCATGAGGATCACCCATGGAAATCCAGATAAAAATAAGAGTTTAGCATAACCTTTATTTCTACTTATGCACTCTCTAAACCAGTAGGAGACAGGGAACTTTCAATAACTCTTTGCAATTGCTCAGTACAGGTTCTCCTACAAAGGTAAATTAAGTGATCCCAGCAGTGTCATTCCTGTCAGTGGCACCATAAATCACAGCACTAAAGTGAATGAATCTCACCAGTTCAAGGAAGGCTCCACACTCTCCTGACAGTGCCCTCACTCTTTCAATCTGATTAAACCCCACTGATGTGGGATTAGCTCATCAGCTCCATGCAGAGCTCTGCTTGTACCAGTAGCCTCTTCTGAGGTTCTTTGGGACAAAGGAGGTTGTTCATGTCACAAGGAGTTTCTTGGCTGCCTGCAGTTTCCAAGTCACTCTGCAGTTTCTAACTACAGCTTTTCTATCCACACCTTTGGCAACATCTGAAAATGTAGGAATATGATCCAAGCCAGCTGTTCTGTCTACCTGTTATAGCATTAATTGATTTAGGAATTTCTCCACAGCAATCAAATTCACCTGAATCAGGCCACAGTTTACAGTTCAGCCTTGTTCTGATTCAACATGAGTTTCAAAGCCCAAGACTCCAACAGAAAATAGGCTTAGAACACCTCATGACTCTCATTTGAGTTAATAGTCCAGTCATTATTCACTTTCTTTCCTGTTTGCTGGACTTGATCTGCAGCCTGAGCACCATCACAGTTGTTTAATCAAAAAAGTAGCAAGGAAAACACAAATACTGTTAAATCTTAATGAGAAAAATGGGCTTGTAAAGCTATTGTCAGAAGGCAAGCTTGGCTTATGTCCCTTGGTTCGGTGAACTAGGAAAACTTAGGCTGACTCATTTGTACTTACAGCATTAGCAATAATCCAGCCAGCATCACTCTGCACAAGAACATCCACAAAACCTTCCTGACAGTGAGTTTCTCTTGGAGGTCATTGCAAACCTGTTGGGGTATTTAACACTCCTGTTCATGCAAAACCCAGTGCACTTCAACAACTTCAAAGTCCAACTTTTTAAAGACTTTGATTGGTGTTCACAACTCCAATTTTCCAGGTTCCTTAGGTCAAGTGTGAACAGAGGCTGTTACACCAGAGGGAGGTTGGTGCACATCCTCCTCCCCATGTGTGGGAGATCTTACAAATCCTATTAAGTTATGTCCATTTCACAAATATCCTGATGCAGCAAGCCAGGTTCATAATCCAGATAAAATGATCATTGGAGAAAAAGTCCCCACTAAACCCAGTAAAATAATCCATGCAATGACACTGGATTTACCTCTCAGCATGACAAACGTTCCTCTCTGTACCCAGATTTACGGATTAGCACCACAAAAACTTCAAAGTGTTCCTGCTGCCCATCAGTACATAATACATCCAGTACTACATTACACACAATCAGTTTGGTTCATGTGACAAGGTCTGCTACAACATCTGATTGATAAACATCACGCACTACATGGATTCTCTTTTGGAAAGCTGGTATTAAAAATGCTTGCAAAACTTTCAGCAAGAAAAAATGTCAGCAGAAAATATTTTGGGGACAAGGGGCGAAACACAGGAAAAACCCAGAGGTTTTTTTCATACTTTTAATGCAGCTATTGTCAAAAAAGGCCTTCCTTGTGTATGAGGAGAAATTTTGTTCCTGTGTACATGTGAGGGTATAGACTGTGGCTTCTTCTCTGTTTAAAAATGCCTCCCAACCCTCTGCATCAAGCTTTGACCCATTCTCACTCCTGCCTCCACTGTGTTGATATAATTGTGTTGGAAGTCACTTTACAAAGCAGACAAGTGAAATACTTGAGTTAAAGGTATGAAAAGAACAGCTCAGTGTACAAAAGCGGAGCTCAGTGGATAAATAATCTTCTCAGAATGTAAGAGAAATGCCATTTACATCTAAACATTCCCTTCCATTGTGCATCATATATAAAGCAGTGACTGATTTTTTTTTTCTTCCAGGAAATCTCCAGTTTTATAGTTTTTTGTTAAAAACTGGAGATAAACTCAGCAAAGGGTTAGAGGGGATGGTGCCCATGGGAAAATTGCTGTCTGAGAAACAGTATAACAATAAGGAAATAAATATTTTTCTAAAAGGTCACAAGACAGGAATGTAAATTTTCACCTGTGCCTAACTAGCAAAAAAAAACAACACAAAAACACCCAAACAAAAAAAAAAAAAAAAACCACAACAACCAACCAACCAAAAAAACAAACAAAAAACCCCCAACCCAAACAAACAAAAAACCCAAACAAAACCAAAACCCACAAACAATAGGCCATATCTAAGTTGTTTTGATAACTTGTTTAGATCCTTCTACCATGAAGACAGGGTGGATGGTGTAGACTTTTGACTCATTTGCCTAGGAACAGTGGCCATTTCTTTTTATGCACTGAGTCATCTAGAATAAAATAGAGCCACACAAATCAAGACTATAATTCCCTGGAATTCTTTGAGAATAATGTTGTAAAAACATCAACAAGCGATCTGCAAAAAGAAAGGATCAATCTCTTTTTGAGATGAAAAATAAAAAAGTGACTAGAAATGTCAAAAGTTGACAGCTTTGCCAAAAGGGAACCTAAATCTTCTGAACTGATGTCAGTTGGTATTTCTGCATTTCTAAAAGAACAAACACTAAAACCTCTGAAGTTACATCCTAAGTCCACAACACTGCTTTGATGATCAGTGTTTGAATGTCAAAAGCTACAGAGAAAAGCTGAGAAACTTCCTGCAGAACATATGCTGCAAAGCAACAACAAAAATGACACAATAAAGCAACAACACAAGTGTTTACTGTCCCTTATGGAGAAGACAATGGAAACACAACATGGACAGAAAATGGAACAAACTGATTTTACAATGTTTGATTCAGTAGCAATGCTTCATCCTTTTCTTATGAATTCCACACTTATTGGAGGCCTAAGGAAGAAAAAAATCCCTATCTTCAGAAAGAAAATAATGTTGGCAGAGAAGGGTCATTTTTTGCTCTTTCATCCATTTCAAACCAGAGAAGCTGTTTCCTCTTACCTTTTTTCCACTGTCAGCTTCCCCACAGCAGGAAATGATTAGTAGCTTTGCAATTATTTTCCTAATGCCAACTTAAGAAAAACTTCAGGACTCCCAATAAGACACTGAATGTACCTTAAGAGGTGAAATAATGGAGTAAAAATAAGTCAGTTCTATATTTAGGGCATTTCTGAGACAGAAATTTTAACCCTGCATTGTAGCAAACAAGTGTTGGTTAAAAAGGAGTGGGATAAAAAAATCCCCAAAACCCTGCTCCCATTGAAACATGAAATAAAACAGATTGGTTCTAAATGTATGCATGCAAGGCAATAAAAAGGAATAAAAATGCAAACTTTGAATACAAGAACAAATAAAAGATGCCATCTCTGATCAATAACAATCCCGAAATGCCAAGATAGCCACAGGGGAGTCAAGGTAAGCTGGGACAGTGACAGGCTCCATGTCCCTTAATATGGAACAGGTTCCATGATCCTTAACATGGAGCAGGCTCCAACCAGCGTACCTCATACACTAAAACAATGGATGAAAACACATAATTGTGCTGTAGATACCATTTTTGAAGCAAAATGTCCTATCCTTGCATCTCTTCAGGGACCTACAAGCAGAACTAGGAGTCTGATTAATTAGTTATTCTTCATTTTTGCCACTTTGCCCTCCTTTAAGTGTCTACAGGCTTATATGTTTAGCAGTAATGTATTCCTGGGCTCTTACCTATATCTAATATCATAGATAGTTCCAATAAAACAGAAATATATTGATTTGTATTGCTATATTTCCTGTTTCAGTTCAAAAAAATACAAGATTCATTCCTGTGAATTGTACCACATTTGCCAGGCACGGAGAGGGAATTTCTCCAGTTCTTCACACAACTATCACCTGCTAGACTGCAGTGACTTCATTTAACCCACGGATCTTAATCCTGGCCCAGGGAGAGGAATTCTAAGTTGACACCTATACCCAGTTTAATTTTAGTAGTTTAACCTGTGAAGTCATAAAAAATTCCAGTCAGAGTAGTGCTAGTCAGAACAGGATTACATGTGCCATAAATAAACTCAGTGCCTACATTCCCTCACTGAGGTGTCAAACACACCCACTCCTTGTGTCTTGCTCTTCCACAGTTCCTAGAGCTTCCATGAACATCTCTCCCCACCTAGAATTCAGGAAATTACCTGATGCTTCAAGTACCACTGCAGCTGCCTCCTTTCTCTGCCTGGTATAAAGAGCACAGGGGTGGGGAGCAACACTCAGCTGCTTTTCCGCATAGGAATGTTTTCTTCTGAGCTCAACTAAACCACTTCCCCTAGACTGGTCTGTTTCACTCTTAAAATCATTCCCACCATGAATTAGGACACTATTTGGGATCAATACTTTCCAGTCTGACTCTTAGCAACAAACTCCTGTACTAGCAGAGATTCATGGTGCTCCTGATCCCTGTTTGGATCCCTCCCTGTGGGAATTCACAGCTTGCCTAAAACATGCACACATCCAAAATGCCACTTCTTAGGAATTTCCTTATCCAAATGCCACTTCTTAGGAATTTCCTTATGAGTTGCATGATTCAAGGAGAGGGTTGGGGAAAATATAATTTCCATTGCTGTTCAGGGAGATTCTTGCCATTAATTTTCAGGGTAGGAAATAAGACATAGTCCTTCATATATGTTGTTTACCTTCCTTGAAGTATCTATTTGTGAAGCTTTTAAAGCCTGTATTTAAGCCCCCTTTCCCTTCCAGGCCTTTATCTGGTTAGTTTAGATGAAGCAGCTGCTCTTCAGAAACTGTCAAATAAATACTAAATTTTTTTTCAGTATATAGACACCACTTAACTAGTTGCTACTGCTACATCTGAATTTACAATCAAAACCACTGCAAGATATATTCCCAAATGTAAGAAAACAGAGTGCAGCTTTTTCCAGATTAAAACAACAACAAATCAGTTAACATCTAAAAAAATGCTAAATACTCTGTAGCATAATCAAACTCAAAACACCAGAAGTATTCAATGGAACAGCTGATCTACATGATCACATTGGAAAGCATCTTGGTATCTCCAGCTGAGCTCCAAGCCTGCATGACTCTGTCAGGTCCTCAGACTTTCCTCAGGCAAGGTTCAGACAATATTCAGACATTAAGGGACGTTATTTCAGCATGGAAAAAAATACCAATCACAGTCTGTGGGATTATCCTCACATCACACCATTTTTCCTTATCATAAGTTGGGCACAATTTTGCCTTCAGTGTAATATATGTAAAGAAATCATTTTTTCAGAAGTCTTAATGTGCACCTAAATGAACTAGCAAGTGTTGTGAACACAACAGAAGTTGACCCTTGAGAGCATTTCTTCATAAACACTGGTGCCAGAACTGTTCTGAACAGCTTTAATGGACTGCTCAGTTCATGTCCCTCTCTTTTGCCAGAGGGAAGGGAAACAAGCAGGGGAGAGCACCTGTTCTGCCTTTCAATAGGACAATCATGATGGCTGACACTATGAGCTAAGCACACAGCTGGACCAATTCATTCACATTTCAGTGCCTAACACAAACATGTTCAGGATAGGATTGAATACCCATGGGTTTAAAAATTAGTCAATTATTTATAGACACAGAGAAAAGGGGTTTAGGTCTACTATTACATTTATTAAATATCTGATGAAAGAAACCTGAGGGGGTAGTTTTCCCACTTGTACATAAAAGCCTAAATACTCAAGTGTGTCTTCTCACCTGTAAATGCCTGCTTGACCAGACTGTGTCAGCTTCTCATTTGCAGTGAATGACCCAAATGCATGGCCTAAGTCTAACTCTGAAGGCTTAAACTGTGCAGAATAGAATTATTTCTAGACAAAAAATTTATTTTGTACTTAAAAAATTTAGCAGAAGTTGGAGAGTTAAATGAATACAAATGCTCTGCTCTTTACAATGTAACTTTCTTTGAAAATGAATAGATACAAGAAAGGAAATTAACATTTTTTAAAAGTACCTTGTACTTTTACCTCTAAACTGAAAAACTCCTTTTAGCAGGAGACCAGGCTTGAAAACGCTGCTGCAACAATTACCTATAGTCTCCCAAAAATAAATGTAGAGTATAAGGTGTATTTGGTTCCTAAATACTCAGATAATACCATCAAATACATGAATGATAATTATTGCCAACATTTTCAATGGAAATGTCAAAGAAAGCTGAAAATAAATATTTAAAGTATATTTTTTCTAATAGGAACAAAGTCTGTATAGGAGTAACACAAAACCAAAGAGGCTGTATGGGGTGGCCCTGCATGAGCAGTCATCTCTCCTTCAGCAGACACTGAAAAAAATTCAGCCTTGTCAGTGCCTAAAAGACCAAGGAAGGGCTGCCAAGGGCCATGTGCAAGCTGCAATAATTTAGGACTGCTTTTGTGTGTTCAGTAGCTCACAGATGAGGCTGGAATACAAACACACTGATTTGGCATTTTGGGACATACGTGGAGGAAATGTCACTGACAAATGAAAAACTGAGTTTGGGACACTTAACCTCTTTCTTTAGGCTTGCATCAGCTGCTTGCACCAGCTCTGTGGAGCAAAAGGCAGTATGGAACAGAACTTCCAAATCCATCCATGGGGCTTTCCTTCCAGCCCACATAAGTGTTTCCTGTGATATGGACACAGGGAGGAGAGGGAGGGTCCTACATCCATATAAATTTGATCCCCCTGACTTTGAATCAAAGTCATGTGACATTTAAGTATCAAAGACATGAACTTCACAACTCACCTTAGAGGAATGTTAATTTCCAAGCTTGTTTGTGACCAATATATTCTGACATTGTGGCTGTCAAAATAAAGAGCCAAATTTCTGGGCTGTGTCATTAAAATGTAATTATGGAGGGGCAGTTTTGTGCTGTTCTGTGCAATGCTGAAGAGAAGTGCAAAATCAAACACCCCAGAACCAGGAGCATCCTGTGACAACTTAATGAAACACAGGCAACCAAAACCTATGTGTGATATATTTTAGATTGCTGCTTCAAGTAGAGCTTTACAGACCATCAATTATTAAGCAGTTTAGCTCATTGGCATGACCCAAAATGACTTTTGAGAGTGTATTTACTAGGGTCAAGTCTCTCTTGTATACTGAATTTACGTAAGCAAGTGTGGAAAGGAATGCAATGTTGTCCATTCCATGCCAGCCACTTCTGTATTTGGCCACAGAGAAGCTACAATTGCAAACAAACCCCCACCCCCTCCTCAAAAAACCCAACAAAAACAAACAAACAAAAAACCCCTACAAAGCAACACAAAAAAAAACCCTTCACAAAAAAACTCCAAAAAAATGAAAAAAACAAAAAAACCAAAACCCCAAAAATCCTCTCCCCCCAAAAACCCCACAGTTGTAAGCAAAGAAACTAAATAAGGAAAGGTTAGATATCAAATTAAAAAAAAAGGAAATTTATTGTGGAGTATCAGGTCTCCCAAGCACAGGGGAATTGTTTGAAATAGACTCATGAATACTTTCTCTTAATACCTGAGGATTTTATCCAAGTGCATCTCTACACTGTGAAGTTTCACAAATTCATTACCCCTTCAGAAATATGCTCGAATCACACAAGTAAAAACTAACTCAACATATCATCATCACCACCTTTAGCACTTTTTCTCCTTAAAAAAATACTCTTAGAACCATGAGATTAAATAAACATCTTTTAAAAAGCCAAAAAACCAACAGGTATCAGGTTGATGCAGACAACCCCTTAGTGTTAAGCTCCCACAGACCTAAGCTAAGAGTGACATCCAGTGGAAATAGAGTCTACATCCTCTCGATGGCTGCAGCTCAGATTAAACCACATCCCATCTGTGTTATGAATATTCAGAAAGATGTCTGTCTCGTATCATACACATCACTGAGAAGGCAAAGGTATGCAAGAATGAGAAGTAGTATTGGATTTCCACAGAGATGACAGTTGTGACACATCTTGATTCATTTGGTCAAAGAGACAAAATTCTTAATCAGTGGTTAATGAAAACATTTTATCTGCCTCAGAGTTCACTGTTAAACCAGGGATATTTTGCAAAAAATTATAAAATTAAAAAAAAAACAAACAAAAAAACCCACCCCGCCATGCTTCTGGTGCTACATTTGTACAGGTATTTATTGTCATTGATAATGAAGCTATCTTTGGTAATACTATATCAAATTTCCTAATGGCAATAAATATTATGAGGTAAGAGAGATACTGATGGAAGCTGCTATGTTTTGATCCAACGGAGCTGAACTGGGAACAAGCTGAGTAAAGGCTGGCAAGCTGATTTTTTTTTTTTTTTTTTAATAAGCAAGATGGAAAAAAATCCCTTGTATGTGAACAAGCCTGTTCCCCCAATTCATCTCTCTGGATATACCCCCTTCTGGATGGAAGGAAAAATCCCAAGGAGTCACATTTCACTGAGTCACAGATACTTTCCTCTGTGGGAGATGGGAGTATTTAAGTGAAGGGGGATGTGCTCCATGTCACCAGCAACATTTTCCCCACTTTCTTTCACACACAGGAAGGGAGATCAGCCATCCATGATGCTGTTCTCCCCCACCTTCTCAGGTGCTCCCAGCAGTTCCAACACACTGGCCCTCACTCCATTATTCCCTGAGCAGACTGGGAGGAAAGCTTCCCAGTACTCTGTCTTCATTTGCACTGTGTGTTTCCCACATTGCTTCGTGTTAGATTCAACACATCTGGAGAGAAAGGATTGGGGTAGAACAGGACTTTTGCTTCCCATCACATGCCTGCAGCTAATGGCTCTTACCATACCAGGTCTCACCTCTGCAAATTCATACTTAAATCAGTCTCACAGAAATCTGGTTGGTGCTGGAAAGTCTCCCTGGCCCTGTCAATAAAGGGCTCAGTTGATAACAGGCACTAATAGAAGACAAAATAGGCAAATTATCACATGGTGATTGTATGAATCCCTGTCATCCCAAAAAAGTGTTCACTTCTGATCCCAGTTGCAAAGTAAATCCATACTAACTATAACTAGACATGGTTCTATACCTGGGCAACTTGAAATCCACAATCAGGAGCTCTTATTCAGCTGCTCACTACCTCTGAACTGCATACAATATTGCCTCTGCAAGAAAAAATGGTAGTATTCTACTCCAAGGTTTCATAATAACCACTTGCAGGGTATGGCAGCAATATTCTTCCATTGGGGTATTCATCTTTACAATATTCCAAAGCACATCTTCAAGTACTTTTCCCAATATATTCCCTGGCTTCCAAATCAAATAAGCATTAATAAAGAAAAGATAATATTCATTTCTAGCATTCTTCAGTAAATTGCATATATAAAAAGATACTAAAGTAATTAGTGTTGAGTATTTTTCTAAATTCTTAGACAATTAAAGCAAGAGCTCTGTAGTTTGAGGAAGGCACCTTTCCAGTGCTTAGCTTCCTGTTCACAGAGTTTAGTTAGGGCTCAGTGTACTGGCAATCTCTTTATTCAATTAAATGCTCTTTTTATAACAGTAAATTCTCTTTTTATAAAAAGAGAATTTACTGTTACAAATTATGTATAAATTTATAA
>JAYDZK010000268.1:9696444-9760966 GCA_034509185.1 Euphonia xanthogaster
AAAGTGTCCTTAAGAGTAATAGGAGTAAAGCAAGCCTAACCAGATGATCATTGGTACTATCCCAGAGCAGAATTTCTCTCCAAAAACTTAGGTTTTATAGCCAAAAAGGACCAGCCTCTCAAAGACACAGCAGGTGAGGTGCTCATCTGCAGACAGAATCTCCTGTCTAATCAGGATGTGCACTTTGTGTAATATTAGGAATTACTAAATGGGAGTGCATGTCATAACCAAACAATACTGCAAGACACAAGAAAGAGTGTAAAACCAGAGCTCTGAAATCTTTATTTGCCTTTTACAAATAGAAAGCACGTAAATCTAATTAATGCATTGTAGATGGAGCTGGTTGAACCATGAATGTGATTGGAAGTGTGAAATATTAGAAAGATCTTTCAGAGATAGAAATAGTGGCTATAATAATTAAGAATGATAATAAGTTTCAGAACATTTTGATGGGAAAAATGGAAGACAACTTGGATAAAAATAGAAAGGCATGCCCTGATTCACTGGGTACACTAAAAGTTGAATTTTTCTCAGTAGAGGGGAGAAAAGCAATTCTTGATTACTGAACCCTTTGAAGGCAAATTGTCACCTTTTTTCACATCCATTTATACCTCAGTCCTGCAGCTAGAGGTGCATGAAGAGGCATTCACTCTCTTTGTACTACACTTTCATTTTGGTGGGAGACTTCAGTGGAAAATATACCAACCTTAATATCTAGTACAATTCAAGAAATATTCCAAGGGTAGAAGTATAATCTGCTTTTTGATAGAATTTGTCAAAAGCCTGCTGTTGTCTCACCATAATTGAAAGCAGTCTGGAAAGTGAAAAAACAGGCCTACTTCTAAAACCAGAAATAGTTACAGAAAAGCAAAAAGGGATCATGGACCCAGCACTCAATATTGAGTACATGTTAAGGTGCAGCCCTGGTCATTTTTGTGTGGCTACCTAAGCAGCTTCATCATGGCAAGTACACCTTAAGAATCATAATAGAATATTGAAAACAAAGGGCAGCTCTTTCATTGCTTTAAAGCAACAGAAATCCATTTAAATCAATGAAGAGCTGTGAAGGCTGCATCAGTGGAAATGCAAATTTGACATATTTAAACTGTCTGTTTACATGTCACCATAACTACACTGGGAAAAATCCCACAAACAGGGTGCTGATGTCACCTGAACAGCTAGAGTCACAGCAGATTAAACAGTGACCCAAACAATGAGCCCAGGACTGACTGAATCAACAGCCATCCTAAGAAATCAGCTGTGAATCAAACTGAGGAACAG
Source organism: Euphonia xanthogaster (assembly GCA_034509185.1). Lineage (NCBI taxonomy): Eukaryota > Metazoa > Chordata > Aves > Passeriformes > Fringillidae > Euphonia > Euphonia xanthogaster. The sequence goes on from JAYDZK010000268.1 coordinate 9,697,726, forward strand.
AGGAACCAGAAATTAGGAATTACTTACAGCACAGGCAGAAGAGAGCAAGAACTAGAGTCTCCTGACTAAACAGAACAAGCAGGAATCAAAAAGGCTTAGGGATGTTTCTGGTCCTCAAATATTTCTGAGAAGAAGAATTAAAAAGCTCCCTCAGGTCCAAAGTCTGCAATGGGCAAAGGAGGAAAGGTCACTGCTGGCTGCACCAAACCTATCAGCCTGGCCTGAGCTTTTATGTACCCAGTTTGTCAGTGAGAGCTGACAAAGAGTTGAAAGAGTAACCATGGGACAGAGGGCAGCAAGTTAGAAGTAAAGAAAGAGGTTTGTAACAAGATTTAAAGAATTTAATTTTAAAAGATGATGGGAATTTAATTTCATTTAGCAAAGTGCTTCACCCAGGGACAAACCAAAAGAAGGAACTATATATTAAATGAGATAACTGAACTGCAAAGTTGGTGAAAAGAACAAATGAGGCTCCGTGAAGCCATTCCCATGAAGTTGTGAGCACACACTGACAAAATCAAAAGGAAAAATGGGTACAAAGATTCTTTGCCCACAGAAAAAAACAGTCACAAAATACAGCTTTGTAACTGTCAAGACAGGTTTCTATTACTGCTAAAAGAATTTCTGGGAAGTAAAATCTGTGTATCCTTACTCATACTTCCAAAGCTTTGAGGGTCAAGCAATCACTGAAGTCAGAGCTTTTCACAGAACCTCATGTAGACATAAATCTGAACAGGAGTCCTATAACTACTCACCACAAAATCAAGAAGAAGGAGAACTTTTAAAGTATCCATCCTTTCTCCCAATTATTATCTCTGTGTCAATGAATGTGGCCTGAAACACTGTGAATAGCACTATGCAGAAATTAATTTTTACTTGTCAAAACATCTTCAGAGGGAATGCAAGTCCGATTTGCTTTTTCACAGCAAGAATTCCACTGGAACTATAATTAAATATAGAAGAAGCAAGATAAATCTGCCACTGGCACCAGGCAAGACTCAAAAACCATCACAAAAATAACAACAGAATATAAAAGTGGACACGAGTCTTCTAACAATGGAACAGTCTTTAAATGGACTGGGAAATATGTTCAATTTGCTGGAAATTATAGCCCTGATAGAACACTGCACATTAAGTAACAACATGGAGTGGCTGCTGTAAGAGGCACAAGCTGTCCAGAAGTGCCCTGTCCTACAGCACTGCCAATCAAAGTGAGGCTCTCTGAGGCTCTCTGGAAAATACCATTAGAGGAACAGTCACTGCAGATTGCTTGTGCTGACACAAAAGCAAAGCCACTCAAAGAGCAATAGCAGCCTTGATCTGCTGCATTAGCCTTACCATTAACAGTGCAGGTCAATGAGTTCTATGAAGACCATAAGGGTGTCACAAAGTTTTGGCACATTGGGGTGGGTTTTTTTGTTTGTGGTGGCTTTTTGTTAAAAATTTTTGTGGTGGTGGTGGTGATTGGCTTTTCTTTGTTCAGCTTTTTTTGTTGAATTTTCTTTGTTTGCTTTTTAAGTTGTTTATTTTTTTTTTTTTAATTTTGCTGGGGTTTTTTATATATGTATTGCAGCAGCATCTAAAAGCATCATTAGAACTTAGAGCTCCATTAGACTAGCAAAGCAAAACATTCCAATAGAAATAGCTCCCTGCAGAGTTGATTTAACAGGGGGCTGGGAAGCAGCTCCTGTGAAAAACATCATAAAAACAGTTCCAAAAAAAAGTCATAATTCATCTTCAAAATATTTCAAATCTTCATTTAACAGTTACAGATTTCACTTTTGGCCTAGACTTCTTCAGTAAAACATTCTAAGTAGGCAGAAAATATTTGTTTTTAAAAAAGAAGCTCTATACATATTCACTACTCAAAAATACATAATCTCATTAAACACAAGATGAAATTGGAGAATGGAACAAACACTATGAGGCAGACAAAAACTGCTAACATAATTACTGAGGGTATTTAATCTTTTGAGGCATCTGTATTTTAATATTTACCTTGTTGCAGCCTAGGTTTCCCTCAACCTGCTGGGCTCTCAAAGACCAGCTATTTCTAAGCTAAAACCCAGCTCCTCTTAGAGCAAGCTAACTAACCACATATAATAATAATTTGTACAACAGGATAAAACACATGAGCAGCCCCAACACATAAAACACATAAGCTGAACTCCAAATAATGATCCAAAGCTTTATTTGAACATGAAGATTGTAGAGAAAGCAACCAAAAGTCTAAATGTTAATGACTCTACTCTTACAAACTTTTGAGAAATCTACATGGTAAGGAATTGAAATACTCTGTGTGGTATTTTATCACTGAAATGTCCTAAATTTTTTAGAAGGTTTGTGCTGCAATCAAAAGTTTTGTGATTCAAGAAATCCAAGGCCAAAAGCTCCAAAGACTCAACAGTCTGCACAATTTTATCTTCTGACTGTATTAACATAGTGCTCTGCATAATAGAACAAAACCACATAATACTGAAAAATATTGATAGAGAGATTTAATTCCTTATATTCAGTCTATTAACTCAGCCATTATCCCCAGTGAGAATATACACTATGTTGTAGAAGAAAATGGCAAAAATGTATTCCATTAATCTGCAAGTGGGAATAGTTCTCTTATCTCGGAGAGAATTGAAACCATTTTAATTTATTCCAAATTGTGCCAGAGGCCAGCTGCACAAAAACTGCTGCACAAATGAAAGTGCCAGCTCACCATTGATATCAGTTCCTTACAAACCTTTCACCAGGGCCTTGAGTGCACCAACAGCCCTTAAGTGACTTGGGAGCAGCAGCCCCAGGAGCGCTGCCCGAGGGCCCAGGGACTGCCCTGGGGACAACAAGAGACTGTCCTGCCTGGGCCCTGGTCCCTCTTGGCTCCTGGAGCATCCTCCCTCATGGGACAGCCCACACCTCTCTGCTGCCAGGTTCTCCAGAACATAACTTGTCTCCTCAGGAAGGGTAAAGGCAGGGAAGTACTACCCACCCATCAGTTTGATCTCAGTGGCCAAGGTGTCAGTTAAAAGCCATCAACAGGATTCCATCCTTCACAGCTCCAGCAATTTCCTTTCTTTACAATGAAAAATTTGTCTGCCTGTTCACTCCAATCAACTCACCAGTTCATCTCAACCGCCACTTTAAACACTAAAGACAACAAGCTGGAAATAATTGGAATAAAAGCAGAGGGTGCAGTCAGTGCCAAGGCCTGCCAGAGGCCAGCCAGCCATTGCCCAAGGACAGAACTGCTGCCCACTGCAGCAGGGAGGAGGCATCAGCTAAAGAGCACCACAGCAGCAATTAAATAAGAGCAAAACATCTGGGAAAGAAGTTGATGCTTCAATGATTCCATGACAAATGATAAGAATAAAACGCCAAATTATTTGTTGAATTTGACCCAAGTGTCAGGTAGTATGTTCTTTATTTCACAACAAGGACTTCCAGCATTTTCTTCAGACTGAAACTCTTAGAAATGTTTATATATCACTGTGATAGCCTGTGAACATGCCAGTGAAAATGTTTCATTTTATAGACCCATTCACATGTAACTCGAGAGGACAAAGCTAAGTAGGCAGAATTGAAGTGTTTTAAGAAACAAAACTAAGAGACAAATGAGAAAAAAATCAGTAAAGAATTAAACTCATCCTTAAAAAGGAAGGTGAGATTAAAGCACTACCAGTATATTGCAGTCTTATTTCTATCTCCTTTCTTATTTCATTCAATTTGAAACATTTGTTTAACAGCATCTTATTGTTATGTAAATTACCACCAAATTGTGTTCCTGAATTAAAGCATTGGGTTTTGTTGTTTTTTTTTAATTATCCCCAAGCATATTCAGAATGTTGAAAAGCAATATATAGAATGAGTCTCCAGTGACCCCAAAATGTTTGTTTCTCTGGCATTGTACTCTCCCAGTCATTGACTACCATGAAGGTTTCAGAAGGTTTATGCAATTAAATTCTTAAATTCAGAAGGTTGATACAATTAAAATATTAATTGGCTTTCTGCTAGTTATCTTACTTTAAAAAAAAAAACCAAAATCAACCTAATAAAAGCAGAAAGCAGCTACAGTTGGGGATGCTTTTACTGTGCAGCCATTGCAGAACACATCTGCTCTCCAGGATAGTGATGATGGAATGTTAAGGGTTGGAAGGGAGCTTCTGGATCATTTAGTCCCAACCCGTCTGCAATGGGCAGGGACACCTGCCTGATGACAACGAGAAGCAGGGAGCTTAAGACATTTTCTTTCATTCCTGCACAGAATGCTGGAACTTGGTAATTAGTGTTTGAATAAGGACTTGATCTTTCAATTAATTTTTTTCCCTCCCATTTCCCCACTGAGGAAATAATTCGGTCTTCCCTGATGCAGCCACAATGGACATGAAAAAGTGAAAGAAACATAACTTTTCTACAGTGTTAAAGAGGGAGGGGAAAGAACAGACTATCAGAAAGGAAGCCTACTTTTGGAAATCCATATCTGCTTTAATGGAGAGCTCTTTCACCAGACAGCAAGTAATTTTATTATTTTTGTTGCTTTGTCTGCAAGTTTCTTCCATTTCCAATTCCCCTTTCAGATGCAGTTAAAAAGTGTCCAATATTCAACAGACAGCAAACTCCTTTTAAATGCCCAGATTAATGGCTTTAAGTGGAATTTTAATGAGTTATTCTGAGTATAACTAATTATTTGCTGTTTATACATTGACATGAACAGAGTATTTTTGATTAAATGAAACTTTATCATAACTGTTATTCCAAGCTGCATTCTTTGCACAGAGCTATAGCATAGGAGAAGCATACACATGAATATATTCACAAACTTGTGCTCTGGCTTGACAGGCCTGTGCAGTGGCTTGGTTTGAAACAGGGGATCCATATTCAAGTTCATGCCCTGTATGCCTCCAGATAATGCAGGATAAACGGCTCTGAATCAAGAAGAGCAGAGATTTAAATCTAGACCTCCCATATTTTGTGCTAGTGCTCTGTGCATGCTACACATAATGGTGATAGTCACACACATAATTCCCAAAATCAAAAGCTGAAATTCTGACTTGGACGACCCAATTTCAGGAGAACAGCCAAAACTTTTCATACTATTCTGGCATAAAAGAGGGAAACAATTTGAAACATCAGGAATTCCTTAAAAATAGGTGTAGAAAGCATAGATTTGCACTACGCTTGAATTAGATTTGCATTACACTTGCATAGTGCTTTACTATGAAAACCAAAAATTGTTTTCTGCAGGAAGGAGGTAAGAAAGCCAAACTCCTAATTTATTTCACCTCTTAGTCTATTGACAAGGGGAAGACAGGTTTGTTTTGCTTTTGATGTAGTTTTTGTTTTTTAAAATACAAGCAATGTTTATTTTGCAACTCTTAATTTCAATATATCTAACTCCTAGGGTATGAAGATTGAGGGAAGAGAATACTGCCTATACAATTTATAAAGGACAGAGAGGAGAAGGGAGCATTCTAAGTTGTCTTACAAGCCTGGGATTGAGTGGATCAACAATTAATGTCTTGAAATATTGGCTTCCTTCACAGGCCCATAAAACCAATGCTGATATGTACTATGACATGGCATAAACTTGGACATAATTACTTGTACACTCAAGTTTCTGCTTGAGCATTTATACATCTTCCAGACTGCACTGTCAAACGAACTGCATCTATCTCCATTTCAACTACTCTAAAACTACATTTCAAAATGTTTTAAATAGGTGGCACAAAACTGCCTTTAACTGTGAGCATGTCACTCAGCTACAGTGGAACTTCAGGATATAATACAAAACCAAAATACAGATAATCACTGAGTTCTTCTCGCTTGGTCTTAATTTGGATTAATTCACTCTTATTTTGCTTTTCTCATTAAAGAAGTGTATCTCATGTTATATGATATCTGCCACCTGAGATGTTCATATGCAAACACAAAGAGATCTGAAATTTACTTAGACTATCTATAAGAAAGTGTCTTTTTCCCATTTCTTTTCCACATCATAAAATAAAGGTACTTACATGCCAAAAAAAAGGCCACATTAAGGAAAATTACTATAAAGCTAAGTCACTTCTTTATCCAAAAGATGGACACAACAAGTGAAAAATATACTTTTTAGAAGCAGATTATCTTACAGGTTTTCAGGAAGTAGATAGCAACTTCAGGAATCCAGGGCCAGCAAAACACAAAGTATCTCTAACTAGGAGAGCATTCAGCTTTACCTTTCTGCCAGACATCAACTTCCTTGTATTTTCAAACAGCAAAGAAACCAGAAATGGCATTCAGCCACTGTCCTTCATATCTTCACCTCTTCAAAGCTCTCTGTTGTAATTATTTACAAAAATATTTTGGGGGTGGGGGGGGTGGAGATTTAACTGTATTGAGATAAAAAGGGAGATATCTTGAGACAGATGTCTACCATGGTGTCTCACTGGTGTCTCACACTCTGCTAAACCCATTGGCTAAATTCCCTAATAAATCAGTGTATTGGGTCTGACTGAGGTAAAATAGCACTTATGTGCTAGTCTGTTCTTCATTGTAAAGCCTCTTGCCACAACACAAAAACATCATTAAACCAAAAGAAAATCATTCCCCCAAGACTGGGAAACTGAGGACACCAAAACAGAGTTTCCATGAGTTAGTACACTGGCACAGCACAACGCCAGTATTGTAAGGTCATGGAGCAGATATTCCAGGAAACTATGCTGAGGCACATGGGAAATAAGGAGGTGACTGGTGACAGTCAACATGGCCACACCAAGGGCAAGAAAGCTTAAAAAAATTTTTGATACCTTTATGTAGCTAACAGGAAAACAAAACAATTCTAACAGTCAGCCTTAATATGTCCTTTATGATAAAGGTCAGCAGAACTCCTCCAAGTAGCAGTATGTGCTCTTACACTGCTGTGTCATACTTCTCAGGTGTCAAAGATAACTCGACCCTCAAAAGTTCACTGGACAAATGTGTGTACAGAATCTTTTTTTTTTCTCCTTAAAATAATTAGATGGCTGTAAAGCAATACTGCCTTTGCCTGACAAGTTAATGATCTGCACTTCTCACACATCAAGACAGGCTAAAGAAAATTGAAACTAGCAGAGGACTTGAAATACCCATCACCATCATTAAGGGTTTTGTTTCCAAATCAGTATAGAAGTCCAAGCTTTGAGGAGTTTGGCACAGTGATGCATTTGTCATTGAGCACACCATAATCCTCTTGTGAGTGATGTTGTGTGACACACAGCAACATGGCATGTCTACATGACAAACCACCAGCTCTTCACTGAAGTAGTTCACAGTTATTGGCACCTTGGTAAGCTACAATAATTTCATATTTCCAGGAGAAAAGGAAGCAGAAAATTAGTGTAGCAGAAATAGAGAAAATGTCCATGTGCATTACGTGCTTCCAGGAAGAAAAGGAAATGTCAGCTGACCATTGGGAGTACAACCAAACTCTTCTATTTCACCCTCATCTCCTCTGGGGCCCAATGGGATTCATCCCAGGGTGCTGCAAGAGCTGGATGATGTTATTGCAGTACCTCTCTCCTTATTTTTGAGATGGGCTCGTTGTCTAGAGAGCTTCCACCTGACTGAAAAGTGGCAAAAGTTCAAGAAGGGTGAGAAGGAAGACCCTGGAAATCACAGGCTTGTCAGTCTCACTTCAGTGCCTGGTAAAATTAGGGAGAAGGTTATCCTGTCAATCTCAGGATCTTACTCATCAGATTCCAGTATCTCACAATTGGGATACATCCCGTGTTTGATCAGCAAGTTTGGAGAATACGCTCAATAAAAAGATATGAAGCAATCTGGTCCTGATTCAAGGTTTCTTCCTAATTATCAAAGTTCACAGCTGTGCACAGTCACTCAGAAATTATCATACTCTAATGTCATTAACCTCAAATTTTACTTACTGTAGACTATTTCAGTTTATAAAAGACAAACTTTGAATAGATTTGTCTCCCCATTATATTAAACAAAAAAGGAAAAGTTTTCTACAATCATAATACAAGGAAAGCATATTTTAAACCACACTTCCCATGGAATACAGCTGGGGAGCAGAGGAGGACACAGCTGGCCTAAAACCTGGGATAGCCTAGGTCCTCAATCACATATGAACCTATATTTTCATTATAACTGATATATCCTGATATCCCTAGGCTTCAGCTGGGCTGATTATAATGCTGAAACAGTCAGTGTGTATTTTCTTATTTGGAAGTAGAAAGGCAAAATGCAATTTAAGAAAAAGAAGTTACTATTGCTCATGGAAGAGCCTAGCAGTCACCTATGAAATATAAAGCTCAACCTTGATTTCTCCTCAGAATGAGGGAGCTCAAATCCATATCTTCCATTTTCCCAAAGAATGCATTAAGAAGCAAGCTGGAAACTATCCTACCACATTCAGCAGAAGCTGCATTAGTGCAAGGAAAATAATTCAAGGTTTTTGGGCCCAGTAGAAGGATCACATTTGACAGAGCAACACAGGATCTCATTAATGATTCTTACATTTGTTATTGGTAATAGAAATTTTATGGGAAGTCAAAACAAAAACTCAAAGTATTCTTCATCTCAGACAGATGCTCTACTGAGTGGAATATAGAAATAGCACTCATTTTCTTGATGGCATAAATACAATTACATAAGCCTTGAAACCTGCTATCCACATACTTACTCAAAAGAATAACAAATCCATTAGTTTCTAGTGCTCAATTTGTCAAAATTGAGAATGTTTTAATCATCTTGGTGAACTTTCAACTAAAAAAACAAGCCAAAAATGGACTCCACATGCCAGCAGAAAGCACTTGCAAGCATTTTCAGAACTGCAACTTAGACGTGTGACTTTGACAGAACTTAGGCCTTTAAACACCTGATCTTTTGGGAGTATCAATAAAATTCAGACTTTTAACTCTAAAATACTGAAAATATAAAAGCAGAAGACAGCCAGGAAAAGACAAAAAGCTTAAAATCCAAAATGTTTCAATATGCTACGTTCTTCCACCATAATCTTCTGACGGTGGGTTGGTGCTTTTAAGGGATTAAAGGTCAAATAAGGCTTGCAATGTTTGGCAGAAGCAAAGACAGCATGCCAGGAAACGTTACATTTGTGCCTTCTCTAGTCTTATGTTCAATGCACAATGTTACAAGGAAACAGACATGGCATTTTTTCATATTTTTACCCATTAAACACAATCCTCCAGTGTAAACTTACCAGATAGAAAGGTGGTACCAAAGTGAGATCCTCATATAGATGCTGAAATGTCTCATTTCTTCCTCCCTAATACAGCTCCAGGTATGAAATCATTCCACAGAATTTGCTATCACCTCCTGGATAATGGCATTTCTCTGCCTTAATGGTGGAAAGTATTTTGAGGCTAACTTTTGGGAACATACAAATTGACCTCACAGCTGACAACAGCACTACATGAAGTGGAGACTGATCTGCTCTCTCTACCCCTCACAGCTGGCAGCTCCAACAAATGAAAAACTTGTCTGTGAAACACCTAGCAGAGAATTTTACACCTTGCAAAAATAGCAGCACTTAACACGAGACCATGACCAGACCTCCTAGAGAGGCAATGTGACAGGAAGTTAATTTAAAACCTCCCCCAATTACGTGTTCTTACCTCAGGTAATTGGAAAATTGCCTGAGTGGTAAACATGTCCAAGAGAGTAATCAAACAATTGGAGTAACAAGGAGACAAACACTGTCACTGTTAAATGGAAAGTTAATTTAAATCAGCTGCTCTATCAGCAAAACCTATTTTAAAATGGTGTGTTGATACTATTAAATGAAATACAAATATTTGGCGTTAAACATGCTCAAACTGTTCATACTGCACAATAACATTCTTAATAAATAACTGAATAAATCTGAATCAAGCTCAGTCTGGTGCCTCTGAGAAACTAGAGCCTCATTACCAGTATCATTATCTAAAACTAATTCGTAGTTGGTGATTGTAGCCTGCTGGCACTAGGAAGCTGATTAACATTCCTCAGAAACAAACAGGGCTGGGTTGGGGGAGGAGAGGGCTATATTTCCCTTTTGCTTCAGACACAAAGAAAAGAAAAGGAATTAATATTTAATACCTGTGAACATTGCAGCTCAGTTTCTTTCATTAATCTGTATAATGGGCTGGTATTTGATGTGCTTGAGGCATTTTCATTGCTTGACATATGTTGAGCTCAGAATTTTCGCCTGGTTGGATGATGGAAATAGAAATCTTAAAGTGCAATTAAATATTTTATTACCACTGTTTAATTAAATAAATACTGGATTAACTTGTCAAAGCAGACTTCACTGCCATGCTAGAACAGCATTTTCTTTTTTCTTTATGAATGTAATCTATGCCTAAATGCTGTGATGATTAGTATAATTACTTTAAATAGTACTGGATGTGTTCAGGGCAGAGGGATGGAGTAATTATTGAGTATTCCACAGAAAACAGTTCTTTTAATTTCCCTAATAATTTGCTGTGTGACCCTTTCCCTTCTTTTTAAAATGAAGACTGAATGAATCCATTTAAAAATCCTAAACTGAAGTTTAGGTTAAACTTCAATTCCATACCAGAAAAAGGCCCTGCCCTGCATCATAAGTCCAAGTTTCTAATTCAGTGGACATATTAAAGAGCCAGATCTGCAAGTAAACTTTCAACAAATGAGATATCTCTATTGGAAATTTTTCTTTCTGCTACTATCCAGCCACCTTGTAAACCTGTGTTGTTATAAATAATCCCCCTAATAAATGTAAACCCCTGACACAGTAAAAGCTCAGATGAGCAAGGGGTGAAGCTCCCACTTGTATCTCTGTTGGTTTCCATAGGCTGAGGTACACATTCCTGTACATACACATGAATATGCACAGACTCAGATAAAGTATGGAGAGAAGGCAGACCTGTTGACTCTGCTGAAAACAAAGCAGGGTTATTTTTCTATCCTTGTTTTGGTTAATATTGTGAAGCACTACACTGAGAGCTGAGACAAGCCAGTGCACAAGGGACCTCCAGTGAACCAGGGGCTCAGCACCATGACCAAAATCCACAAAGCTGCTTCTTTAGTTTCAATATCTTCCTTTGTCTGGGTGGGAGATTATCCCCTCTAACTTAATGAACAGGCAGAAAACCAACATTCATGCAGCCCTAACTACACAAAAATATACTACATCAGCATTATAAAGAACACTAATTTTTGACAGAAAAGGAAAAGTTAGTTAAAGTAATATGACACAAAGAAAAAGCAGGATGCTGTACATAAAAGTCTTTGTTTCTGTCATACCCTATATAAAAGTAGTAGTTATTTTGTTTAAAATATTTTATTCATAAGATTAATTACTGTGTGCAGCATTCAAAATGTGCCTTGGTCCAAAAGTACACAACTAGGACAAAATACTTCTACAACCTAGTGAGCAGTGCCAGTAAGACTAAGGTGAACAGATTGAAAATGGTGGTTTCTGAAGCTTTGGATTGTAATGCAGGTGATCATGAGGCTGATCAGGAGAAATGTTCACTATCCATATATAGCAACTGAAACAAATTACAGATTAGGTATTCTGATTAGAGTAATAGTTTGCTACAAGAATGTACCTTTTACATAAACACGTCTGAATGCTGAAGAATTGCACAGTTTGAGTACCTGCATTCCATCTTTCTAACCTGGCTTAGGAGGACATCATGTGGCAGAATAATATATGAACAGACACTGCAACCTTCCCACATAAAAACCCCTCCTTCTACAGCTGCTGTCCCTCGCAGCCAAAAATATTCAATACTGTGGAGAGACTCAGTGAATGTAGAAGCAGTGTCCAAAATTGGATATTAGGATACAAGAGATGATAATTAAGATGATCTGCAATTCTGATACAAAGGAGAATTCATTCAGCTGACTGGACTCAGAGGAGGTTTCCTCAGTTACCAAGCCCTAAGCAGCCATTTACAAATTTTGGAGGCACACAGCCCCACGTACAGTATTAAATTTCCCCCTTCTCTGCTTTTGGATCAAACTGCCTTTGCCAGAGCCCTACCAAAAGCAGGAATTTGTGCAAAAGTGATCTGAAAGCATCAACAAAGAACTCCAAGGAATATATGAAAGAGCCCTATCCTACTTCATCAATAAAATCTCTCATTATCAACTCCATGATTACTAGCACTTGAATCAAAAAATAGAGTTCTAGAGAGCTATTTCTGGATTTTTTGTTGCATTTATCTTAAAATCCATTTGATTTCCCTTGCCAGAGGCTGATAGTAAATTCTTAGAATATCAGATGAAGGTGGAATCTATTTACACATTAATTTTAACATTTAAAAATAATCTGCTTTAGTTATAATACCATTATATAAATTATGGAATCAATTCAGAATGTTATGGTATCAGTCCAGGAAACAAGAACTGAAAGGAAAAAGAACAATTTAATGCCATGGCTAATGGTGGACATAGTTAAAAATTCACCACTGAAGACCACAAAAGTTGTGAATGAGGAGAAAAATATCTGGAAAATAAAATTTCAAGGAGATTTTTGTAATTCTTGTTCCTGCCAGAAGACATAGGTTTGGGTCTAGCCACTCCCTTTCATAAAAGCCCTGAGATGAGCTCAGCTGGTCAGAGCATGGTGCTAATAACACCAAGATTGTGGGTTTGATCCTTGTATGGGTCATCCACCTAAGAATTTGACTCGATGATCCTTCTGGGTCCTTTCCAACTCAGAATATTCTGTGATCATTGAAGCATTCTTAAAGTATATTTTTTTACTGATTTAGAAGAACTATCATAGAGATGGTAACTCTACTCTTCAATGCATTCTGAACTTAAATCCTCCCTATGGATGAGAAGAATTCTGTAATGCTGACTTTAAACACACAACTGAGATGTCCTGAAATATTTCTATTTACAAAGCTTTTGTAATCAGTCTCAGTCTGTTCATTCTCAGATAATCCAGGCCTTTCTTCCCTTACTACTGTGTCATTCAGCAACCCTGGATCTTCCACCCTATTCCTACATTCTTCACGTAATATAAACTGACAAAATAAGTTTGTGCATTCCCATAACTCAGTGAGCAATCCTAGACTTATTTGAAACAAACCTCCCCAGAGGAGTTCTGACAACACAAGAAACTGCATGACCAAATCTGCAAGCTGGGTGACACTTCCAAGCACAGATCAATTAGCCATGAAGGCTGAGCAACATAATTGTGTTTCTAAACAGTGGATTCCCAGAGCAGCATTCTGGCAGGAGCAGCTGGAAAGAAACACCTACATACCATATATTCATGTGTATATCTTGGGGGGAAAGAGCTTAATTAGCAGCAGTGAGGAGAGCTGAGGCCGTTCAAGTTCATTAACAGCATTTTTTAAACAATGTAGGATATCGTAGAGCAGGTGAGGTGCATGACAAAGCAGTTTCAAAACTAAGTTTGGATGTTTTTAAAGAGAGTTTATAAAATGTGATGAATACTGCAGCAGAGAGGTGGGTTCTGTGATCCAATGAGTCACTTCCAGTCCCACATTCCTGTTCTGCAGGCAGAGATTGGGAAAATATAGGGAAATTAAAAGTAGCAACTTACAGTAAGACCACAGGTGTTCACTGCCTTGGTCAGAATCAAACTTAAGTACAAAATAAAACAAACTTGCTTTTCAGGTTATTCTGACAGAGAAAAGGGGAAAACTGCATGGTTAAAATCACACCATATAAAATGGGAAATAGGATCACCAAGTCTGCTGGTGACTACATTCCGTAAAACTCATTACTGAAGAAAAAAAATGAAATTGTCTTTATCTGCTCACATCAAACCTGCTGTGGAGAAATCAACAGTATAATAAAGTGATTCTTCTGTCATTCTTGGTTCCTTCCTGCTTTAACTGCTTTTGCTTTTTCCTAGGCAAATACATCAGGAGGTAGAATACTTTTAAGAAAGGAAAACCCCAGTATCAATGAAAGCACATTGGTGTTGCAGAGGAGCCTTCTATTTAAAAACCAGATCCCTCCACATCTATTGAAGTGGAGCAACAGAGGGATTACAGAGACTGTGCCACCAGAGCATTATTTTATCTCAGTGAAGGGGGAAAGGGAAAAAGAAGAATATTTACAAGTGAACATACTGTTCTTAGAACCCTGAAGGAACACTTCCCAAGGTCTAGCTAACAAATACTCCCCGTGAGGGACAGAAATCTCTGGGTGCCAGCGAGGGAGCTTGCACAATGGGATTTCAGTCTCACCTGCCCCCATCAGTCCTGTCTGGTACAGCCAGCAGGATAAAATGCAAAAAGGAGGAATGCAAATTTCTTCAGTCTCAGTGCTCAGACAAGAAGGAAAAGGTTCTTATCAGCCACTATCCAAAATAACCCAAGGTCAGGTTTCCAGGAAGCCGGCTGCAGAGGGCACGCACTTGAGTGTACAATCCTCTGCCATTCTCAGATCTCCTGGCTCCCTCCAGGCTCCCGATTTACATCTCCCACCTGCTGGGGAAATCATACACTCCCCAGCAGTAAGATTTGTCTCATGGATTGCTGTTTTCTACACTGGGATTGTTGAAGTTCCAAACCTCAGGTGGCTGTTCCAGTTGCCTGGGGCAGGATTGGGCAGTCTTGCTTGGCAGGTGTTCTGAAAGGATTTTGCATCTCATCCTTTCAGCAGTCAGGTGAAAAATTTCTTGAACATCTGGGATGACATGTATTTGAGGTTTTACACTTAGTCAAAAAGATATTTATCCAACAGATGGAAACATGACAAACTAGTCTCTAAAGTAAGCATGTCTTCTGAAAATCTCATGCCTGAGTCAGTATCTGTAGCTGGCAGGAGACTGTTACGATTATAAAAGTGTCATTGCACACAACTGAGAAAATGTCAGAATCCATCTTCCCCCCTCTTTATATAAAAAATCAGTTGATAACCTAGGAAACATATGAGTAATCTGAGTAATTGAGAAAAAATCTAGTACATTAGAGGAGCTATTTATACACAGGGTGAGCCAAAATTACATTTGTTTTATGTACTATAATAAATTAATCCAAAATTTGAAAAATCTTCAATAGGGCCTGATCTACAATTAAAATCTTTTTCCAGCCTAGAAAGGTTGGCTAAAAGGATGACCAAAAAATCACAGCCCTGCTTAGCAGTTTTATACAGCAATTCATTTCTTAAAGACATAAAGGTATTTGAGGGAAGGAAATTGCTTTTGAGTTTATTTTATTGAGCAGTAGAGGCAAAAGAATTATCTAAGTTACTTTTATGTAGGTGGGAATTGTCAATGGCAGCACAGAAAACTTCAGCAGGAAACAAACTGAACACTGGGCCCAATCTAAACAACACATTTGACACTGGTCATCTTTGATATTTACTTCCAGCCTTGAACTTTGAAGACAGAGTATTTACCTAACTAGTAAGAGGTGGTACAGCTGTGTTTGTATTAGCAGATACAAATATTACCTTGATTTCCTTTGCTTCCATCACATATTGTGCCATCAGAGTTATGGAGAACTGAAAACATTTGGGCATGCAGACACAATAAACTCTTTCCTAGTAAAAAACTACTGACCCTAGCATTTTGATTGCCCAATTTATCACAAGCTACAGGAAAAAGAAGATGTGACATTTCATCCTGAAGAGCCCTTTGTCAACAATTATTTGTTGAGGCAATGTTCAGGAAAAATTGCTCTCTACTTCCTCACTGATAAGATTTAAGAATATTCTCAATAAGATCTTAAGAGTATCTTTAAAGTGTTTGTTCTGCTCCAAGGGACTTCACAGATTATCTCCACATAAAATATTAAGCAAATCTCAGAAAGAATATTCTGCATGAATCACCAGAAATTACCTGTCTTTACTCTTTGCACTTGGTTTTTTGTTGTTTGGGGGACATTTTTAAATATGTACTGCTACCTTCTAGAATAGAAATTCACGAAAATGTTCTTGTCAAGACTTCATAAGCATGACCATGCTCTTGGAAATCAATTACTTCTGTAGCACCTAATATTTTGTAAAATAACTTTCATTAGTGCGCAAGACCTTCAACTTGACAGACATCAAATATCAACTCAAAGGAAAAAAACCTAACTAAACAGTCAGATCACAACCCTATGAAACTCAAGAAGTTACACTCAAGCACTTACAAGTTTTTCCCCAGGAAACTCTCTCTGAGCTCTACAGGTCTTCTTGGTGAATAACTTTTGGAAAGTTGAGTATTTTTGGGGTCAGATCTCAGTACATAATTTTACACTTTCTTCCTTGCTGTTTCCTCAAAAAAGAGGTGCTTTTAACCTGCATAGTGCACTTACTCATTGCTCGTAAATTGGCACATCACAGAGAATTGTTATTCCTCTCCTCCATTTGTATCCAAAATTTCAGTTACCTCTGATTCCCCATCAGACACACTGAGGAGTTCTCACAGGTGTCATGTACTTCAGCAGAACTAATTCACCATCTTTACAGGGCTGCTGATAGATGTTTCAGCCTTAAAAGCACATTGACAGCCACCATTTTTCAAAAGACTTTAGAAGAAACCCACTTTTAAGCTTCATTTCAATCAATAATAATGACCAAAGATTACACTGGCAAAAATGCTGTGCAGCTATTTGTTCTTCTAGGACTCAAATCAGCTGGCATTAAAATTCCTGACCCTCTCTGTTGCAGATATCTTGTAAAAGGCTGGAGGAGAGAAACAGAGTTTTGGTATTTTTCAGTGACTTTTTAACCATAGTTGCTCAGCTGCTGAGTACATATGAACATACAGAAAGATCCAGAAAATCAGACTGAGAGCTGAAGAGAATACAAAAACCTGCAGGGAATTAATTAATTCTTTCATTTGCCATTGCCTTTTTTCAAAAATAAAGGCCAAATCCTGAGAGACCAAGTAGCATTTACTATTAAAGCAATGGTTAGAATTACTCAGGCCCTAAATATGATTAAAAAGTAGATGTTCACAATAAGATCAAACCTCAAATGCCCAGGGATCAGAG
Organism: Euphonia xanthogaster; assembly: GCA_034509185.1. Lineage (NCBI taxonomy): Eukaryota > Metazoa > Chordata > Aves > Passeriformes > Fringillidae > Euphonia > Euphonia xanthogaster. Next base: position 9,714,648 of record JAYDZK010000268.1, read on the forward strand.
AGTTTTTGAATATGGTACACTACACTATATTCTTTTTTCCCAAATAGGATGCTGAGGATGCTCACAGACACCCAGCAGAATTTAAAAATATCTCCAACTCAAAGAAATTAAATGCTGCTCACCACATGATCTTAAAATCAGCAGTACGAGGAAAGGACTTCCTAGCTCCAGGGATTCTGCTGAGAAACATATTGGTTCTCTTAGCCAACTATCACGGTGTTATGGCTTCTAACCCCATGCTAACTCTGCTGTCAGCCTTTTATAATCTGCAATCACAGTTTGCCAAAACCTGCTTTACACTGTACTCTGGCAAAAGTCCCACTGAGCACCACACATGCTGATGTAGTGCTGAAGGAAGTAGCACATGTGGAACAACAATATAAACTGGTTCAGAAAGGGGGAGAGTTTGGGTTAAAAGATTGCTTATTTTACATGTATTTTTTGAAAAGACAGCTTTTCAGTTATGGACTGACTTCCTTTACAAAAGGCCAACCATATTAATGTGTAAAGCTACAGAAATGCTGCAGCTCTCATGCTAAGGCTTGCAAAAGCTTTGGGACAAATTTCTACATGGCTCATCACCTCTGCTCACCTGCCCACTTACCTATTTTAAGTAAAGTCTGTAAAAAGTGCCATGGCCTCTGGCTTTGTGTTCTCACCTTGGTGGCACATACTGGTGTTACTGGTTTCCACTGAGAGCCATCCCAAACACAAGTGCAACACAGCCTTGTGCAGACAGTTGTTTAAACAGAGTTTGAATGCTAAGATGTAGAGTTGGATTCCATCCTGCTTTGTAGTCCATTTTTAGACTACCTCATGAAAATGAATGCATTCATTGCTCAGAGCAAGTCCTGCTTCATCTGAATGAGGCAGCAGAATCAGCCTCCTCATCTCATCTTTCCTCATGGGCTTCCGTGCTACAACTCCTGTAAACAATCACAGTCTCAGAAGACAAGCCTTGGCAAGAAATCCATAATTCTACTACTTTCACAAGTGTTTGAATTATATAACTTTCTTCAGTTCCACCATTATTACAGGACTATCATATTTCTCTGTATTCACTGCTGCATTATTTTACAGTACTGACTCAGAAGAATAAAGGTAGCAATAGTATTGTCTGCAGCTAGTGCTATGGAATTAAGTGGTGTACTGGATTTCATGCAAGGCCTTCAATTTATCAGTTTTCATTTTATGAAGAATAAAAATATTGAAATCAGGGAAAGTTCTCCTAGTTGCAGCTTTAGAAAAAGGTCAATAGTGAAGGCTTTGAAATAGTAAAATCACATATATGGAAGACACCTTTCTGTCCATGTACCTTCTATGATAGTTATGAAGCAGAATGTAATCACTTACCAGGTGAGTCCTTCATTATTAACCAGACAAGTAGATTCCCTTGTAAACACCTTTATATTCTCCCATGTTTCCCTCTCTCACCCTAGCACTGAGAATAAAGACTGGAATTTTTTTGGTTAAGCATCAGTGAATATAGAGAGAATTTATTCTCAAAGGGCAGAAAGTACTAATTCCCTACAATCTGTCAGAATATGTTTGCTTTTCAAACCATCCAGTCAATGGAGGTATCTTTATGAGTTTGTCAGTTCACCCCAGGAATATGCTTTTTGAAGGGAATCTCCTATTCATTCCCTCTCACCTTTCCTTGCTCCATCCATCTCAGATCAAACAGTACAGTCAGATATCCCCAAAAGACGCCAAGCTGAAAGATGAACTCCACAGACTTTGCAGAGCATCTCCTGTGCCTCAGCTGCTGCTGGGCTTTCAGTTCACAGGAGCAAACTGCAGCAAATTCAAAGCACATTCCCTCCTTTCCAGCCCCTCACATGCAGTGTGGACATCAGGCTCTTTGCACCAAAGGCAAACTGGCTCTAAGTGCATAGCACCACTTGCAGATGTAGACCTGGACAATATTGGCTCAAGGTGGTGGGCAGGCTGGAGCCAAATTTTGCACGGCAGGGTGTATTTCCTTTTTGTATCTCAGCTTTCCTCTTTATAAAACTTCCTTTGATTAAATCATTCTAAAATTAGATCGTTTTGTTTGCCTGGGAGGAATGGAGCAAGTTGGATTCACCTATGTCAGGAAGTTCAGGATGGAAAGTTGAAGCTGCAGCAACCCCAGCACATTATCTGCATGCACAAAGACAATGTACTGAATGTGTGGGCTACGTGGTTCCTTTTATCATGTTAGAGTCTGCTATCATGCTTATCCTGCAAATCCATCCAAATTTTCCCCGAAGGCTGAAAGCCTGTGTATTTATTTCAGCCTGTTTTGTGGCAAGTGACTTCATCTCTTCACTGAAGCACTTAAAAAAAAGAAAAAAGCAAATTTGGAAATCACAGCTAAATTAGGGAGAGAGAACTAGGAATACAATAGATTAATAAAATGCATAATGCATTTATTTATTCTGGATATGAACAACCGAGATAGGTTTTGCTGTCTTTGAAGCACTATTGTAGAAAGGCTGAAGAGGGTGGATGAACCAACTCTATTAGAAGACTGAACTATTTTTTTTTTAAATAACTCTGATTTTTCTGTCCAAAAAATGAAAAATAAATGTACAGAATAGAATAGAATAGTTCAGTTGGAAGGGACCTACAATGATCATCTATTCTAATTGCCTGACCACAAAGATACAAGTTTCTCTCATCAAGAGATTTAGTGATGTATGTTAAGATAATTGTCCTATAAGAAATCAACACCTACAGCATTTTTTTAAGCAAAACCAAGCTAACTTCAAAAAAATGTAGGATTTTTTAAAAGACATAAAAGATAAAAATATTAACATTGCAGGTACTATTTCTAGTTACTTAATAACTTACCATTTTCATGCTTCCATCTGTAACATCGTAAAGAATTAGATACTTTGCAACAAAAGTCTTGTAAGAAAACAAAAAGACTAGAATCTATAAGGCTAGAATCTGTAAAAGAAAAAAAGTAGTGTATAACTCAATATTATGCTAGGAATAATATTTATAGTAGATGCAGCTTGGTCAGATGTAGCATTGAGGACATGGTTTAGTAATTTAGTGGCAAATTTTGAGGTGGTGCCCCAGCACTTGGGGATCTTTTGGATCTTATGGTCTTTTCCAATCATAATGATTCTGTGACTCTAACTTGGGACTTAAACTAAAAGTTATAACTGAGCAAACAATACCAAACATAATAATTTCATTTTGTGGATGTTGGACAGCTTAGTGTACTCCTAATGGGAGGATGTGCAAGCTTCTCTTTAACCTGAAAGCTGTTTGGTGGCTCACAGGGAATATTCCTGTGCAGTTTGGTTGGTTTGCATTGGAGATGTACATCACTGCAACCAGCACTGCCTCTCACCTACTTTTGCAGTTAAAAGAGAGACTAATTGCTGAATCTAAGAGTGAGATACCATTTCCTCTTTAGAAGTGCCCTCTTCACTTTAAACTGGCAGAAAGAAAGGGAGAAACTTATTCTATTTCCACGTGTTCTGTGTCCTCTGCTCCACAGTGTGCTTTTGTGTGCACCTGATCAACCAGTGCCACCAGTACGCCCAGTGCCTGCTGGGCCCCAGGAACAGGAAGCAAGTCTCTCACAGCACAAACACCTGGGTCCATCCATACTTCAGTAGGGCTTCAGCATCTGCCTTCCCAGCTCCCACCTCCTTGGCACCACTGAAACAAAATGTATGGGGCAGAGTTACAGCTTTCCTCTGCTCTCTCAACTGTACTTGCCAGATTGCCTCAGTCCCTAAATACAGCAAGTGAGGCTGAGGAGGTGAGAAAAGCAGTGGTGCCATGTGGGAACCATAAATAATAGCAGTGCTATGACAGCAAAGCAGAAAAGAGTTTGAACCCTCCCTTCACCTGAAGCCCCACTCCATGGGCTCACCCACAGCATGCGATCATTTCTATTTTTAAATGCAGTATTTTCTAACATGAGTCAGTTACCAATCTATTTCTGATCTGTACAGGAAGGACAGTGGAACATCCTTAATCACAGCTGAACCAAAATTAGAACAGAAAAATGGATCAGTTCAGGTCCTTTATTTATACTAACCAGCTTTAGATGTACCTATATGAAAATATACACATAAACTCCTTTCGCAGATCCTCAGTGAAGGATCAGAAGCTGGTTTAAAGAGAAATTAAAAATGCAGAATTGGGTAGTGGAAGGGGCCTGTTCCCCTCAAGGCTTTTACTGGGACAGCTGTAATTCAGCCAGCCAAGCCACCATCTAAGGAATGGTGACAGCAGTACGTCTAAGCAACGCCTCTAAGAGTCACCTCTTGGTCACTCTTTGCTCAGCACTTGTCAGGCCACAGCCAAAATATTCTTGACTGGAATTCTGTGTCCAGTCTTGGCACTCAGCATAGGGGAGAGAAAGACCACAACAAGGCCCTGAACCTCGGAGATGAACTATGTCTGGAGTAGGACTGTGTACCAGGTGACCTCCCTATACCCCTGCTGCCCTTAATTCTACACTCCTGAGACTCCCACACCACACATATGTTAAAAGCATGTCATGAACTGATTAAAAAAAAATCTAAAATAGTTAAAAAAAATAAAAGGTCTTGCTAATGTGTGACAGCAGAAGTCCTTTTCTCCATGGCAGAACAGTGATACTGTAGCAAGAAAAATAACATTGAAGAAAATAAGAACAAATCCTTAGTAATTAGACAATGACATTACATTACAGAGGACATATTATTAGAAGATCACCAAAATACACTGGATGACACTGGAAATGCAATCAAGCACCAAGATAGCAAATAAGAGCTCAATAAATTATTAAATGTATAAGCTTTGTAAAAACTGCAGAAAGACTGCTGGCACTACAACCAGCTAAAGCCCTACTGTTGGTTTTCACACTTAGTCCTCTATCTCTGTCTTGTGACAGATAATCACAGTAATCAAATCTCACAGAAGCATTCATTAAATTAAGGAAGTATCCTGATGTAAAAAAATTGCAGTGATTAATAAATAAATCTCTATTTCTTTTCATCCAAAAGAAAGAAATAATTTTCAGAACTAAGGCTGCTCTTAAAGATAGGTACATATGAGGAAAACATGTCTAAAAAGGGGGAGGGGAAAATCTTTTTCCAAGCTGTTTTGATTATTAACAACTCAGTTTCAAGATAAATTCCATATGGGTAAGATACACAGCATGTTTACATTTGACCTTTACAGCTGCACTTAGGTAATTTTATAGATGTATGTATAGATAAGCACAGGGTCAGCATGGATACAGCAAACTGCTTCATACAGAGATGGAGATTTCTGATTTAGTTGCCTAGCAATAAGATCTGACTCGTGGAAGCTAACAAATACTGATTAGAAAACAGAATAGAATTATTTAATATATCACATGCATCATACAAAAAGGAACATAAGGCTATTGAAGAAAGGAAGACGTTAGGCCAGAAAAAATAAATTCTATTCAGTGAAATTTATCCAGGAAATATGTGATACTAAGAAACTGCAATATTTAGATTAAAGAAAGCCTCAGTCTGTTCACTCTGTCAATACTTTTCATCATTCTTCCTTTAGCAGAAAGTCCAATTCCATCTTGGCTAATGGATCTGACTTTTGAATTGCTGTGTTTAATTCTGTCCAGTCTTCTCAATAGCGCTTTAAAGCAGGAGACAGAGAGAGAGAGATATTTTTAAAAATTGAATAGGATGAACATGATGGCATTTCTCTTCTTGGGAAACACAGCATGGTACTAATGGGAAGTTTGATGACACTTACTACACTGGTGGAGAGGCAGAAGTCCACATTTCTGTTTTATTTTTTACAAAGAGCTTTAAAACCACCCTGATGCCTTTTAGCACATTTATAAGGTCTCTCTCAGTTCTTTCAGTAATACAAATGTTTTTCTTTCTGTACTTCAGCAGTGGAACAGGCAGATCACAAGCCAAGGATAGGCAGCCTACCACAAGTCCAGACAGACCAGGAGTACACCTTGGATCAGGACTAGCATCGGTCTTTCCTTGTTATAGTCTAAATTTAGATAAATTAGTTGACAATAAAACTGGAGAAACAGAGGCCACTGTATAGTACTCCAGCATTATAAGCAGCACGGACTTGTAATGCACTACTCAGCCATTATTTAAACCTGAAAAAAGAACATGATTCCTATTTCTGCTATTTCCAACCTTTCTTTAAAACATTCTCATTTAACAAACCTTTAAACCAGTACTTCCCAAATCTGTTCCTGCTGGAGCTGTCACTTAACAGTATTCCTTCTGCTCGGGACAGAAAGTAAAAAAAATTCTCTCGTGTCCTGTTACATCAGCATAAATCTGCAGTAACTCCCCAGACTTCCTGCGTGACGCACTCGCTCGGGGTTTGCCTACACAAGGAAGGAAACATGAAGGAAAACTCACTTTAATCTCAGCCCAGCACCAACCCTGGCTCACTCCTGGTGGAAACATTCTCATCAGACAGAAAAGAAAAGCAGCTTTTCCCACTCTGAATATGGGTTAAACTACTCTGAACAATAGAGAATCCAAAGGTATAATCACATTCCATAATGAAGTGCTATACAAAAATAAAGTTTTTAGTTTTTTCAAAAATAAACTTGCAGAAGCAGCATGTCTTCCATCTAGTCATAAATATGCTGCTTCTCAAACTTTCCCTAATTCAGTTTAGAGGTACTTTTAGATATTGGACACAGCTCTGCATTTTGGCATGAAAACACCCTTTCACTATCCATAACATACATTTTTACAGAATGGTCCATAACTTGGTACTTAAAAAGTACTCACTTTTCCATGAAGACAATGACTTTATTCTTAATCTTCCTTTCCCAGTCGCAAAGACTATCACACAGACTAATTAACTACATCTTAATTTGGTCTTGTACAGTGTCTCCTTTGTCCTTGTTACAGCACTGTGAAACACCCCTAAATGGAACATAAATTATATTTAATACATGAAAGATTGTATTAAGACAGGAATTTACATTAATTTTTTTCTATATTGGTCAGACACTATGATGATAGAATCTACACAAATGTCTAGAAAAGCAAAAGCAGAACAAAAACAAAGGACACACAAGTGAAGATTTTGATGTGTGAATCCTGGTAAGTTATTAAACTGGGGCTAATTTACTGAGATGCAAATCAATTGGTAGTTTCATTACAGTACTCTCTGAATAATAATAATAATAATAATAATAATAATAATAATAATAATAATAATAATAGACTTCTAATGATGTAATGACCTATGTGACCACCACCTACATGTTTAAACAGCTGAGAAACAATAGTATTTATTCGCACACACTCCTTGAAGGCACTTGCTGTTTAGAAAGATCTGTCAACAAAGAATAGATGGTTTGGGATGGAAAGCCTTGCCCCCAAGCTTTGCCACATGGATATACATCCAGAATAATTTGGCACTACTATAAATCCATGTGGTCAACAGAAAAAAATCATAATTTCATGGGGAAAAACTGTAGAGGGAGTAGGGACACAGAGTTGTCTCTGATCTCTTGTTGATTCTCACAAGTTTTGTACACATTCTGTGCTATAAACACTGCTTTCAGAGAGTTTCTGAAAAGGAGTAAATTGGATAGAAACCTCAAAGGCAGAAGTAATTAATTTTCTCATCTGACACTATGTGGTCATCTTTGCATCTATTCTGAGATCCTAAGTACAGAACCCAACTTTTACTTTTTTTTCTTATGTCATAAGAAATAATAGCTTGAGCTATTAATTTCAATTTAATGCACTGTAATTTGAACTCTGCTCTTCCCTCCATTTTTTAAATGTTGATCTCTTCTGAAAAGTAACAAGAAAAGTAAAATACTGAGTTTGAACTCTTAATTCATTGTGAAAATATTACACCATCCACCCTACTTTGTATTTCCATGTCTTAAATAATATCCAAAGATCTGCTGTCAATTACATAGCAAAGATCATATCTAATTTGTAAGTTGAATTGAAAGGAACTGATATTTATCAATGTATGAACCAAAATACTCTGTGTTCCCAACCAAGATTCAGCAATTCTGGTTGCTTATGGATAGTCCAGTGTGGAAAATGAGAAAAGGAGAAGCTCTGGTAAGTATTTATATATTCTGTATAAAGTGTGGCTACTTATTTCTATCTCTTTATCTAAATTATAACCAGCAAATAGCCAAGAAACTCTCTTGTCAAATAAATTTCATAATAAAACAGAGATAACTCATGTAGCACAAAAGGGGTTTTATTCTGGCCTAATAGCAAAGGTTATCAAGCTAAATGTACCATAAATTCTCACAGTATTGCAAGCCAGGCAGTAATGGCATTCCTTCTTCAATTAGACATCAGTTTGATGTGTACTGTTTTGGGTAGCCTTATCATCTTCCTTTTTTACCACCCAAACTACCAACCTTGCTTTCACTGGCTATTTCTTAAATTCCTTTCAAAACTTAGTTACAATAAGGCCTGCATAAGCCCTGCAACTCAGTAACAAAAACAAAAAAACCCCAAAAAAACCCAAAACATTTTGGTGCAAGGCTATTTTGTATAGTTTTAACTACAAATTTGTCTACTCCTTTTCTACATAACCATACTTAAAACTGAGGTAAAGCATGTGTTGTACTCTCCCCCTGTAAGCAGGAACTATCAACCCCACTCTCCGTGTTTGTTGTCCTGTGAGGCAAGATGTTGTCCTCTGAATTCTCCCTCTCAGAACACACACCATAAAAGCAAGAATCACTGTTATAGTAGTCTGACCATAATTTTTTTAAATTACAGGTAATTCAGGCTGTTATCTGTGACAGGTTGTAACACCACACAGAGGAGCTGGCATCATCTGAGGCCAGATCACTGACTGACATCAAAAGGGGCCAACAGTGTCTGCAGTTTTTTTCTCCAGGCAGCGCCAGCTGCATTAGTAGTGATTTCCTTTCCAAAGCTCAGTGGCAGCAGGTCTTAGAGGGGACAACAGAAGTGACAATTCTGCATCTTGTAAAAGATCAAATGGTTTAAAACACGAGTGCCAGCCCTTTTAAGATCAGCCCTAGCAAGCCCGAAAGTGAAACTTGTGACATCAGTTTTGTTTGTTTACTTTCCAGAAAAGTTTCAAGCTGCAATTCCCCCTTTTGAATCCTGAGGTTCACTCATTCTGAGGCCTTGCTGGCCTAGAGTATAAATGCTGAAATGTTTTGTTGGTCTTTTTGTCTTTTTTTTTTTCCTTGCTAGTTGGCTAAACCCCCAAAAACCAATTAATGTTTCTCAGTAATATTTACAGAGATTTTCACATCTGCAAACATAAACACCATGGTGATGTTCTGCATTTTCTAAAAGAAGCCTGAAGACTTCTTTTAGATTCTTTCTGCCTAAACCATGTGAATCAATGAAATAGCAGTTGGAATAAAGGAGCAGTAATTGACTGATCAATTTTTTCCATACCAATTAGTATGTGTTTTCTGTTGAATATTCTTGGTCTTGATACAGACTTGCAACTTTTGAAACCCTCCTGCCCTTCAGAGATTTGTGGAAAGAGACCACTAGCAGTGTGGAGGAAGTCACTACTGAATTTAATATATCAGCACCACAAATATCAACTCTCCAAATGCTGTGTCTTACCCAGAATTTCTGCAGATCTGGGCAGTCACTGGCATGAATATTGATTAAAAGCCCTTTTTGCTCTTATTTCCTTTGAAGAGTGTCAACTATCTCCAGCACTTATAAAGTTAAATTTCCTGTTCCACTGTCACTGAACTAGATAAGATTACACTCAAAGGTAAAGTATAGAGGATCTAGGAAACTTTGATAAGAAGAGAGAAAGGACCTCTGAAGTATCCAAAATGTTGCTGCTAGAAGGTAAAATACCTGCCCAGGTGTGTTGGGGTTTTTGCCTGTATTCTATCTGATGTTTCTGTAGGAGTTTATGATACAACTTGGGCAGGATGAATCTTGTTACAGATAAAATCTGTCTTCCATAACTTGGCTTCGATGGCTTCGCAACTTTTGTGAATACAATAGAGCAAAAACTGTTAGAAGGGAGCACTCTGCACCCAGAGTTCACTCCAGTCAATGAGCATGGAGAGTAACAGCTCTTGGCACCTTTCCTTGCCCTGCCTGTTCCTGCCGTGCTGCTGCTCACAGCTCACAGTGCGAAGCAGCCGTCAGTCACGTGTACCCTTCTCAAAGAAAGCTCACTCACCTTCCCTGGGAGTCACCCTCTTGGCAATGCATCATCTGGAGGTGCAGCTCTGTGTCCAACAGGGCAAGCGTGATGTTGGTTTGGCCCAGGTAGGAGGATGGATAATTTCCTTCCATAATACAATCCAGCTTTGTACAAGTTTCTCCTCAGCCTGTCAGCTGGTGTGACTACATCTGTAGCTACCAGACTTCACGAAGAGTGAAACTGAGAAACACAGCCTGGAGTATTGGAAAAGGATGAGAGTTTTATAAGATTGAATATAGTTCTTGTTTTACTTCACTTTAAAGGCAGACAGCTTTAGTCCTTATTTATCTATATGAGGTGAACTGCTCTGCTTAAGTCCTCTGTTGTTTCTGTGTGGGAATACACAGGAAAATTATTTTAATTATCTTTTGAAATACCACTCAAACTGTGCTATATTTCTAATCAGATGTTCTTACTGCTCAAAATTAATTTGTTTTAACTGGTTTTGTAATTTACTCAGAAAGTGCTTTAATAATTTAATTTAAAACTCCTGGCTGAAAGTATCCAGGTTCTAGTTTCGATTAATCCATAAACTGTGTTTGTTTGGACTCATCTTCCAGAGTATTCTCCTGCTGACACATCCTCATCCTTGTGCTTTTTCTGTTTGTTACACTGCTATCATGGTTCTATATCTGTTTAGTGAAGGACATAATGTGAGTATATTTACCATATGGTTGCTGGGAGCAAGATGAATGGGGAGCTGACTAAGAATGTATTTGTTATTTAAGAAAATCAGAGCCAAGGAGGAGAAGGACAAGTGTAGAGAACTCCAGAAAGCTTTCACCAAACTAACTGAGGATGAAAATACCCATTGGCAGGAATAGTTTTAAAACCTTATTTGTATATGTCTTGCCTTCTCTAGGTACTTTAACCCTTTACAGGAGTAAGAATCTGAGCTTGTGAGGTTTCTAATGCAGCTTCTGACCTGCAAAGGTGGACAAACCAAACTGTCTCTTTTAAACAGAGCAAGCTGTAAATTGAAATTACTGACTCCTCTTTTTTTGTAAGCTGTTTGTTGTTTAGGAAACAACCATGACAAACCTGTTATTTACTAATGGAACCAGATAAATTATCAGGACTTGAAGCCAGCACCCTATAGCTGTGCTCTCAGCTAACTCTCTGAGAGCTGCTGCATTCAATAAATGAGTCAATAAAGTGTAAATATGGATAAAATACTGAGTGAAATTAATCCCTGATAAAACTGACCTTAAGTTAGTGGTTATGTCCTTTACTGTCCTTTAGAGTTCCATTGCTAAAACACAATAGTAGGAGTTTGTAGAGGGAATTAAAGCTCTTGGTTAGCTCAGGAGTGGGGTTTATGTCTCTTCAGTACTTCAATCCCAGGAGGGTCAGCTCTTGCAGTATCTGAACAACACTTAACCCAGAAATTATCTGTAGAACTTACCCTTATAAACTTTTGTAAATTCAAACCAATATCACCTCAGTCTAGGGATTTAGCTACTCACATGTTAAACAAATGTGTCTTTGGGCAGAGGAGTTAACACAGATTCATTGCATGTGGGACTTCAGACACACAGCACGTAAATGCTAAGCCTGAAAGCTTTGCAAAATTAGTATTATTTCAGAAAATCATATATGTTAATCAGAATAACTACCTAGGATGAAATGATGCTTATTTATACTGCTTCCACTTTAAAAAACAAACAAAAACAACAACAAACCCAAGCAAAACCCAAAGCAAACAAACAACCTCAACATAAACAAATGACCAGAAAAAACAGAGACAAACCCACTTCCTTTTTACCAAGGAAAAAGTTGCTCCAGCTGGAGATTCTTCTGCTTACAGGTATTTTACAATAAGCACACATACAACCAAACTCCCCCACACCCCCATATTCACCTTGCAGCCCTTCTTGAGATCAATCCCCAACCAGAATACAGCGATTCCCACAGCTCCATGTGAGGATGCAAAGCCAAACAAGCTCAGAAACTTGCAAAAGAACTAGGTTTTCGGAGTCTTTTTTTTTCAGACCTTCCAATTTTACTCAAAATTTCACAAAGGAGAATCCAGAGAAATGGGACCATGCTATTCAAGTACATCTCTGAAGTAATTTTTACCTTTTGTTAATGATTGTCAATTTCCTGTTCATTAAACTTGTGGAGCTGGCTAACAGGAAATAATTCTATGGTGCTGAAATGGCTTGTATTGCCCCAGAGAATTAATTATTTTCAATCCACAGAACACATTTAACACTTTTATAGAATCATAGAATACTTTGAGTTGGAAGGGACCTTTAAAGATCATCCGGTCCTAGCCCCTGCAATGAGCAGGGACATCTTCAACTAAATCAGGTTGCTCCTTGTCCAACCTTACCTTGAGTGTTTCCAGGTATGAGGCATCCACCACCTCTCTGGGCAACCTATGCCACTGTTTCACCACATTGTAAAGGAATTCTTCCTTATACCTAGCCTGAATCCATCCTCTTTTGGTTTAAAACCATTGCCCCTTATCCTATTGCTACCGGCCCTATTAAAAAGTCTGTCCCCATCTTTTTTAAAAAGTGCTCCCCAGGTACTGAAAATCCACATTAAGCCCTCCCCAAAGCCTTCTCTTCTCCAGGATGAACAGCCTCAACTCTCTCAGCCTTTTCTCACAGGAGAGGTGCTCCAGCCCTCTGATCACTTTTGTGGCCCTCCTCTGGACCAGCTTTTCTGTATGACATAAAATCATGCCACATGAAGCCAGAAATACCTACTGGTTAAGAGAAGCTACTTTCAGAGTCAGATCTAGCCTTTTTTTTAATATCTGGCAATCTTCCAATGTTTGTCCTGATTTAGGTCATGTTCTGGTAGTGGCTTTGGTTGTCTTCTCCCACTTCTCTTCCCAAATGCCTCCTTTGTGCAATTTCTTTAAAAACAAAAGAGATTTCACCAAAATAGGAAAAAAAAATTACAGCTGCACTCAAGCAGCTGCACTTGCTTTAAATGGATTTTAGGGACTAAATAATGACAATTTAAAATTAATCTACAGAAATGCAAAACAATTTTAACATACTCTTAGTAGACTGGATTTAATAAAGGGAACCATAGATCAAACAATGGAAATGCTGTTTGTTGTAATCTAATGGTTTAACATTCTTGCACTTATTTAAAAATACAGGTTTGTAATAACATGCCTATGCATACAAATAATCATTTTTTAAATTAAAAAGAGGTTTTGAACTTTCCAAATGGGTAACAAGGGAAAACAGAAGGACTTCACTGCCTTCCAACCTGGATTTATAACTATTTGCCTGATTTCCCTGTGTTGTTGCTTCCTCCTAAGGACTGAAAAGGCAAAGTAGCTTTTCCTCATCCTTTTTCTAGCTCAAGTGGATCTTTGATCCCTAAATATCAGCAAATGTGGTCCTTACAGAAATCTAACAGAGAACTAATGCTCTCTTTTTTCACTAATAGAAATCATATTAATGGCAACCACTGATAACTATTATGCCTGAATATTACCTTAAATTGTAAAAAGCCACTCTGTGTTTCTGCCCATGGAAAAGTAAAGGCAAACAGCGAGGAGTAGCTTTTTACATCCAATAAAAGCCCTTTGCTAAAGCAGATAAACATATATAAATGTTCTGTGGTGTATTCCTACTGTTTTTTCACATACAAATCATGACATAGCATCTTCTGCACTGAAAAAGAGAATACAGAATTAGTTGGATCATGTGCAGCATTTCAGTAACAGTAATTTCCCGTCCATGCTTCTGAGTTCATCAATAATACATATTTTTTTAGGAGTAATGCAATGCAGCTATAGGACATTCAGATGCTTTTCCAACTCAATCAACTGTACTTTGTGTTCAGCTGCAGTAGGTGTTTCTGAATATCATAAGTATTTCATATGGAAGATGATTGCCACAAAACCACTTAAGCAGGGAGATTACAATGGAATCAAGCCAATACATCCCAAAACTGACACAAGAATTATTACTTCTTAAACATCATACAATTAAACTGCAGAACTCACTAAAGTGTGTTACTATAGGGCCTAAAAGCTGTCAAAATTAGATATTAACATGGAAAATAGAAATTCTAGCAATAAAAATTACAAATTATGGACATGCTTTAAGTTAACTCGAACATGAGCTGGCAGTGGCTAGGAGAAAGAAAAGCTCTTCTCCTGGCAAATAATGACAATTACAAATTTGAACTCTTTCCCACTTTGTTGTAAGGCTGATGCTAACTAATACCAGAAACAGAACATTGCAGCACAGCACACTCACTCTGCTGAGATAAGGACCATGAACAAATCTGTCATTTTAGAAGACTAGAGAATGTGAAAATTTTGCACCTTATATATTTCACTGAACTGAACCTGATGAGAAGACAGTCACTGCTGGGTTATTTTTTGGTTAGTTTGTTGTCCTAAACCATTCTGGGAATATATATGCAATCTTCCTCTTTGCAAGTTATGGTGATTATGCATTAGTACAATTATATTGGCTAAAAATATTCCCTGTTCTAAATAGGCCTGTGAAAGCAAAGCAAGCTGTGCTGCTATGGGCACTGCCTCGCTTCCCTCACGTTTGTGTGTTTCCTGCACAAACATTCCCTGGTGAAATCTCACTGTCTCTGACCCTTGGCTATTCCAGGCAGTTTTCACTGGCTAACTCTCAAGTCACACCCCAAATATCTTTCCAGATTTTGGAGGGAGAAGCACTGTAAGAGTCCTGTGCAATTGTAACTGCCAGACATATTGTTACACTTGAGAAATCCAGCAAGTCTTCTGAGTCTTAAATTGGGAATCAGGAGGTGGAATTTTAAATATATATTTTAGTATGTCTGGTTCTGAGCAGCAGGAATCCAGCTGGTGAGTTAAGGTACTGGATGCAGAATTTCAGAAGACAACGGAACGAAAGCAAAATAATTTATTAGATAGAAGACTCAGTGAAATCTACTGCAAAGGATTTTCCAAAGGAAGGGAAAAGAGAAGGGACCTCCCAGGTGGTTTAAAGTGCACCACTGTCTAGAAGGGTTGGAATGTTCTTGCCTCAGTGAATATTGTTAAATCAGTGCCACTCAAAGTCACCTCTACAGATGTACAGAAGTTTAATACCAATGTTCTGCAAATTAAAATCCTGTACAGAAAAACCACAAAGCCTTCTGCACTGCTCTGACACCATCCATGCTATATTGTACAATTTAGGCACATATCCAATGTATTATTACTGCATTTCTCCAAGAGACAATGCAAACAATTCCTATAAAAGTGAATCTGCACAGTATGAATGGGTTTGTTGTTAAGAACATTCTGCTTCAGTAGAAGTGCCAATAAAAATGTTTAAATGAAAAATATAGGTGTATTTTTCAGTTTAGGGCTTGGGTTTTGCTTTTTTAACCTTCTTTCCTCAGGCCTTTTTTCTACAGTACAGCTCTCCTTGAGACAGGCTTCTATCACAGGAAAACTGAAATTAGTACATTTCACATTTGGTTAAATGTGTGCGCCAGCTACTTCATTCAGCAGGTGGGTCACGATGGCTTTGGAGAAAAATAAGGCTCCCCTGAAAAAGCACAGGCTGAAAAAAATGTTGGGAAAATTAGAAGGTGCAGGAGGTGCTTATGTTGAAGAAATTAACATGAAATAAACTCGGTTGCAGATTGCCAGTGCAGTAATTCTCTCCACGGGTGCTTTGGCTCACGTTATCTGCATGTCCACACTGCACTAATGGGGCGCTCTGAACAAAGCCAGCCCAGGCAGCCCCACGGCGAGCACGGGATGAGATGCAGGATGCTCTGGAGTGCTGCAGTGCCACACTGCCCCAGCCACCCTGTCACCAGCACGGTCTGGAAGCCCCACCCAGCAGGACCCAGCCGTGGAATCACTGCAAGGCAACCTATTACACTGGGTGAGTCCCGGTGATTCCAGCTCGGCACAGGAAGGGAAAGCTCCCAGTCCTGAAAGCTCCTTTCCCACATTTTGTGGGCTCTTTTCATAGGAGCCTGCCCAGCTTCTGAGCCCTCCCATATGTGCAGCAAGGGGCATCTCTCTCTCTCTCAGCCAGATGCTGCATCTGTGCAGCAGCTCCTGCTCCTGTGCCACACAGCCTGCAACGCAGAGGGTTCCTCAGGACACTTGACAGACATCTCTTCTCAAAATAACCAGTGGCAGTGCACTCAGGCTGGAATTATGCATCAATTCTGCAAGCTCAGACTTGCAGGAACAAATCCAGAACTACCACTATGCCAATTGGAAACCACCTGATTTGAATCAAGGCATCACTGGTGTCCAGTGCAAATGGAGGAGAGAAAGGGGGAAAATACATTGGGGAGGTAGAATTTGGACAAATCACAAAGGAGACTGAGGGGTGCAAGGTGGTACTGCAAATGCTAGCCATAAAATTCCTTTTAGGTTGGTTTTTTTTGCTGTTGTTTTGATTGTTTGCTTGGGGTTTTTGTTTCTGTTGTTTTTGGTTTTGTTTGTTTGGTTTTTTTGTTTTGGCATTGGTTTTGTTTTGTTTTTGTTTTTTTTGGGGGGGAGAGGGGCTGTGGGGTTTTTTTTGTTGGTAAAGTCAAGGGGACAGAACAAAAGATTCTTGAGGTAAATTTTTTACCAAACAAACAATTGGGCTGCTACATTCTCAGACATGAATAATGGTGCCTTCCATGCCAAGAAGGAAAGGAATTTAAGGAGAGGGTGAGATGCAGAAAATAGAAGGCATTTCACAATTTTTTTGTCCTCTCATTATGGTTCACTGCCCTCATCAATTGTACTTGTGCAGCAGGTCTCTGAGGCTGACAAACTGTGGCACATGTGAAGGGATGCTATGAGCAGCCAAGCACAAAAACTTCTTTGGTTCCCACCTGCTAAAGCCAGTGTGAGCTATGGAACACCATATATCCTGCTGAATCCCTCAGCATTCAGTCCTAAAAAAACAACCACAGCTTTAAGGAAACATTGCTATTCTCTTGCAGACCAAATGTTGGGGGATTTTCTGTTGTTATGGTAATAAGTATTTTAAAGTACGCTTTAAAATAAACAACGAAATGTGACACTTTGTCACTATGTACCTACTATGTTTTGCAGGTTTCCCAATCTGTCCTCTGCCCTTCCCCCCAAATATATATAAATTCTTGGTTTTCATTTACACTTTAACAGTATTGGAATGCTTATGCTGGAAACACTGAATGAGAATATTCCGCCAGCCAACCCAAAACAAAATCCCTGCTTTCTCTTCTAAGATTTGCACGTAATTTTTGATTACTTTTCAGTCTGAAAATGTTCAATAACCTTCATTGGTTCTAACATTGGTTTAAATCTTGTTGACTTTGCTGTTTCCTCTGTGCCCATTGTTGCCTCCTTTCAAGCTGGATTCCATGGATTTCAATGGCATTCTGCACAGTTCTGTTCTTGCAGATTTACTCATGAAGTCCAAGCTCTTGCAGTAGTGTGCTTATAGCTGCATGGGAAAGTGTCATTATACAAAAATTCTGGTATGGTATTTGTCACAGTTGTGACACCTTTATTCAACACAGATGAGCTCAAAAGTTACTTTCAGGTAGTTTGTTTGAGATTTCCCAGAACACAATCCAGTGAGTAAATTGTGCTTAATGCTTACAGCTATGATATGGGGAAACCTACCTTGAAGAAGCTTCATCCCAGATAAGATGCAATGTAAGAACTCCCACATGCCAGCCCCGTTTAGGCCTTACATATGTTGAAAGCATTAGGAATGAGGTTAGCTTTGGAAAGAAGCTGGAAGTTCTGCAGGATCATGTGTTTGGACTTGCCATCTGCAGGGTCCAGGAGTTACTACATGGATCACTTTCTCCCAGTCATCTGAACCGTGAGTCACACAAACCGAAAGCGGAAGGCGGGTGTGTGAACAAAGCAGATGTGGGTGTTTGTGGGGCTTCTCCTCCCCTCTCCAGAGCCCTTCTTTTCTGCCCTGCCCCATCCAAGGCAACTGTGCTTGGACCTTTGGGAAGCCAGGGTGGCAGCCACCTTAGCCACCATCTGGGATGGAGGCCGGGCTGCTAAAGGATGAAACCCCTCACAGATGAGTCTCTGGAAGGCTCCATGACTCAAACTTCCACCTACAGCTGGAAGCCTGGCAATCTTTGTTTAGTTTAAGCGAGCAGGAACACCCCACTAGCTGAGTGCTTAGCACGACAAACACAAATGTCTCTCCCGAGCCCTGGTTGTCCGAGGAGCGCCTGCAGCCCCGGACATGCCGGTTCACGGCCAAAAGCACATGCAGGGAAATAGTTTCCAAAGCCCAAAAGCAAACCTGAAACTGGATCCGTACAGACAGGCTCCTGGAGCTCAGATAGCAAACCGCCTCCTCCGGGTCTGATTGCAAGCCCAGGGCTACCGTGGGCTATCGGTTCATTTTTTTACCTCAGCCAAATCCGAAATGTGGGGTGATGGAGGGAGCTTAAATAAATTTATTAAATAATTTTTTTAAACCCCAAACAAACAAAAATCTTACGAGCATATGTATTAGCATATATGGACTAAAGTACCCTTCTGTGAACGTGCCTGCAGCTCGCACGGCAGGCCCCTAGCACCGGAGCTCTGTGAGGGCTGCAGCTCGGCAGAAAACGGCGCGGGGACGCGGCGGCCGAGCGGCCGCCATGCACCGGCTGCGCCACTTGCGCAGGCCCCGATGCCCTGCGCGGCGTCGCCGGCAGCCCCTGGCGTAGCAGCGTTCGTGAATACCGGTGCTGCACTGCGGCGGCGGCACGGCGCAACCAAACCTCCTCCCTCCGCCGCCCACCCCGGCACTGGCACCGCCCCCTTCCTCGGCTGTGATTGGCAGGACGGGCGGAGCGGTCGGCGGCGATTGGCGGGTGCCGGCGGGAGGTGGGGTAGGTTGCGTGAAGGGTGATAAAGTTAGTGGGGCTGCCGGGGAGCGCCCGAGACGCGGCGGCGGCGGTCGGCGCTCTATGGAGGTGGCGGGGGGAGGCGTCGGGTCGGTGCTGCTGCTGCTGTGGTGACTCGGAGACTCGCCCTGTCCCGCGCGCTCCCCCCTTCCCCTCCCCAGCCCCGGTCCCCGGCTCCCTTCCCCTCCCCCCCCTTCTCTTGCCTTTTCCCCTGCCCTTGGTAGCCGCCGGGACCCGGGGAAGCTGACAAGGCCTTAGGGAAGGTGAGAAACGCGGGAGTGGCGGGAGAAGCGCGGATCTGGGGCCGGGAGTGAGCGGGTACTGCTGCAGCTGCAGCCTAAAATGGCGGCCGCCCGGAGTGGCCGCCATTTTCTTGTCAGTGGCTTGTCTGTTTCTCCCGCACAAAATGGCGGCCCGGGCCGGCGGTCACTCCCGCTACCGGCTTTGCGAGCCCTATCGCCGCTGAGCAAAGTGGTGGAGGAGCTCGGCAGCCCCCGCCGGGCGCGGAGGGGAGGCTGAGCGGCAGCGTTTCAGGTTAGAGCGAGGGAGACGGGATCGGGCAGTGCCTGTCCGTACGGGCCATGCCTTTAGTAGCCTCGGCTCGGCTGCGGGGTGGTGGTCTGGCCGCGCTCTGCGGGCGCCCGCACTGCCCCCCAGATTTCCCTTGAAGGGAGAAGCCGTGGCACACATAGCGGGCTGCGGTCTGAGGATCCACATTGCTGATGGGGAGGTGACGAGAGGATTTTCTATAATTTTTTTTTTTTTGCTATTGTTCATTGGCTTCTCTTCGCGCGAGTGGAGAGGGGGCTGCCGAAGCGCCGCGTCAGCCGCCTCGCCCATGTTTCCTGTTTGGGGGCTCGGGCGCCGCGGTGCGGGGCGATACCGCCTGCTTCCCCCTCGCGTCTGCCGGGGCGGCCGCCGTGGTGCGGGGGAGCGGGTCCCGCCCGGCCGCAGGTGCCTCTGCCCGGGGCTGGGCAGACCCGGCCCGGGAGCGGCCCTGGGCGGGCGGGGCGGCGCCGGCGGCGGTCGCGGTCCGTCTTTTGTCTCCGTAGGACTCGGGGCGCCTGCTGGAGCCCAGCGAACCCCGTCCCGGGAACGCCGAGGGCGGGCGGACTCGGGCAGCGTTCGCGGAGGGGCTGAAAGGCGATAGCGCCGGGTTAAGGTGTCCGTGCCCGGTGCCAGCCCCGCGGGCACACCCGGCGTCCAGGGGTTCTCCGGGGCAGCGAGACCATGGGCAGGTGACCCTGGGAGGGTCAGACGAATTCCTTGTTTTAGCAGAAACCCGTCTCCGCAGAGGTTTGGTGGGCCCCGTGCTGTGGGGACCCTGTTGTCACATAGTGCCCACAGAGGTGCCTTGGAGTGAAGAGTTGTGCAGGTGATGGCCCTAAAACTTGGAGACCCTGGCACTGTTTCGTGCTCGTGTCATCTCACTTCACCTCAATCCTTGTTGCTGGCATTTTTTTCTGGCGGTAATGGAATCACTTCACCCAGGTTATTCTATACCGTTAGGACCATGTGTTATTCCCTAGAGCTGCGATAGCTAATGAACGGCACTTTTTGGTACTTTTTAATTTCATTTAGCAGTGAGATGAGAAATTCCCATTCCTACCTGACATAAGGCTGAGGTGGGCCTATTGGTTCACCCTCCCGGCTTGGGATGCTTCAGTCCAATAGCCAGTTGTGACATTTACAGAAAGCAAAGCTGGTAAATGAGCTTAATGAATTGCTTAAGCACATGGAAGTAAACTTCAAAAGCTGGCAGCAAGGCTGCACAAGTTTGCAGTTACTTACACAGCTCGCTTTTGAGAATATCAAGCATTTCAAGGAAAGATGGGGTAGTTCAGTGAAATGGTAAGCAAATACATGGAAAAAACAAATGTGTCTTTAGGAGTCTAAAGATACAGAGTTATGAAGTGTAGTACTTTTTGTGAAAGCGTGCTTTATATTAAAATGGCTAAGTTAGTATTGTCTGAGTCTCTTAATAGTCTTCAAGTAAATGAAAAAGCTTTAAACATCTGCTTACTGAAGGGAAAGAAGTTTTCACAGAGCTGCTCTGTCTCTTGATTTGGGGAGAGGAGTGAGGTATCAGCTCTGGTGTGTTCTGCAGCAAGACATTATTGCTTACAGGCTGTGTAATCCTTTCATTGTAGAATTTCTTTACTTTTTTGGTCACATGGATGGGGGACTAAATACAAATGTGATAATGTTGACAGAAGCAGAAAAATTGCCAGTATCCTTAAAACCATTGTGGCTGCAGCTTACAACAGTGGTTAAACTGAGGGAGATATTTCTGTGTGTTGACCATTTATGTGGGGATTTCTTTTTTTGGCTTGTTTGTTTGTTTTTTTTTCCTTCTGTTGCATAAGAATCATCTTAGGAAGTCAAGCAAGCCTGAAGATAATTATTTTCAACATAGATTCTAACATGTGGAATTTTTGGGTTATAAAAAGTCCTCACAAGTGTTGAAGTGTTCAGAATCTGTTGAGGAGCATGAGGAAGTGAAAATGAGGGCGTGGGGGTGGGAAGTGCAGTGATGGCTGTACCGAGATCAGTTACGGACAGCAGCAGTGAAGTTGTGCAGATCACCACGATCTGCTCTAGGTCACATGGAGAGAGCAGGAGGCACATGAACCTGCACTCAAACTCCCTCTTGGGTCTGATTTTCTGTTCCCCTTCCTGTGCTTGGTTTGACACTGCTTTAGCATGGCTGGGACGTTGGGTATTTCCAACTGAGATGAGGGTATTTTCAGATGGCTTTGCAGCTGCAATGTCTGAGAGGGCTGCACGTCCTTTATTTGAACATCAAAGCTGTAATTTCAGTAATTTGAAACTTTTCTGTGCTAATTGTATTCTTTTCACTGATGAGTAAAAACACTTCAGGACTGTGTAGCTTCAGTGAAATTTATTACAACAAGTATGCTTGAACAGGGGTTGCACACTCAAAGTGTTTATCTCCCCCTCCTCTCTCCCTTTAATAGTAAATATCTGACGTATTTTTTATCTCCCCATTTTGAACCCATTCTGGAACATCTTGTTGCCACTTGCGTTGGCTCAATGCATGACTGTGAATTTAATGTGGAACTTCTAAGGGAACTTTTACCAGGGGAGTGTTTTGTTGTGGTTGACTTTAGTTTGAAAACAAGCAAACAACAGCAATGGGAAGGAACTGACCGATCGCACAGGTTGTCATCTGTTGTTGGCAAAGTCAAATGAAGCTGTAACCAGTATAAGGGGTTGTATGTTTTGACCTTTCAAGGATGGTTGCTTTTCAGACCAATTTCATATGGGGAATTTAGGAGAGGAAGAACAGAGAACTGAAGATGTGGAAGATGGATGTTGAGAATGGGGCAGAGGTGTTTCTTGAAAGGTGGGTTAATATGGACATTCAGCACCTTCTAGTTGCTCTTGAAAATAGACCTTGTGGTTTATTCTGAAAAACTGGCTGTGATTGAAGGGGAAGCTCACAGCTCAGGGAAGCACTGTAAAGTACTCAGGAGGAAAAGGAAGATAACTTCGTGTTTGTCTTCCTGATGAAATGCTTTTTGTGAGAAATGTGGTAATTGTCCTGAAGTAGTTAGGGGCTGCTTTGGTAAACGAGACAGTCATGTAATATCAGTTTGTATCCTAATTAGCTACAAGTCTCATTTTAGACTTGAGCATTGTGTTGGACAGTTGAGAATGCTGTGCTGTTTTGTTGAAGGAAAACATGGATTATTACACTGAGGCTGAGCTGGATGGATTCCTGTCTCGTGCACACATTGCCAGGATTAAGGTCTTGTTACTGAAATACACAGGATCCAAATACTTGCAGTATGGATGATACCCTCATACTAATGAACATATTATGTATAATCTGGACCCAGAGAGTTTGAGGTCTCTGGCAAACTTTTGGTGTTTTTGTTTGTTTTTTTTAAAGAAATCAGCAAAATTGTTAAATAAAGATCAGTTTGTAGTTTTTAGTGGAATGAGGAACCTGTTCTTCCTCTTTCTGTCCTGCAGATGAAGAAACCAGAGTATGAATGTATATATTTTAACCTGCACATAGAGGGGACTGACTGCTCCTAAAGCAGATAAAACCTAATTTTTTTGGTTGGTATTGCATCCACCATGTTAGAGAGAAGCTGCCTCTTAAAAGGCAGTGCAGCTACTCTTTCATTTTGCACAGGCTTTGTTTAGTACTGCTTAGAAGTTGGTGGAGATTTTCTGTAGCAATTTGAAAATTAAATGGAACCATTTCTAATTATGCAGTGACAGACATCTCTGCAGAGAGAAGACAGCAGTTCTTGTGCCTGCTTCAGCTGTTCAATGGGAAAGAAAGTGCTCCATTTTCAAGTACTTGGTAATAATTGTGTAGAAATTTATAGTAAATATTTTCTTTACATTTGTTATTGCTGTAGGAGATATTCTTTATTATATAATTGAAAGTGGTAGAAAGCTTTACCCTGAAACACTTCAGCTAAGACAATAAAGCAATGGAGGAAAAAGAGAGAAGTTGATCATTGTTTTGAAATGGCATTGTAAGGAAACCAGCTTGCCTTGAGCTTACCTGCTTTTTGGCTGGCTAACTACAGGAAGAACGTTTAAGGCCAGATTGTGTCTTTTGGAAGCTCTTAAAATGAGTGCTAGAGCTATGTGTTGTGATAGACTATGGTATTTTGGATTTTAATCAGGATAGAATAGCTTGTTTCTCCCCTGATACCTCATTGGGGTTGGGAGGGGAAATTACTTTTGTTTTTTTCAATGGACAGCTTTTGTTTGTTTGTTTTTAAGCCCTTTTGGAAGGAAGGTTGTGGCTGGATGGGGTGGACAGACTGGTAATAGTATCTTATTACACCTAAACGCAAATGTGCCATGGGCATGAAAACATGGAGATTGATTGACAACAGAAGATGAAAAAGACGGGTGTCCCTGAAGGTGTTTTTTATTTCCTGGGTTGTCATTCTAAAGTTCATAGGTTTGTATCAAAGGTTGTATTTACTACAACACACATTACCCTTATGAAGTGATCAACTTTGAAATGGAACCATAATAATGTCTTTCTATTTTTATACGCTGTGGAATCTGACCTTTTCTCCCTCCCTCATTTTGCATTTAAAACAAACTGAATTTACTCTGCAAATGATTGTTAAAAATCCCATAAAAAGAATTTTGCCAGGTAAATTCTAAGGCAGCACTTGGAAAGGTGTTGCACTGTATTTCTTTTCTTATCCCAGAAGAATATCCTAGATTATATTTGCATTTTTTTTTTTGTTTATTGTGGGGTAAACTTTGAAGGAAGAACAAGTTGATTACTAGTAAAATAGTCTGAGAAACTCTTTTACTACTGTTTTTCCATTCACAGGAAATTCCAGTTACTGCAGTCATGCTGATATTAAAGTGAATATTGGAAGCAATAATGAAGTAAAGAATTATTGGCTCATACTCTTAAGTACTGAATGAAAAGATTATTTGCACTTAGTGTTTCCATTGTTGGACTTGAACATGATGTTTCCTGTCCAGGAGTGACAGTGATCAGTTTGGCTGTAATAAGGAGACATTTGGCTGAACAAAGGGTGACATTGGGCAAGAGGGATGATGCACAGGAATCAAGGGTTCCAACAGATGCACTGGCCAGCTCTTTTCTGCTTCTCTGCTCACAGCTTTAGTTTTGTCCTGTGCCTAGACTTTTACTTTCTCATGAAGTAACACTTAGTAAGTCAAATACTTGAGTATTTGGGAGAACTACCCCTGTAGATTGCTGTGCAAAGTGTGTCTGAGTGGGTAAATAAAACATGTGAGGTTTAAGTAAGAAAATACAGCACGCTGTGTAGTCCTGGAAAATGATTGGAAGTTATTTGTTGAATTGGTGTTGTGGCAGTCTGAGGGCTGGCAAAACTGGAAAATATTTGTCAGGCTATTTTAAGGGATGTGTAGATGCATGTTTAGTTGATGGCTGAAATAATAAAAGTCTTTGGGTACCAGAACAAAGTCAGGGCAAGGTTAAGCTATAAAAATGGAGGTATTGCAGTGAATACCAATGATGGTTTCCCAGCATATGTGATTTTTCATGTCTGGCTCTGGGAGAAGTATTTCCCACCCACCTCCTAGTAATCAAATAAAACCTTACCAGGTGTGTGTCTGTGTTGTTGCCCCCTTCCCCCAAACACCAAAAAACCCAAAACAAACAGCAACAACAAAACCCACCAAAAAAACACCAAACACAAAACCCAAAAACCAGCTAGAAATCAGAAGCTGAGACTCTGGGGCAGTATACTTGCTGAACAAGCTCTGAATGGAAGCTCTCCTGTTGTTTCTAGCTGTACTCTGTAATTTGTCTTTTAGGATGTGCTGGTGATGCTGCACACTTTCTGTAATTGCACAAGATCAAACTAAATGAATTTCTACCAAACATCTCTTAGTAATATTTTCTGATAATCAGCACCTGTGAACATGGAGTACTCAACCAAAAGAGCAGCTGTTGCTGTAGGAGAATGGATGTGGTGTTGACTGTCAACCATTTATACAATCCGTAGTAAAGGCTTTTACAAAGATGTGATTGACAACATCCATAGATGCTGATCATCCATGATGCTGTTGGTTTCCATATTTCCATTTGAACGTCTAAATTTTGAATCCAGAGAAGCTACTTTGTTGGATTCTGTTTGTACAAAGGTCTGCAAATCCTGGGGTTTGACATTATATTCCTCTTAAGGGGAAGAACTCTGGTGTTGAATGATATTAGAAGTTATGTGCCTGGGCTTTTTTAGTAAGTATTGTGTAATTAGCTTGTATTATGCTCAGTTGTTCCCACAGCATTTGTGAGGGCAACTCACTCTGAATTCTACGGTTATCCTCTGCATAAATGCCTTTGGTTTAGGCACCATGCACTTCATGAAAGCAGGATCTGATTTTATGCCTCTTTTTATATTGGGGAAGAGAGGTAACCCTAACACTTCTTTTCTTGGCAGTCTCTTGGGCAAGGGTATTTAGTGTAGGCCAAGAGATGAGGTTTTGCATTGTTTCAGGTCTTAGATTATTTTTTTTTTTTGCGTTTCTAAGAATAATTTAAAAATAAAGAAAGAGCCCTTTCCAAGGAAGCTGTTTTATCTTTGTCCACTTAACTTTAGGTGAGCCCTGAATGTCTGGCAGAGGGCAGTGGAATGAAGGCAGAAGTTATCCCCAACAAGGGTTCAAGTTACAAAACCCAAAGTTAGGATATTATTCTATTTTAATGTGGTGCTGTTGCTGTGGGTTTAGTTTTGAATCCAGGGATTAATTTGGGTAACTGAAAATTTTACGGACTGGTTGCATATGACACTAAATTCTAAAGAATCATGCAGAGGACAGTGAAATAAAATTATATTGCCTTGTGCTCTAATATTAGAGAGCACTTCCTAGCCTGAGTCGTTTCAGGTTTCTGCTTTTGCCCCCAGGCAATGTTGCCTAAGAGTTCCTGTTTCACACAGCCTCACCTGGTGACCTGGCTGAGGGAAATCTGATCTGGGGTGGTGTCAATGACTGCAAAACAAGAAGTCAGTCTTGTAAAAGTTACAGCACGAAGAGCTGTCCTAGTTCCTCATCATTGTACAGAATAAATCCTTAATGCTTCTTTGAAGACCAGTGGAGTGTGTTTTATATCTTTATGTGTCCAGGGAGAGGGAAATTGAAATATGGATCTCCAGGGCTCATTTTCTCTCTGTGTCTCTTTTACAGCTATCGAGTGCAAATCCTGTGTATGAGAAATTCTATCGACAGGTATGTATATTCTGAAAGAACACACCTCATCTGGATTTTAAAGAATTTGTATTCTTTTGCTATGGGCTCAGCCTAGTCAACAGGGTGTAAACAATAAAAGTTCAAGAAAAATTATAGTGCTTTAAGATGTATTTTTATAGTAGCTAGCATGTAGGTTTGAGCTCTATCAGTATAAATTTAATATTGGTTGTAAGATGACCCTTATTTTCTAGAGAACTGCTGGGTGTGTATGACATACATAGATTGACTCTTCTAACAGGCTGTGAGGTCTTGGGATGGAGTAAATTCTTTAAAAATACTGTATTGATATGTTCTTGGTTACTTTTTACAAGTGAAGATGAATTTCTTGCATTTGTAGCTCAGTTAGCATCATGTAAAGCTTGATTTTCACTCAGAATATCCCCAGAGGTAATCGCAGGATGTTGTAAGGAGTGAAATTTGGATAGAAGGCCACTGAATGCAAAAAGAATGCCTGTAGTTCTTGCAGCTTCACTCAAGAGATGCAAACCTTTTGGCTACTTGATGCAAAAATAAAAAATACATGTAAATAAAATATAAGAATATAAATTTTATTTATCACTTGTCTTCTATATTTTGACACTAAGAGATCTTGATTCATATAAATACAACTTTTTTTTAAAAAATAGCTGTTTCACCTATTCTGTAATAACAGTATTTTCTGTCATGTACATAATGTACTTTATTGTACAAATGTATTGTAAAAACTTTCAAGGAAGTTAAACTACTTGGCTGTATAAAACAATTAAAAAGAATTTTGTTATGTAATACACCTGATGAGTAATTGATGAACCCTGTAAAAAAACAACCTTATAGGGAGTTCTTTTTTCCTTTGTGCAACTGGTAATGTTCCTGGCTGTTTGTCCTAAGACAGGTTGTGGTGTATATGGCCTCCTTATTTAGGAGCTTCTTCTGTGTGTCAACATCAGAATGTAAACTTACGTGCTGGGGAAGGGACAAGGCCATGTTTTCTATCCATGCCCTATTTTCAGATTGTGCTTAGAAGATTAGTCCCATTATCAAGTGCAAAAAACAGCAGCTCAGATGTATCAGCCTGTGATGCATGAAGTCTGAGCTTGCCATTGTACTTCAGTAAGGAATTTTCTCCACTGCAGGAGAGTGCAAACAGATTTTAAATTGCTCAACAAGAAGAGAGAGTTTACCTTGATCAAAGTTCAGATGGCTCCTGGTGGCTGAAGGAGATAGTATCACCCTCAGAAAGTTTTCCTTCAGATGGACAAATCCTCTGTGTGTTTATCTCTAGGCATTGGATTAAAAACCTTAGGAGAGTCCCTTAAGATCTCATTATAAGGGCACAAGAAAAGGCTTGG
Source organism: Euphonia xanthogaster (assembly GCA_034509185.1). Classification (NCBI taxonomy): domain Eukaryota; kingdom Metazoa; phylum Chordata; class Aves; order Passeriformes; family Fringillidae; genus Euphonia; species Euphonia xanthogaster. The sequence goes on from JAYDZK010000268.1 coordinate 9,742,739, forward strand.
AACTGATTGTTCTGCACATTGTGGTTGCCAGCTCAGTCCTGACTCTCACTGTCAGGTTCCACCTTTGCCATCTGCCTGTCTGCTCCTCCTGACTGCAGTTGCTCAACCACTGAAGTGTGGAGCAAAAACTCAGATAAAGGAACTGAACTGAAGGACAAATGTGATACTGGTTGCTAAGTCAGTGTCTTCCATTTGTTGGAATACGAAGCCTGGTGAAACTAGAGCACTATTTGTTGTCCAGTGGTTTCAGTAGTGTACAGGAACAGGGATTCCTTAAACATGATGTTACTGTTAGTGAAGTGGTGCCAGTGGATTTGTTTCCCAGAGGATTATTTTTCTGACTTGCTCAGATGAACTCTTTGCTGCAAGGATTTTTCCTAAAGAGGAGCTTTCAAACGTGTCAGAGGACTTTCAGTTCCACTAGGGAACTTTTCCCTTCCATTCCTCAGATAAGGAGATGTCAGATTTCAGAACAGAAATTCAGAGAGACATTTCCCACTTTGTCTTATGGTGCTGGTGGAATGTGCTTTTATGTGAATAAATTCATCACCTGGAACAGCTCTGATGCTGAGTACACTTCCAGTTCTATCACAAACTTAAAGGAATTCGTCTGGCAAAAGGTGTGTTGTGAAATGGGTGTAAATCCTGCCCTTTGTTCTTAGAATGAGATTGTAACCTCCACCTTGCAGTAGGCACTCTTTTCTTTCAAATAAATATTTTTCTGTTTAACCTTTTATAGACTGACTTAAAGCAGGGTGAGGTTAAAGGATAAACTTAAATACCTGTCATAAAGCTCTAGGAAATTACTTAATCGCATGATGCAGTGCAGCAGGGAAGCAGTGCTGAATTCTTGATGAGTCCTGAACTGAAGCACTTCTCACTGTAACCTTCTGCCCTAATCACATCAGACGTATGTTTGTAACTTTTGGTAATTCCTGGTGCTCCAAAAGACAGGCTGTAACAAGGGGATGGTTGGCTGATGCAGCTGTGGAAACTGCTTCTTAAACATCAGGGGAAAAGCTCTGCCAAGCTGGTGTGTTACTGACAAACACCAGCAATGGTCCCAGGGCAATAATCAAACGTAAGTAACCCCACCCCAGCACTCAAGACTCAGTAATTTGTAAAGAAATTGAAATCAGCCCTTTAAAAAAATAGTTACTACGGTTTTGCTAATTAAATGTACGAAAAGAAACAAGATCAGTATTGGGTTAAATAAGATCCTGCTTAAATCCCTTAAAGTCACCTTCCTCTGGCTTGGACTTGGGGAACTAAAAAGTAAACACAGCTGATAGTGTGGTGTTCTCTGACTTGCTTGAAGGAGGAGTGCTAGGCTGGAGGTTTTCTGAGTGGATGCCAAGATTGTTGTGTTACATGCAAGGTCGACTCCACTATTTAAAAGGGGGTTTGATGCTCTGTCTTGGCAGCTTTGTGCCCATAGAGGAACAGCTCTCCCATAACTCACTTAGCCTAACTGCTGGACTGTGGTGTTTGCAACCTTATTGCTCTGACCAGGGCATCCACAGTTACAGGAAAAGCCCTCTCCTAATTAAAACCATACTGGTTATGTTAAAAACAATAGTTGTTTTCACTTTCATATTAAATTACGGTTTGGGGATTTCAGAGTGTTTTGTTCCTTTTCAGAAGTGTCTACAGACAACTGCTGCAGCATTCCTTCCAAATGATAAATTCCCCACAGTCTTTCAGGAGCCAGCTCTAATCCCATCTCGGGAAGCTGTTCACTTTGAGCACCTTGTGTGTGTTGCAGCTGTGAACTTGGGCAGCTGGTCTTTGTGTTCCAAACACAATATTGAATATGGCCTTTGTTTAAACACAAAGCTGTGAGACTGGAAATGGTGCAGTTGTCATCATCATCACCCTACCTGTGGGCTGCAGTAAGGCTGACAGTCTGAATTGATTGAAGATTCGCTTCGTTCTATTTTCCATACTGTACCCTTTTTAAGAATCTTTTTCTTTAGGCTCTCAAGGACTCTCAGCTTTTCCTCTATTTCCCTTGCCCTTACCATCACCATGTAGGTGATGTAAGTTTTCCTTTTTCTTTTCCCACTTGAAAAGGTTTAGTTTAGATACTGTCTCCACTTAAGAACTTGAATAACTCTCTATTTTAATGATCTCTCTATTGATCCAGGGGGAAATGCATGCTGATTGGTATGCTGCCAATATCACCAACTTCTTCACTGTGTAAATAAATTTCACTTCAGGGAGTATTTCCCTCTGCTGTGGTGGTAAAGGTATCTTCAAAGCAGAGCTTTCTTTTTCAGACCCTAACAGTAACGAATGCAGAGCTGGACAATGAAATGTAATGAAACCCTGGAATTCTCTGTTCTTAAAGATCACATGTTTTTATGGCATGAAGAAGAAAAGCCTGTGGTTAGGAGGGGCTAATGAGATAGGTTCAGAAGATTGTCCTAAAAGTGACTGTTAAATTGAGCATTCTCCTTCTTTTGAGAGTCTTCGTAGAGAGATGGCATCAATTCAAAAGCCAGTTTGTCATGTGAGGATTTTTTTCTCCCCTAGGTTGATTCTGCTAATGCTGGAAGAGTATTAGCTTCTGATGCAGCTGTTTTCTTGAAAAAGTCTGGATTGACAGATTTGGTACTTGGAAAGGTATTTAATGGCAATTCTTTAATTTATTTAATTATCCTGTCTTCTTGGTTCAGTCAGTATCCTGTTCAAATTAAAATACTTTGTAGTACTACAGGATACATGATCTTCCCTAATGTGTTTTCAGTTGTTCTGTCCAATAGTTCCAATAGTTTCTATCCAGTCATGGAAATTATTGCAATATTTAAATTTGTCATCACAGTTAAGTGCCATCCTGAAAGTTAAGACTTGAACTTTCCTCCAAGAGTCCATTATAAATGGAGGGAGGACTTGCCAGCTTCCTCTGAAGTGCTGTGAACCCTTTATTCTTTTTATGTTTCAGATTTGGGACCTAGCTGATACTGATGGCAAGGGTATCCTGAACAAACAGGTATGATTATTTATGTGGTATATGACTCTAACCATTACCCAGCCTTGGAACAAGATGAAAGTTGAAATTTTTGGTTCAGGAAAGGAGTTTTTCTAAAAGATTTTTCTAACAGATTTTTTCTAGTTTTGACTGGCTATGTAATTCCCATTTGACTGGCTATGTAATTCCCATTTGACTGGCTATGTAATTCCCATTTGTAATTCCATTTGTAGTGGAAGCTACAATAAATTAAACAGCCTTCAGCTGCCTCATCAGCTTTTCTCTAGGTTGCAAAATGGGCTGATTTGTAGCTGTGCAAAAATTTGCTGAGAAGTAATTTAAGGTTTAATAAACTGCATTTATGAAGGTGTCTTTTTCCTCATAATCTTGTAGGAAACAATGCAGAAGTTTAAATTCTTGTAAAATCTTCAAAATTCTTATCACTTTAATTTTGGTGGACTTGACATTGGAATATTCTGTTTGGAGTTGTCCTTCCCAAACTGTGACAATGAGCAGTGTGGGGACAAAACTCACATCTCAGTGGTACTGCCACAAGTTCTAATGTGTGTTGCTGTTTGATTTGAAATATAAATAACAGTCTGTGGAGAGGGAACTGCTTCTTCCCATGGTAGGAAGAGGAGGAGGTTGTAATGTCTACCAAACAATTTTGGGGGTTTTTTGGGCTTGTTTTGGTTCATTTTTCTGTTTTTCTCTGCTCCATTAACCATCTGTGGGATCAGTTCAGTTCCTCCAAGATAAACAGCTGCAATTACACTTCAAATTTTCACTGTTCTGTAGAAGAACTGAGTGCTGACAACTGACTACACTGGCCAGGAAGTTACTAAATTCTTGGAAAATTAATTGCAAACTTTGTCCTACTGGAGGAATCCAGCATTTACTGGCTGCTGCCTTCTGTCACTTTCTGACCCCCTTTGAAGCCATGTGCAACTTTTCATATATATAGTAATACTAGAAAAGCTCTTAATTATTCTGAAATTTTACTACATTTTAAAATTATATTTTAATATATTATATATATTTTCATATATTTTTTCATATTATAAACCCTTCAAAATTTCTTTTTTTTTCCCCTGTAGGAATTTTTTGTGGCTCTTCGACTTGTAGCCTGTGCCCAGAATGGATTGGATGTTTCCCTGAGTAGTCTTAACTTGCCTGTTCCTCCACCAAGATTTGTAAGATTTCATTTTTAATTGAACATATTATTAAGAACTGCTTTTAAGTGAAAAATTAGGAAAGCTTGGTGTAAATACCAAAGACTTCAGAGGGTGATGTTGTAGGGCAGTGGGGCCTTACAACAGGGAAAAAATCAAGCAGCATGGAATAAGCTGCTACATGTTCTAGTGGGGATTTGAATTTAAAATTTTGTATAATTTGAAGATATGTGGTATTTGTTCTATTATGTTGTCCTTAATGGAATAAACATTTTAAAGTTTTTGCTCTAAATTTTGGTATGAATGACTAAAATGCAGTTCTGGCTTTGAGAAGCAGCTTCTCAAATAAGGAGGTGGGTTTGCAAAGTCAGAATCACATCTCTTTTAATGTTTCTGCTGTTTTTTGCCTTATTTTTCCTTAGACTGATACTAGTAGTCCTTTGCTACTCAGTGGAACAGCATCAAGTGATCTACCATGGGCTGTAAAGGTAAACTAAATATTAGCTGTTACCTGGAACTGTTATCTGGCTTGCAGGAAAACCTGTCTTTCTTAGAAAAATCTAATGCTGCATTTTTGAAGTATGATCGTTACCATTCCTGTTAAATTCGGAATTGGGCCAATAGACCTAATTTAATAAGAACACTTGACTCTTGGGAAATCTCTTCATGTTTAGAAATTTAAAATAAAGATAAAAAAAAAGGTTGTTACATGAAGTCATGAAAATAATTGAAGAAGAAATCTCACAGGGTTTTGATGAGTCTTTGACTTAAAAATAGTATCTTTTTGATGTTTTCTTATAAGCATGAGGAGGTGCAATGTCTCTTTATTTAAAAAAGTTAACACTTTTGAAAGAACTTCTGCTTCTTATGCTATGAATATGACTGTATAAGTAATATTTTTCTTCTGCCCCTGCAGCTGGAAGACAAGGTCAAGTATGATTCTATTTTTGACAGCCTAAATCCAGTGAATGGACTGTTGTCAGGGGATAAGGTGAAACCTGTGCTCCTCAACTCAAAACTGCCAGTGGATATCTTAGGACGAGTAAGAATATCTTTCTTCTTCATTGTCAGTTCACAACTAATACCTGTGCTGCACTCAGCAATACCTGCTTTTCAAATGGAAGATTTGTAGTAATGAGCCTAACTCTTATATTAGATTTTATGGAGAGTGACTTTTGAATGGAAAAATAACATTTCTTTTGCTATTTGGATAGATCACCTCCAGCTGCAGTTTATCACTTATGTGTACTCTTTTAACACTTGGGTCAGGCTGGGTGCCTCTGTCTCCAGCTTAAGAATCTCTCTGCTTTTGTGTGGTTTATGTGAATTTACATTGCTCACTGCAGAGCAATGCTGTTAAGAGAACTTGAGCTATGGTGGAGGGAGGCCATTCTCATGTTTGTTTTTAATGAGGTTTTAAGTAGGAAACTGCTGCAGTTTAGTCAAAGATCCCTATATTCTGCTCTTTATTGGTAGGTGTGGGAATTGAGTGATATTGACCGTGATGGAATGTTGGATCGAGATGAGTTTGCAGTTGTAAGTATCTTCTGCCTCTTGGGATTTTGAAAGCCTTATGGCAGGGTTTAAAATAGATGCACTGTGTATTAATTTCTGACTGTGTGGTTCATTTATTATCTTTATTCAGAGTCCTTAATCAAGTTTTAGTGCTGCTTAATGTTTCTGTCAGTTTGTTGAATGTGTCTCAGTACACAGCAGTAACTTTCTTTGTGGGTTAGATGAGCCATTAAAAACTTACACCTGAGATCTGCTGTCCCATGAGACAGTGTTTGCATTGAGTTTTACCTTAACCTTCAGTATTTATAGAACTTGAATGCTTCAAGGTATCCTTGAGGAAAGTCTGTAGTAAGTTAGAATTGTAACGCTCTTAAAGCCAAGACTGATGAAATAATGTAAGAAGTGTTGAATTAGAGATGGCCACAACAAAAGAACTAAATGCTAACTGAAGCAGTTTCTGGGAAAATGGTGGTAAATTAAAGTGTTTGAAGTTTTCTCTCAAATAAAATTCCACAAGTACTGGCACAAGCTTGGAAGATTATTTTAATGTTCTAAAAGATACTGAACTTCACTTGCTAAGCACTGATCCTCAAAAGAAAGTGGTAATGAAAGACACACTTTAGAAGGCAATGAGCTGCATCAACTGAGGGGCTTGTGAAGGGGAAACATAATGAAAAAATGCTACAAAGTTATTTGTCAATGAATTCTTTAGTCTCTCTATATGTGTATATATATATTTCTAATATATTTACATCCATACACCTTTTTTACCTTGTTCAGGCCATGTTTTTGGTATACTGTGCTTTGGAGAAAGAACCAGTGCCAATGTCCTTGCCTGCAGCTTTGGTGCCACCATCCAAGAGAAAACCTCTCAGTGTTCCAGGAGCAATGCCATTAATACCATCTTCAACCAAAGAATCTCATCAGTCCTTGCCACCTGTGGGCATTTTAGCTGCCAAAACACCATTAACACAGGTACAGTTCTGAAGTTACTGGGGATTAGAAGGTTTCTGCTCTTAGCTCTGTGCTTCAGAGACTGCCTGTGTGAAGAGACTTGATACAAGTTTTTAGTTTTCTTCTTGCCCTGCTGGTTGGTTTAGGAGGCTAATGGGAAGACCAGATGGAGAGGTGTCAAATTTACCCTGTTTTACTTTTCCTAGATGTCTTCAGATATAAACAATTGCATAAAAATATTGTTTAATACAGATTTTGAAGATATTTTTAGAACAAATTATTTCAAGCTCAAAAAAAAAAAAAAAAGTGGTCCAGGTACACATCTGCAGAGCACAAGTTTTCTGGATGAAGACTGATTGGAATATAGACACATTCTTAAAACAGATTGTGGCAGTCATGTGTGTGTGTGCATGTGTGCAATTTGGAGAAGACATGAATTAAAATGGAATAGATAAATGCAAGCAATGGGAAAAGAAAACAAAAGGTGGAGCACATCTACCTAGAGACAGGAGATTTGATTTTTGTTCTGAACATGATTATTAGGCAACTTGGTGCCTCTTACCCTCCCCAGATATCTTATTTATTCCTCATCATTTCAGAGTCCAGAAGCTGGGAAATGTCTTTCCAAGTAGCTTACATACAACTTGTTATATTCAAAATAAGAAAAAACATTGATAAGGGTATTTAAGGTAAGGACTGTGGTACTTAATGCATCAGATGCAGCTTGGACATTTGGGTACCCTTATTTGAGTAAGCAGTAAGAAACTGGCATCTAAATTTTGGAGGTGCCAAGGTTTTAACCTGGAAATTTCCTTGCCTTGATGAGGGTAAGTCTTGCTGGATGTATTGCAAAGCAGTGCCATCCTGGGTGAGTTTGTGTACAGCACCATTTGGGAGTCATCTGTTAATTGTCTATGTGCACTGAAATTAATTAGCATCCATACATGCACTTGAAGCTGCTCTCACTCAAAAAACCCCAGACATCTTTATGTTAGCTGAATGTTGTGAAAAATTGCTCGAGTAACAGAAGTGGCTCTAATTCCCAGCTTTACCTTGTTCAGATGTAAATTTTTCAGTTTAGAATGTGCCCAGCTATTAACAACCTGGGCTTGAGCAGCTCTCCAGTCCCTCCAGCTAAAGCTTCTCAGCTGTGTAAAGGGGAACAAAATTGATAGAGCCAGACAGTCAGCAGAACTGTGACTGAGCACAGTGATGAGGGAGGAGATCCAGCCTCCAAGGAATGCCTTGGTTGCATAGGCAAAGGGGCAGAGCAGCACCAAGCAGCCTGGCTGCTTTCCTGGGGGAAATGCTTCTACTTTTGCAGTTGCTTGAGGATCTCTGCATGTCTGTTCAGGAGGATAAAACTGGTTCATGAACTAGACACCTGTATCACTTTTTTAAAATCTGTGCTGTAGTCCTTGAATTATGTAAGTCTAAACTGGAAACAGAACTTGGCTGTATCTTAGTGTTGTGGTTTTGGTTTTTTCCCTTCCATCCTCACCCCCTTTCAGTGGGTTGTGTCGCCTGCAGACAAAATTAAGTACGATGAGATCTTTGTGAAAACTGACAAGGACATGGATGGATTTGTGTCAGGTGTGGAAGCCAGAGAACTGTTCCTGAAAACAGGATTGCCTTCTGCTCTCCTTGCACATATCTGGTAGGTTTTTTCCCCTGTGACAGCTGTGTAGATGATGGCATAGTTCTCGCTTCTTGCTATGCTGGCATTTCTGAGAGTGACATTTCTGTATATAATAGCATGGCCTTTGTATAAGTGATAACTTATTGCTTCTGCTCTGGGACAGAAATGGGTGGAAATCAGGTTTATACCTGAACACAGATTGTTACAAATGCTGCACTTCAGCTATCCCTGTGTATTTAAGACATCACATCATCACAGGTATCTGATCACTGATCCCGCTCATGTACTGGGAAAGGGAAATGTTTCTATAAAATTGTTAGCACGCAAGATTTATGTCCCATCTCATTCTACAGCATGACTTTCCTTACAGCTGTGCATTCATCTGGCATTATTCATTACAGAAATGCCTTCATTGCACTCAATGCTTTTTAATTCTTTCTGTGCTATGAGCTGTTGTTGGGCACACTGATAGGAACAACTTTTTTTTTTTTTCCCCAAGTTGTGGTTAACACAACTGCTAATTTAGGAAAATCAGGAAAATGTAAATAAACTTGTGTTGGTTCTGAAGGTGTTGCTAGTGACCTACAGCCCTGATTGTGCTTTTCACCAGAGCACAGCTGTGGGCCTCAACATGCAAAGTGAAAGTGGCTGTGTGTGTTTGAGTGATGTTTCCTATGCCTCTAGTATTGCTTTAGAAGAGGAGATACACCCTAGAAATTTTCACATTTGTAAATGACAGCAACTACACTAAATAGGGCTGTACTTGGAGAAATGAGGATTTTTTAAATTTCATGTGCATCTCTGTGCAGGGCTCTCTGTGACACCAAGGACTGCGGGAAGCTTTCAAAGGAACAGTTTGCTTTGGCTTTCCATTTAATTAATCAGAAGTTAACAAAGGGCATTGATCCTCCTCAGGCTCTGACTCCAGAGATGATTCCCCCTTCAGACAGGGGTGTCAGTTTACAGAAGGTAAGGATGGGTTTTGCATTTTTGGCATACATCTCAAACAAATAATGTCAATTTCAAAGGCTACGCAAGAAGCAACCTGAGTGCTGCCATACCTTATATTTATCATAATATCAAGAAGTAAACAAATCTTAGGTGCAAAGAACTGACAAAAACCTTCCATCCATATTTCAAAATGAAGCTGTCATTAATTACACCTGCCAACCAAGCAGAGAGATCTTATGTTGGGAAAGCATTAGTTTCTCTTGAAAGAATAATCCTTCTGCTGCCATTGTAAAGAAATTTGAGTTTCCATCTGAAGTGACATGCACAAGTTCACTGCTTTTCTCCTAATGTGTTCGGTTACCTTTTTTACATCAATCTTTTTTAATAAGTTTGGAAACAATGGAAGCTAAAAGTTCAGAGTTACTTAACATTTTAAAAGTAAATGGTCCCCCATTTTATACCTCACAGATAGTTTAGATATCTCCATAGTCTGTTGGTTGCCATCTATCTTAATCCAGCAGTTAGCTGTACCTCAGCAGTTCAGTTTGTAGCTATCAGAATAGTAGAGGTCATCACAAATTCTTACGTGTTTTACACACCATGAAGTCTGATGTGAGTTACCTTTTCTTGGTTGTGCAATACATTGACCTAATTCTGCAACTTTCTTAAACAGAATGAAAAATTCACACCTTGAAAACTGAAACTCAAAATTTGGCACTACTTTTTTGAGTTTCTGTAACTGGTATCTAATTTGTTTTTACATTCTGTTTTTAAAAAGTAATTGCTTTATTTGCAACTCTACTAATCTTTTTTGTATGTTTGCTTTCCTTTCTATGTCTCTTTTCTAGTTTGGACTGTTTTTTCCATTCTGCACCACTCTGCTTTTCATCCTTATTATTCTGTCAGTTTGTTAACTCTGCTTTCTCAAGGTTAGAGAAACTTTGCTTTTCTAATATTTACTGTCTGTTGGTTTAATAACGAGCATCCTTCTGAGACTTTCACATAGTCATGAATGAGCTCAGCACTTCTCTCAGGAGTCAAGTTCTGCTCAAGTGTTGTTCATCCAGAGTAACCCTGGGGTTCTCCCTTGAGCCCAGACCTCTGGGGCTGCTCCTGTGGGCTGCTTAAACTGAAAAGACAAAACTCTGTGTCATCCTGGTGAAATTGCAGGGGAAGTGGTGACAGAGTAGTAGCCCAGTGTGGCATTTGGCAGTTGTCGTTAGGATTAATACCCACGGCTTTACTGAAGATAGCACAGAAAATTGAGTGATTAGAAAGCATTAGATGTTGGTTACTGCTGTTCTGTGGATGTAAATTGATTTTGTAAAGCTCTCAAAGACATCAGTGTGATTTTTATTTCATTACTAACTTAAGTGATGAGTGAGAATATTGTGTAAGAAGGTAAGTTAGCTTTCAATTAGCTCTGTAAATCCTGAACAAGAGGGTTTTTACTAAACTGAGCTGAACCTTCAGCTCATTTTGAGCTTTTTCAAAAGAGGTGTTGTGTTGTCTTGTTGTTATAAAAGAACTTTTTTGCCCAAGATTATTGTTCAAGATTTGAACTCAAAGGCTTGAGTCAGTAGTAAGAGATTGGCTTTTTGCTGGTTTTCTTGATGTGGTGTACATGGTAAAAAAAAAAACCCAAAACACCATGTTAGGCTGCATCTTCTGAGTTGACCCATACAAAGGTGATAGCAGAAATATCAGTAAGTAAAATGGTATTTCATTGTGTTTAAAACTTGTTGCTGTGTTTCCTGACCCAGAACTGTTTGTAGTCACCACTTGCATGACAGGCCATTAAAATGAAACTTATTTGTAAGGTCCTCTCAAAAAATTTTGATGGGAATTTCCTTTTACTGCAACTCTGAGTTAAAAACTGGAGATGCTGTTTTGCATGCATGTTGTAATGTAGTAATGGCAGCCTATAGTTATAACTTGTCCTTGTTAACATGTGTATTGTAGCTAAAAAATGTTGGCTTTTATGTTCCTGCCCCCCACCAGTTCTCCTGAACAATTGAAAATAAGATTGAACTACATTTTCCTCAAGTCCCATGCTGGTATTAGTGTGCAGAATTTCTTTAACTGGTGAAAGGAGGAGGCCTGGAAAAAATTTTTCTTGCAGCTAATATTTCCATGTGTTCCTTCTATCCTTGTCATAGGAGAAGTAAAAACCCCCATTGGAGTGCCATGATCAACTCTGCAGACCTCCTGTGTAATTCCTGTAAAGCAGGATTGAACATCATAGCTAGTTTGCCCATTTGAGAAGCTGTTCACTAACCAGTTTAAGAATAGCTGTATAGTTGGTTCTTTGGTTGGTTTTTTTGGTGTTTTATTTCTTTTAATTCCCAGTTCATACCATTTGAGCTAGTAAAATAGTATGAATAGTCTGTAGCTCTGCTAATAATACTCTCAGCCAGTGTGCTTACAGTTTAGGTGTTCATAGCTCTTGGTTTTTCCCTTCCCCAGAGTATCAGTTTGAGTAAGCACATGGTTAATAATATCTTGCTTTATCTGTAGAGAAACTTAAGCATTTAAAAACTTTTGTGTTATTTTGGGGGGTATCACTTGCCTTTTAAAATGATATGTATGCACTTGTCCTCGGAGTGTTGTGTTTGTCGTGGATGACTTTATTCAGGACTTGAAGGAATAGTTGTATTTATAGGAGATAGCTACAATGGCTGTTGCTTTGTAAGCATGTTCATGTTGTGACAAGGCACAGAAGAATAATTACAGCATTTGTAATTTCTGTCTTCAGCGTTTGTTCTCTCTCCATTTATGCTTACTTTTCTTGAAACAAATAATTTGTATTACAGTCATTGTCTCAATTTACTCAATGTCTTAGAAAGACATTAAGTAAATGGGAACTCATGGGTGTCAGTTACCCTGTGACTTTGTATTATCAAAGCTTCCTTGAGTATTCTGGAGGTTCCTGTCAAGCAAGCTCAGTATCCCTTAAAGCCTTGCAAGTCAGTGTCTGTACTCTGCAACACGAGGATCTCCAAGGTGAAGAAATATAAAAGTAGTAAGCAAACCTCTCTCAAATGAATGCTAGGAAACCACCTAAATATTAGCTGTAAGATGATACTTATTTTAGAACAAGTTTCTGTGTTTTTTTGTTTGATTAGGTAGTCCTGTGCTTTTGTGGAAGGTATCTTCATGGAGACAAACTCTGTTTGAATTGAGCTGTCTCCATGCTTTGGCTGTATGTTGTGTTCTGCTCATACAGCATCTCTACTCTTTTGGGGTTTCTAAGATTGAAGGTTTGAAATACAATGCTACCAGCAGTTGTTACAAGAGGACAGCTCATGTTGCCACAAAAAGTAAAATGAATGTAGTAGTTGAGTAGCATAAGCTCCAGACTAACAGTGTTTATTTTTTATCTTTCAGAGTACTCAAGGACCGAATTCTGTAGCAGATTTTTCTGCAATTAAAGAACTTGATACATTAAACAATGAAATTGTGGACCTGCAGAGGTATGTAAGGGAGGAATAGCCAGAGTTGCCTTGGATTCAGTTGTGCTATTTGCTGGTTTATAAAGAACAATTCAGTGCAGAAGAGAAAAGCAGGTGGCAGTACTCTGCTGAGTAAAGGGTCAGCATGTGTGTAGTGCTGTGTGGCACTGCTGCTCTCTGTTCACTCACATGAGTGCCCTTAGTGACAGCAGGACTGTGAAGGGTCTGTCCCTTGGCCCTCAGGTTGTGTTTCAGGGAGCTGTGTGTCTCAGCAGCCTGACATGGGAATATTCTCCATTGTTCATCTTTACTGGCAGATGTGTGTGGAGCAAATCTTTAGGATGCTGGAACCATATATAAATGGTGTTAGTTATCTTTCATTTGTAGAGGGCATTCCAAGGACTTGTTTTTGGTGGCAGTAAGGAAGTGAGATGGAAAAGATCAGTAAGTATGCAGGATAGGGAGTGGGAAGATGACTGTGCACAGACCTCTGCTGTGCAGGTTTTGATGTGGGTGAAGATGGGGATGCTGCTCTTGTGTGATAAAATAAACTACTGCACTGAGAAAAATTGTTTTGATGTCTGCAGACTCTTGGATTCCATTAATTATTTCTAAGGTAATTAAGATGACTTCAAGTGACTAAGAAAATCAAATGCATATATTTTCTATAGTCTTGGTAATGCTCTTGAGACAGCAAGTATTTTTCTTCAGTGTTTTTCTTGTTACTGTCATAAATCCACTGAAAATTCTATTAAGAACAGTAAATTTTCCTATTTTTTAAGTGCGGGTGCTTTGTCATGATGAAATCTGCCTCTCTAATTCATGTCACTTGTGGGAATGATTTAACTTGGCAGTGTGTCAGAGCACAGTCTGTTTCCTAAATGCATAAATATTTTTTCATTTCACTTGCTTATTCTCTCTGATTACTCCCACTGCCTCCTTGCTTCTCTCTGCTCTGCCTCCACTGTTCTTCAGATTATATTAATTCCAGTTTTGGACACTCACACTTATTAACCTGAAATAGGATTTGCAACTGTGTATATTTACTGTTGGTATTTTAGAAGGAAATAAATTGTTGGCTGGCATGAATTTTTAGATGTAGTTGATTTTCAGTAGGTGGGCTTGCAGCCTAACATGCAAGCCAGGCTGTTTGTGTCTGGTTTTCTTTTCTTACTGTGAGGTGTGAAGGATCCTGAAAAAGTCACTACTGCCATTTCTTGAGGGGCAAATATACATTGACAGTTATTTTAAATTGAATGATACTAGATTGTTGAAGATAGGGTAGAGGCAACTCTTAGTGTGTATTTGTTTTTAGAAGGGGGAAATTTACTTTGATATGATTTAGAGGTTCAGAACAGAATGGGATTAACAGTGTGCTTCAATTTTTGGTGAATCCACATTTCTATTACAACTGGTGAAGTTCACTTTCAGACTTGATAGTTGTCATATAAAAATGTTATTTAAGCTGAAGTTATTTTTGTTCATTATTAAGCAAGATAAATTGTTCAGCTCTTGGACTCAATATATAAGAAATCTAGTCTCTCATTCCATTGAGAAGTGTCCAAGAGCTGCATTTTTGAGACTCAGTAATAGAATTTGAATCTATTTTTGAAGTGCACTTCAAAAAACAACAACAAAAAAAAAAGGCAGGAGAGGAAACGGCCCAGAGAATGACGATGTGTGGAGAACAGCTCTTGGTGAGACTGAGCAAAGAATGCAGAGGTGATGGCTTTGTGGCTCAGCAGTTTGTGTGGGAAAGAGGTCTGGTGGCCAATAGCTTTGTTAATCCTAATTTGATAAATACAGTGTCAGGAAGGTGGAGGTTGAGGATCAGATGAAGAATAAAATGCAGAACACTTATTAGGGAGGACAATACCCCTCTGGTGGGGGGAATGATTTGCCTCTGGACATTGTGGAACCTGCATCATTTTGAGCCTGTTAGCACTGCTGTCTCTAAATTCTGTTTCAGTTGCACTATATTTTTAGAAAGCTGTTTGAACCTATTCTTGATCAACATGGTGGGAGGCTGGACCATTCTTTTTCAAGCCATAAAACCTTTTTGTTCCCCAACAGACCCGACTTTGCTTTCTTGCTTTCAAAGCTAGCAATGGCCCACAGATTCACAGAATTTCTTCAAGCTTTACTGACACTCCATTCCTCTCTAAGCAGAGGAGTAGTTGAGCTTAACTTGGGATATCTTACCAGAGATGTCATCCTTCACATATGCTGGATAGCAACATTTAAAAATTATCTTGAAGTATAAATCAGATTAAAAGGACCATAAAGCTGGCGAGTTGGTCTCTCAATATCAATGAAAGAGCAAAACATCCTCCAGAAAAACAGGACAATCTCTCCCTGCCATATACTTGCATTAAACTTTTGTTTCAAATTTCAGAGATCTACATCACCTTAGCTAAGAACTTTAATGTAGGATAGTTCATTTCTTCTCAGCCTCTGGTTTGGAAGAAACTGAGCTGTTGCATCAGAAGAGGTTTTGAGTAACAAATGTTAGAAAAAACAAGGCAAACCCTTGGCATTTTTTCCAGTATTGCCAAACTGAAGTATTACTACGTTAGAAATTCCCAAAACTACTGATGTATGTAAAAATAAGAAATATTGGGCAGATATGAGTGTAGATAATGCTACGAGCTCTGTGAGTATTCACCATCTTATGGGAAAGAAGTATGATTTTTTTGCTTTTGTATCTAAGGTGATTCAGCCTGGCCAGGGTTGAATGTTTGGCTTGAACACCTTTGCTGACATGGGGACTTTGCAGTGCTCAGCTATGACAGGTGTTTGCAATGTGCTGGCTCCCATTTATAAATGACTCCATTCACAAATTAGTGTTAAATTTAGGGTTTTGGTAAATCATGAAGCATCTGTATGGGAGAAACCATCTATTAGTCATTGCTTTTAGTTTATTTGATATGAGGTGCTCCCAGCCTGACTGCTATTAAAACGCATAGGGAAATTGTATTGCTTTCAAAAATTGGCTTGAATTGGTTACAAGTGTCCTTTGTTGTCAAGATCACAGTTCTTTTGGAGTTGCTTTTTGGATGTAGTAAGGGACTTTATGATCAAGGAACTCTGTCATATCCAACAAATCAGTTTTGTTACTTGTTTTTGGTTCTTTCAGTTGCTGAACATTCCCAAAGGGGCACAGCAGATAGTTTGTAAAAGAAATTGAGGTATTCAGAAGAATTAATGAATTAAGTAGTTCTGTGTTGTCTTTTCTTTGAAACAAAGAGTCATTTCTTGGGGGGAGGATGGGATGTGTTATGTGCAGACTATATGCACTCAGATTGTTTTCCTTTGCCTGAGACTGCTGCCTAAGCTTTTCTTGTTCTGCCTGACAATACTTCTTTCACTTGATTCTTTCCAATTCATTGTTTGTGCTCTGATTTGGCTCATGGAAGTGCCAGTGGGTGGGTGTTGTATCCTGTTGCTTAGTCCAGATTGCAAGGATTTAGGTACCTGGCTTGTGTTGAAATAAAAAGGAAGTGATCTGCATGTCTGACAGTCTCAGGCACATCAGTGGCAGTGATGTATAAATGCTGTATATTAACCAAATGGGCCTGCTTGCAGTTCTATTTCTTGCTCATTTTCCCCACCCTATCAGGAAAAATAACAAGTACTCATTCTTCTACTCTTTTTAATCAGGAAGAATATATATGAATGTTGGCTGTGTTTGATGTGTGTTTGAGGGGCTTGAAGGTGTTTTTCAGCCCGATTTGTACATAGATCTGTAGAAGTGCTTTATTGAGACCTTTGTTCATGGGAAGTTATGGAAGCCAAAGCAACAGAGCTTGTTTCAAGCCTGTGTTGCAGTGCTTTAAAAATCTAAGTACAGCTATGCGACAGATGCTTATTGAGCTAGAGGAGTGTGCTGTAGCTTTGATTGAAAAGGTAAAGATTTTTTTAGAATTTCTAGTTTCTGATGAATGGAAAGTGAGGAATTTATGAAATTTATTTTATGAATTTTATAGAAGTGTGATCCTTTATTTTGAAGGATCACACTTAACAGAATAAATAGCCTTGATCTTCAAAGTTCCTCTTTCCACATCTTTCCTTTTCCTTCCATTTAAATTTCTCCTTTGGGCATAATCAGGAAGTTCCTCTTTACTCAGATAATGAGAAAAATAATAGCAGAGTATAATCTATAGTAATTATTTGTCAGAGCAAATGTTCATTTAAGATCTGATATCTGGGTTCTTTTTATTTTCCATTGTGTATGGTTTAACAGTCAACTAAAACTTTCTCAGCTTGAGTAAAGAGCTTAGAGTAGACCTGCTTTACTTCAACACAGAAATGCTTTCTTCTGTATTAAATAAGAGTAAACAAATAAATAGTTTCAGATTGATTAACAGTCTGCTGCTATTAAAATAGGAAGTTTTGTAATTTCAGTTTATACCAGTAATACAATCTGATAGCTTTTCACTATGGTATTTCATTTAGAAATGTTAGGTTTATTCTTCAAATTCTAACTTCCATGTGTGTGTTGGTTTATTAACAGAGTCCTTATGAAAGTAAATATCTACAGAAGATTGTGTAAAAACTGTAATGCTTAATGTTTTTCTGCATCTATGGAAGGAGAAAAGATTCCATATGCTGTCTAGAGAGAAACACTCATGATTTTTTAATAAGTCACACTTCTCAGTTGTACGGGTTTGCTCCCTTTCTTAAAGCTATTGTTATGTCTGAGTGATGAGAATTTATTGATGATAATTCCCCTGTCATCAGCAGTCACTTCAACTTGAGTAATGTCTGTAGAGGCAGGCTTGATATGATACAGCACATCACTCCGTGTGGAGTGTCTGAGCAGATCCTGGTTCCAGCAAGCCAAGCCAGCCTTCCTGCTCCTGAGCTTCCCAACAGTCAGATCCAAAATCTGCCAGGCAAAGGGCATTCATGGGCTGTGCTGGCCTGTGGGAGTGTTCCTTGGCTGCTGTGAGCACAGGCACGGCTGTGTTTGCAGGGGTTAATAGATGGAATCTGATGCAATCCCTCCCACTTTTCCTAGCAGTTTTCATTAGACAAGTGCTCCATAGCAACAGTGAGATCACTGGAGACAGTATTTCATTGATTTCTGCCTCCCGCCCCCTTCCATTTTTGAGCCATTCTTATCACTGGAGTGCAGTTGGTGGAAAGACAGGGGGGTTTATGCAGAGCACTTCTGTGGGCTTCTGTCTTGTAAATAATTTGGAAAGCAGAAATCCCTCACATCTTTTTTTGTTTAATGTTTCACTATGTATTTAAAGAGAGATACAGGCTTAGGGGGCTGGATAACAGTCCCTGCTGTAGCTGATGTTCTTAAGTATTCTTGCATTGTTTGCTGGTCTTCCAGGGAAAAGAATAATGTAGAGCAAGATCTGAAGGAGAAAGAAGATGCCATCAAGCAGAGGACAAGTGAGGTCCAGGTAAATAAACCACCAAATTATTGTTCAGACACCTGATATTGCACCATGTGCTGTTTTAATGACAGTGGTATTACTGAGTCTTTAGATCATGTCACTTATCCAGTAAAAAGAAAAAAATTGGTAGCTAAGAAAAAGAATGTACTTTGAAGTGTATTTT
>JAYDZK010000268.1:9761066-9809235 GCA_034509185.1 Euphonia xanthogaster
GCCCTCCGCGGCCGAGCCTTTTGTTCGCCGCCGCTGCCGCCATGTTGTCCCCGCTCCGCGTGCCCGCGCCGGCCGGGCGGGGGGCACCGGCGGCGCTCGGCTCTGCGAGGCCTCCGAGCGCATCCGAGACGCTGCCAGGCGTCCCTCCCCCAGGCGTTTCTGTCCCTGTGCTCGCCGTTCTGCCGCGTGAGCGATGCAGTGGGGTTCTTTATGCAAGCTGAAAGTTGAGGTGGTGGGTGGACGGTGCCTTTTTATCGTTATTTAGTGCCTTAGTACGCCATTTGCGTGCAGAACACACGCCTTTTACTGCACTAAGCGTGCGTTTTGTTGTCTGATGCTTTTAACTTCAGAATTTGGCCGCTTTGTTGTGTCATTATAAATCATAGTTTCTAAATCACGCCAGTAAAGGACTCGCTTTGCTGTTTAAAAGAAAAAGATACTTGAGTTCTTTCCTGGGGGTACTCTTGGCTTTGGATAAACTTAAGGGTTTGCTCAGTCCATGATTCCCTGTCTCTTTGCCCTCAGCCCTGCTAGAAAACATGGCTATAATGATGAAATCGGCCTTTCTGTGACTGTCCCAAAGTATTGCATGAATGAAAATTTTCTTAATTTTTGTAGAGTTCAGTGTTGGAGGGTTCTTATTGTCAAGAAAACATTTGTACTTTTAAGAATTAGATGCTGTGGCTGATAGTAAACAAGTGTAATATGAATGCTTGGTTTGTCTTTCTAGGTTTTGTTTTTCCCTACCCCGTCAATTTAATTTTATTCTTTTGAAGATTCTTCGTTGTCAAGCCGCCAAAGTGGAGAGTGCGATTGCAGAAGGGGGTGCTTCTCGTTTCAGGTACCATTTGTTTGTTTGATGAGTAGTTAGCAATGGAAAATCTCCTTGGAGGGCATCTTAAATTAGTGAAATGTTTATACCAAAACTGAGATGTTTGGACTTACCCAGGATTCCATGGTTGTTTTTAACAGTGCTTCTTCAGGCGGAGGAGGTGGTAGGGGTGCACCTCAGCACTATCCCAAGACTGCCAGCAACAGGTATATCATCTTGCTCTTTGATTTGCACAATTTCAAAGTCAGAGCGTGCTTGATAATGAATAGAGAACTGAAAATAGGCTAGCTTTAAAGTTGTACCAGAAATGCCTACTGAGTTAAAGACCTTTAAATGTTCTCTAGTCTGTGCCCTTTAAAGTGTATCTCATGGTTGATAGGCAGTGCATGGGGTTGTTCATGTACTTAACTTCAAAAGTGTGGAGAGTATTTTTGGGTGCCAGGCATATTGTTGAGTACTTTCCCATGCAGCAGATGTTGCAGTGTTGGTAGGGGTAATTGTGTGCTCTTAACAAAGCAAGTAGTGGAATTGGTTTGAGTAAGGCATCACTGAAAGGTTAAAGGGGCAGTTCTTTAAATCACTTGTTTCTGTTTTAACAACTGTATTCTTCAAAATTTTGCAGCGAGTTCCTGGGGAAAACCCCAGGGCAAAACGCTCAGAAATGGATTCCTTCACGAAGCACTAGACGAGATGACGACTCCGCAAACGACAAAGAACGACATGATGCAATCTTCAGGAAAGTAAGAGGGTAAGTTCCTTACAGAATTACTTCTTTCCTTACTGTCTTCATTAGCAATGTGTACCTAAGAAATGGGCTGGAGGAAAGGAAGATGTGGGCCTTGAGTTTGGGGGAGGTGTGTCCTTTAGCAAGGAACCCGCCTGATGATCTAGCAGCAGAAAACACTGAAAGTAATGCTTTTGAGCAGATTAGTATTTTCAATGGTACTTCACAGTCTGAAGGTAGAAAAAAAAAAAAAACAGTTGAATGGAAAATTGCACTTTTCAATTGTTAACAGACTTCAAAAATAAAAAAAAATAGTGGAATCTAAAGTGACATGTAGCATGCTTACAATATCTGTATATTCTGATTTTGATTTTTATTCCTCTTTAGCATACTAAATAAGCTTACTCCTGAAAAGTTTGACAAGCTATGCCTTGAGCTCCTCAATGTGGGTGTAGAATCTAAGCTCATCCTAAAAGGGGTCATACTGCTGGTAAGCTGGTTGCATTTATTTCATCTAAAATTTTCTTGCATGCTAAAAAGCAGAGAGTTGGTTGGCTTTGATGGGATACAGAAGTAGCATGAATAGTGCTTTTGTGTATTTGGATTATCAAACACCATGTCCCACCCCGGCTTTCTGTGTAAAAAAGGATCTCCTGGGGAGGAAGTAGGTTTAATGGTTTGAGTTTCTCATTTAGAAGTGTTAGCAATGACTAAATGTGATTTGGGTTCTATGATTATTTTTTTAAATAATCTGAGGTGTGAGTTAGCCATTTTATTTGCTTGGTCTCCCCTTCTTCCTCTTTTCCTGAGGAGCAAGCCACTTGGTTTTGGAAAGGCTACCACTGGTGACCTCTGGGGACACCGATGCAACTGTTACATCACTTTTTTTAAATGAGATCAGATTGGTGATACTAATGTAGGTGTTGGCCTAATAACCTTGAGTTTTGGTGGCCAAGGATTACAGAGCCTTTTCAGCAGCAAGCAGTGGTCTTTGTCCTTTGCTTCAGCATTAAGACTGGTGTTGAACTACACTGTTTTTGTGTTTGGTTAAGCAGAAAACAGGATGGTGTAGATGAGAGTGATAGTAATCCATTCTGTGTCTTGTAACTCAGTCTCCTAATAACATTTGCACTGTCCTGCTGCTTGCTGCCTTACTCACCCTGACTCTCTGTAGATCGTAGACAAAGCCCTTGAAGAGCCCAAGTATAGCTCACTGTACGCTCAACTATGTCTGCGACTGGCAGAAGATGCACCCAACTTTGATGGCCCATCAGCAGAGAGTCATCCAGGACAGAAGCAAAGCACAGTGAGTGCATCTCTCAGTCTGGAATGGTAAATTTTGCATGCATTTGTAGCTGCCCTGATTAGCTTAATTGTTTTCTTTGTTCTCTTTTTGTAGACATTCAGACGCCTCCTAATATCTAAACTTCAAGATGAATTTGAAAACCGAACCAGAAATGTTGATAGTAAGTTTTAAAACCACTTTAATACAGAATCTTATTTGTCGTCTTTTCTCACAGCCATGTAAAACAGGCTTCTTTGTTTTCCAGTCTATGATAAGCATGATGGTCCCCTCCTCCCTGAGGAGGAGGAACAGAGAGCCATTGCCAAGATCAAGATGCTGGGGAACATCAAATTCATTGGAGAACTTGGCAAGCTTGATCTTATTCATGAATCTATCCTTCATAAGTGCATCAAAACAGTGAGTATTCAGATTGGGAGGAAGCTAGGAGCAAACCAGAACTTTAAAGCAAAAAAACAAAAAAAACCCACACGCATATGCTGATACTGCTTTGAGAGTCTTGGAGCAGGAGCATAAAGTGACACAAAAATGTTTTGTGATGATTACCTGTCCCCTACTGTTACATTTGGCATGATTTGGAAATAAAATCGGCTTTGGTCAAAGCCATAGGAATTGTCTCCAAGGGAAAATGTACTTTTGCCCAGATAGAAGACATGTGGAGTAGGTGCTTCAAAGTACACACAATTAAGAATTGGCAGATTTTAAGTCTATTTGCCTTCAGAACAAAACTGTGTTTTTCTATGTGTCAGTGTAAAAAGTTTGTTGTTATTATGAATTGTCAGTTACAAAATTTTTAAATCCTAAATTTCCCCTTTAATTTTTTCAGCTTTTGGAAAAGAAGAAGAGAGTTCAACTCAAAGATATGGGGGAGGATTTGGAGTGCCTCTGTCAGATAATGAGGACAGTGGGACCTAGATTAGATCATGCGAAAGCCAAGGTATGTGCCTATCTAGTACAGTCATTAACCTAATTAAATTATGTGGCTGACTTTTGATTGCTTGAAGCTTCGTATTTAGTATTCATAAGCACAAAACTAGAGGTTTGATTTTTTTTTCCAGATAAAAGAATGGCTTCTAGATCAATTCTCTTGATAGAAAAAGCCAACCTTTAAAACAGTTTTAAGCATCTCACCAGGATGCAGTTAGGGTCATCAGGAAATCATAAGTGAGGTGATTGTTTTTCTAAGCACTGCTTGAAAAGATGTGCTGAGGAGCTATTCTTAGCACAGCTAGGTGATTGGAGAGATGGGAGTTTGGAATGTAAGCTTAAATGAGCAGAATTTTGGCAGTGTTGCTTATTCCAGTGTCTTGATGCATTAGGTCTTTAAACTCTGTCATCAAGGAGCTAGGCAGGAAAGGACAGCTTGTTGCATTATAAGCTGTCCTTCAGTGTCTTGACTGAAAACATTCATGGCACTGGTAGAGTTATCCTGACTTGTAACTTTTGTTCCCCCAGTCCTTAATGGATCAGTACTTTGCCCGTATGCGCTCCTTGATGTCAAGTAAGGAATTGCCAGCAAGGATTCGTTTCCTGCTGCAGGTATGATGATTAAATGGCTCCCTGCTGCTTTTTTTTCTTGCTAAATGGTCTTGAATTCTTTCCTAATACCCTGTTCTGTTCCAAGGATACTGTGGAGTTGAGAGAACACAACTGGGTTCCTCGCAAAGCTTTTCTTGACAATGGACCAAAGACTATCAATCAAATCCGTCAAGATGCAGTAAAAGTGAGTGTTGTGTGTGAGGTCCAGAGCCTGCCTTGGCGCTGTGCGCTTGGCAGCAGTTCTCACACTGTCACAGTTGGCTTAAGGGTTAAAACCAGATCGACTTCTGTAGTTGGGGGCTAAAAACTTTGCTTTCTTGGGACTGTTACTTGAAACTGACCAAAATTGTAATTCCTGTTTTAAAGGATCTGGGAGTTTTTATTCCTGCTCCTATGTCTCAAGGGATGCGAAGCGACTTCTTTCTGGAGGGACCCTTCATGCCACCCAGGATGAAACTTGACAGGGACCCACTCGGAGGGCTTGCTGATATGTTTGGACAAATGCCAGGTACCCTGACACCACAGGGGTGATGGGGTGGCTGTGGCTCTGCTGTGTGGAATAAGAGCTAAAACTCTAATTTGTCTCCTTGATGATCCAGGTAGCGGAATTGGTACTGGTCCAGGGGTTATTCAGGATAGATTCTCACCCACCATGGGACGCCATCGTTCAAACCAACTCTTCAATGGCCATGGGGGTCACCTCATGCCTTCTGCTCAATCCCAGTTTGGAGACCTAGGCAAATCTTTTCTGAAAAGTCAGGTAAGGAAGCTGTTTGCATGGTGACTTCAGCTTGTTTAGAAGCACTTCCTGAGATGCGTATGTTATGGATTAAAGTCTGCTTATGTTGAAAGACCTATTCAGATTTGATTCTGATAACTGATGCTCAGCTGATACAAAAATTCTAAACCACTTTTTAAATAGTACAAAAGATGCAAGAAGTACACCTTTTTTTTTTTTTAACTGCAAGAAAAGGTGCATGTGGCTTTGGTGGGTCAGAACGTTGTGTTTTAAATAAAAGATGGCCCTGTTTTTAGGGATAGGTGCTACTCTCCCACCACCCCTGCTCCTTCTTTCTCCCTTCCTGGCAAATAGAATCTTTGTTCCTCTGGTCCCTCTGGTACTACTTACCAAATGATGTACGCCACTCCATCATCTGCACTTCTTTCTCTATATCTCCCTTTCTGAAATAGGGGCAAAGCCAACTCTACCATACCCAGAATCAGGGACTCTTATCCCAGCAACAAGGACAGTCGAAGGATATGCCACCTCGGTTTTCTAAGAAAGGACAGCTTAATGCAGATGAGGTACATGACATGCCTACATTATTTACAGCCTATTCTAAATATTGCCCAATGATTATAGCAAGACGCGTTATTATGAGGACTAATGCTGGAACTCTTTCTCCTCCTCCTCATTCTCCTTCTTTGTCCCTTCCTCTTTCACCTTTTACCCCCCCCTCACTTTCCTTAGGGTATCCAGCGTCCTATGAGCAAGACTGAGATATGAGGGCAATTTTTGGGGTGTCCTTTCCTTCCCACACACTTCCAAGAACACTACTCTGACATCAGTTCCCATGCATCCTATTGATAACAAAACATTTAATTAAAACTTCAGAAAATCCTGAACTTTAGAAACCCTGAAGTGCTGGACCAGGTTAATTTTTTTGTTGTTTTATTTTCTTTTGTTTAGAACTGGCTAATAGGCAAAATTTCAAATGCAGAGTAAACTGCATTGTGATTTTGAGTGTTAACCAGACTTGTATCCCGATTTCTGAGCAATTTGGTAGAGTTTTATTTTGGCTGTAAAATACATCAGCAAGCATGCTGATTATCTTCTTGGGTCTCTAACATACTGCATCTAAAAGGAGCATTTCCAGGTTTTTATAGTAGTTGAACCTAATGCCAGTAACTTGCTTTTGGGGGAGTTTCAGAACACATGTGGCTTAATCTGTATTTGAGTATTAATATTGTAGAAATGGAGTCATGCTTCAGTGAGATCAGTTGGAGTGAATCCATGGCTGTGTATTGTTGGTCAGAATACTTGAAACAGTCTGAGTTTTTCTTTGACTTATTGTTTACAGATTAGCCTGAGACCTGCTCAGTCTTTCCTGATGAATAAAAACCAAGTGCCAAAGCTTCAGCCCCAGATAACTATGATTCCTCCCAGTGCTCAACCACCACGCACTCAGACACCACCTTTGGGACAGGTAAATTCAAAAACTTCCTGCATGTTTTTGGCTATAGTTTCCTGTTTGTGCTTGGAAACTTAATTTCAAATGTGGGGAGGGAGAAGTCTTTGATTGCACAGACCAGAACTTGGGAAAAAAATGAATGAAACCAAACTAATTTGAGTTCCATCTGCTTTTTTGTGTTTGTATTGTAAAACTTGATATAAGCAAAGGTAAATGTGCTACAAAGAAACCAATTCTGGTCTTTTTTTCAGCCGCCTCAACTTGGTCTTAAAACAAATCCACCACTTATACAAGAGAAGCCTGCCAAGACCACCAAGAAACCACCTCCTTCTAAGGAAGAGCTGCTTAAACAAACTGTAAGTTAGTGTGCAGTAGTGAATCTTGGAGCTTTGGGTGTGATCTTCAAAAAGAATGTTTAACTGTGCTTCTTTCCTCTCCAGGAGGCTGTTGTGACTGAGTATCTGAACAATGGAAATGCTAATGATGCTGTCAATACTGTGAGAGAAATGAGAGCTCCGAAACACTTCATTCCTGAGATGCTGAGCAAAGTAATCCTTCAATCCCTAGATAGATCAGATGAGGACAAAGAGAAAGCAAGTACTTTGATCAGCTTGCTCAAGCAGGAGGGAATAGCCACCAGTGACAACTTCATGCAGGTATTGTGGTCTAATAATCTTGCAGTTCTTGTTTTCTTGGCTCTCCATGGTGTTGAGCTGCTGTAAAGGCAGGGTGCAAGTATTCAAGTATTTTTTAAGTCCTGCTAATCTGAGGAGGTAAAAATAGTATGTGAACCTGTGAGGGGCACAAGAAGCAGTGAAAGGAAGACACGCAGTATTTAGGCAGTTGGAACCTGGGATCCTCTTTACAAGTGATTACAGAAAATATACCATGAGTGTTATGTTGCACAGGAACAGAATTACTTAGGAATTTCATCTTGTGTGTTTGCTCTTTCGTAGGCATTCCTGAATGTATTGGACCAGTGTCCCAAACTGGAGGTGGACATCCCATTGGTGAAATCCTACTTAGCACAGTTTGCAGCCCGTGCCATTATTTCAGACCTGGTGAGCATTTCCGAACTGGCTCAACCACTGGAAAGTGGCACCCATTTCCCTCTCTTCCTGCTCTGTCTTCAGCAGTTAGCTAAGTTACAAGACCGTGAATGGCTAACAGAATTGTTCCAACAAAGCAAAGTGAATATGCAGAAAATGTTACCAGGTAAGATTTGCCACAGAGCTCTTCTGTTACCTGATCCTAGAGTAAGCGAGATGTTCTAGTTTATGCCAGAGTAAAATAACATGCAGGGTTCTCTTGGTGGAATTAGCTGTTATTATTGTTAGGAATGATGTTTCTTAAGGGGTGGCTGGAGCATGAACCATCACTTAGAGCTCTTGAGAAGCACTTAACACGTGTCTTTATTTCCTTGTCAGAAATTGACCAGAACAAGGACCGCATGCTGGAGATCTTGGAAGGGAAGGGGCTTAGCTTCTTGTTCCCGCTTCTGAAACTGGAGAAGGAGCTGCTAAAGCAAATAAAATCGGATCCATCCCCTCAAGCCATCTATAAGTGGATTAAAGATAACATTTCACCCAAGCTTCATGTAGATAAGGGATTTGTGAATATATTGATGACCAGGTGGGATGCTGTTTTGATGTATTTTAGGTATTTGTTTGGTTAAGCTACCAGTAAGGCACTAACTCTGTAAAAGCTCAAATGTAACTCTGCAGAAATCTGAGTGCAGTACATGGGGAGACAGATTGTTCTGAGTGAACCTTCTCTAGTAAAATCCCATTGTATTTGAGGAGAAAGGCAAGTCTCCAGGCTTGCATCAGTATGTGAAGTGGTTTCTTGGGGAGGAAGTCTATACCCATGTGTTTTTCTAAAATGCAGAGCTGTAACAAAGGCAGAACAAGGATTTTTCTGGTACACTGTCAACCACAGTACAACTTCCTATGCTTGCTGCTGACTGCAGGTGGAAGCAGGAGGATAGTTGCAGTGATAGCTATCTGAACTTTATATATGTCAAGTGCTTGGATGTCTTAGTTTATAGAACTTAGTTTGGCTGTTTTTCTGTCCAGTTTCTTGCAATATATTTCTAGTGAAGTAAACCCACCCAGTGACGAATCGGATTCTTCATCTGCTCCATCTAAAGAGCAGCTTGAGCAGGAAAAACAGCTGCTTCTTTCCTTCAAGCCGGTGATGCAGAAGTTCCTCCATGACCATGTCGATCTGCAAGTGAGTGCTTTATATGCACTCCAAGTGCACTGCTACAACAATAATTTTCCAAAAGGTAAGTACATCAAGGTCTTACTTGAATTGGCTTGTCCCTACATTTCTTAAAATTCAGCAAGTGGTTGAGAAGGTTGTAAAGCTAACCAAGTTGAAATTGATTTTCACAGGCATGTTACTGCGCTTCTTTGTTCATTTCTATGACATGGAGATCATTGAAGAAGAAGCCTTCTTGGCATGGAAAGAAGACATTACTCAAGAGTTTCCAGGGAAAGGCAAAGCTTTATTCCAGGTAAATCGCCTAACATTAGAATAGAGACTTGGTGTTTTATTACTTCTGCTGCACTGGAGTGTTTGAGAACTTTTGAAGTGTCTGATACTTGTAAATATCTAGGAACTGCATGGAGTATTTCACTAGGAAGGAGTTAGAAGCAAGATGACTTAAATCTCTCCTCTTTTCTAGAGGCCTGTGTGTAGTGCAAATGTGGCTGAAAGGTTTTTTTTAAAATGAGTTGAGGGGGGGAACATGAGTGTTCTGTGTAAGTACCTAATGGGGAAACAATTCCTGCTCCCTTAAACCAGTTTTGTGTAACTGCAGGTAAACCAGTGGTTAACCTGGCTGGAAACTGCTGAAGAAGAAGAATCTGAAGAAGAAGCTGACTAAAGAACCAGCCAAAGCCTTAAATTGTGCAAACATACTGTTGCTATGATGTAACTGCATTTGACCTAACCACTGCGAAAATTCATTCCGCTGTAATGTTTCACAATATTTAAAGCAGAAGTATGTCAGTAGGATATTCTCTGCAAAAGGTTTTTGTAGTATGTCTTAATAGTCTACAATAAAAATATTTTAGAGTATCTTCAATGTTTAGGTAACAGTGTATTAGCAGCATGCAATAATTACATCATAAGTTCTCGAGCAGAAGCAGTCTGTTGCAAGGGTCTTCTTTGCTGCCGGTTATCATAGGCTGTTTTTAAGTTAGAAACTGAATAGCAACACTGAATACTGTAGAAATGCACTTTGCTCAGTGTAATACTTGAGTTGTTGCAATATTTGATTATCCATTTGGTTGTTACAGAGAATCCTTAACTGTAATCGATGGTTGTTGCCGTAATAGTATATTTGCCTGTATTTCTACCTCTAGTAATGGGCTTTATGTGCTAGGTTTTAATATCCTTGAGCCTGGGCAAGTGCACAAGTCTTTTTTAAAAGGAACAGTTTACTTGCACAAAAACTGATCGGCTGAAGAGATGGTTTAATGCCCTTTGGAAGAGGTTTTTGTGGGTGTGAAACATGACATGGTGAGAAATTTGAATTGGTCCCTCTTACAGTACTGAAATTAAGTCTATTAATTTATCAAGACATGTTCATGCCCTGATTTTATATACTTGTATCTATCAATAAACATTGTGATACTTGACTTGCTTCTGAATGTCTCCCAGTAGAAAAGCTTTGGCTGATGACTTCTTCACTTACAAAAAACGAAACATCAGTGGGAGTTGCCTTAGGTTGCAACCATCCTGAAATTATTTTTACACTCCTTGTCTGGATATGCAGATGAATTCTAAATAAGGTCACAGACAAGATGAGACACTACAGATGTGTTGTGACAGGAGGAGAATGATGGAATTCTGCTGAAGAAATGGATGGTAGGGGTTTGCCTTGTGGTCCAATGTATGCTTTATCAGTGAGTATGTGCTTTTGACTTGGCTTTGAGCTTCCCCCCAGGCCACATGCATGTTTCTGAATCCAGTGGCACTGTCTGTTAGCTGCCTGTTTCTCAAATCAAATTGGCAAAAAAAAAAGCCTACAAAAGAGTTAAATGATGTTGCATTGTACAGGCTTGAAATGTCATCTATTAAATACTCAAAACACCTTACTTCCTAGAACCTTGTCCCCAGTGAGTTTTTTTGTCCTCATTGATACTCAAGACTTCTTCAAAGCTGCTGTATTTGTAGTGGCAAAAGTGTAGTGGCTCCTGGACTGCAGTTTTGTTGGCCAGTGGTGTGAGTGCTGTAGCCTATAAACTGTTAAACAGCAGAGGAGGTGCAGAAGTGGAGCCCAAGGAAAGGACTAGAGCTGGAAACTAGGCTTGCTTTGAGGCGAGGGAGAGTTGGAGTTGGCAGTGGAGCACCTTGTAACACTGCAGCTGGGAAAGCCATGGTTTGCTTTGAAGGGCTCCAGTCACAGCTCTGCCCTGCTGAGTGTTCATTAGCCATGGTCTGTCAGGGAGTTCTGCTACTGCCTTGGGAGCTTCTGTGCATTGTGGAGCCCCAGAAATCCAGGGACTGTGCTCTCTACAAGCCAAATGCCATAAAGGGTATTGAACTTGAATTGCTGGCAGAATTCACGGCACCATCCCTGCATTTCAGAAATGGGGTGTATTCAGCAGTTCAAGGAAGAGCAGGGGATCCTTGGTGTGGGTGGGGTCCAGTTAAGAGACAGGAATGGTTCAAGTGCAGTTCAGTGGCTTGAGGTTGAGAGCTGGCTGTGTGTGATGGAGCTGCAACTCCTGGGTGCCAGTGGTGGGCACTGACATCCTGAGGCTTCCCAGAACACTTGGTGATACGTTGTTCCTCTGAAACTCATGACTCTTCCCTATCTATGGAGTGACATAGTCACTGCTAGAACTAGAGTGCAGACTTTACTCCTCACTCCATGTGCAGGCTCAGGTGCATGTGTGCTATAGGCACTAAAGTTCTGCAGTTCAATCCTCATTTAACAGGATGGACAAATTAAAGTACAGTTAGAGGGTTCATTTAATCCTATTTCAAAATTCTGTTCCAGAATTGCTTTTTAAAGTGTAATAAGGTGCTGTGAAGTTTGCCATTGTTTCACTAATAGTGTTGCGTTTCTAAGTTTGTCAGTTTCTCCTTGAGCTTTGCTGTTACTGCTGGTTGCTTTGGTGGTGTATGGTGCTACAATACTTGCTGTGCACATGGTAAATCTGTACGTGAAGCATGTGATGGGCTTTGCTCCTGTGCACTGCAGAGGAAAGATGGGGAGGAACCACAAGGCAGGAAAGAGTGGTTTCCAACTCAAGTTATATCAGAGGTAAGAGGATAAGGTAGAAGGATGTGCAAGTAAAAATTTGGGAATAGGTCCAGAATCTGCAGCTAAGCTTTTCTGCCACATTTTGGAGAAGGCTGAGCTGGCAGCTCTGGGGTCCTTGACACAGTAACTAAGCCTTGTATTCTTGCCCAGTCTGACATGTCCTTACTACAGCCTTATGTGCATGGAGGCTTTGCTGCTTGGCTTGTTTCTAACTGACCACTGAGTTAGGAACTCTGGTAGAGAAAACTATAGAAAGAACAACTAAAAATGCAGAATAGAACATAAACAGCAGAAAATGCCACAAAAAGGTGGGATTAACATCACATGACTTGGAGAATCCTCGTGCAGTCCTTATGTGAACAGCTTTGGGTTCTTCAAACTGGTGCAAAAATGGTGCTTACTGCAGTGTGCACATCAAAGTGATCTCTCCATAGGTGAGGAGAGGTGGTAGCATCTTCACAATCTTTACTGCTGCTGAAGTTTTTAAGTGCTCAAGTGCAAAACTTGTGGCTAATCTGGAACAGGGATGGGTGTTGGTTGGTCTCACTTCTGTGTTCCTGTTGACTATGAGTGGCATTGTACTTGAAATGTAAACAGAGTGCTTAATTCTACATAGTAAAGTCACAGTCAAAATTAAACCACTGTAACTGATGAATTATAACGGCTTCTATTAATATTATTTTTCTTAAGGGTTGGGTATCATTATACTGCCAGGAGCATTGGAGAAACTGCATATTATACATATTTCCTACCACTTACAGCAATTCAGTTGATACTCTGAAATTCTGAATTAGGTTGTAGTTCCTATTCAGGAACCCTCATCCTGTCAGATGTGGGTTGGATTTTGAGAAGGACCTGTGATGGTGAATTCTCACCTGCTCCTACAGAGTGTCACAGTTGGACAGCTGCTGCCTTGTCACTGATCATAGCAGTAGGCCACCATCTGTCCAAGCTGCTGTGGTGCTTAGGTATGAAATCTGAAGATTCCAGGAATGTGGTATGATCATTGAATCCTGGAAAATCATCTAGTTCCAGCCCCGCTGTGATGTGCAGGGATACCTCCCAAAGTGACCAACTCTCAAAGTTTCATTAAGCCTGGCCTTGAACAGTTACAGGGATGGGGTGGCTACAGGTTCTCTGGGCAGCCTGTTCAGTGTCCACCACCTTCACAGTAAAGAATTTCTTCCTTTCACCTCACCTAAACTCTTTTAGAAGCCATTCCCTCTTGTCCTGTCAATACCTGCCCTTGTCAGAAGTCCCTCTCCAGCTCTCTTGTAGGAGAACCTTACACAAGCTCAACAATCCCAACTTCAGCCTCTCCCCCTGGGAGGGGTGTTCCAAATCACCTGATCAGGTCCTGAAAGTCAAAACACTTTCATGACTCCTATGCAGTTCTGTTTCTTGGGGAACAGAGTAGGAAGAAGCCTTACAGTGTGTGGGAAAAGGGGGAGGCTTGGGTCCAGAACGAAATTTTTTAAGAGTGGCTTATCTGGCCTGCTTTTTCAGCAGATGGAAGCTTCCCTCTGACTGCTATGTGGACTTGGGAGTGTTTTTTCCCCAGAGCAGTGTGTAAATCCAAACAATTTCATCATTTCAGTGCACTCCTGAACTGTAAAAATTTAGAACACATCTGAACCATGAATTATTGTGGCTTATGTTGCAACCCAGGCAAGGAGCTGCAGAGACTGATTTAAAAAGAGTCTCTTGCTAATTCATGCTTATTCTCAAAAGTGAATTCCCAGGGAGCTGGTACAGCAGCGTGAAGGGTGGTGGGCTTGTGCTCACAGGTACCTGAGAAACTCCCATTTATCAGCTGTGGTTGCCACAGTGTTTGCTTCAAATGCTGCTCAGCTCCAGCCTTGGCCTGGTGTGGGGGGTGTGCAAGGGCTTGGGCTATGTGGCACCACTGATGTCACAAGGATTCCCTAAATTTGGGAGGAGGTCCATACTTGGAAGCTGATAAATAGCCATGGTGCATCTCCTACATCAAATGATTTGAATGAACATGAGAAGGGACAAGAGTGTGAATCTAGTGGCAGAATGGGTCAAAGTGTCACCCAAAGGTAGTGGCTTTTTCCCTCACCTCACATAATTCTCCTGCAAATTGATCACTGCTCCTCTTTTATCTCCAACGGTGTTGGCCAGAGAATCAGAGCACACAGCAAGTCCTCTTGCCCAGCAGGCAGGGATGGGCTCAGTCCAGGGGGCAAGGTCCTGTAAGCACAGCTCTAGCCTGGCACAATTGTATCTCCACACATTGCATCTGGAAAAGCAAAACAGAAACAGCAGCTGGGCTGGGAGCTGTGCTCTGTGACAGCAAAGGGAAAAGCTGCACAGCTACAGTTGCAGGCATCAGGGTGTAACAGCGATTTAAAGCAGACTGTATCAACATGGCTTTGAGTTTATTTTATGTCAGGGGTGTTCACAACACAAGATGAACCCCAAAAAAGCTTGTCAGTCCTTCAGAAGTAGTTGTATTTGTTATCCAGCAAGATACAAGCTGGTTACAGTATCTCCCTGCATCCACCCCTATCCTGGCATTTCAGAATAAGCTTCACTTCTGAAAGACCAAGAATTCTCTCAAACAGGTTCATGCCTTTGCCTCTGACAGTCAGGGACTAAGATTCTTCAGGCAGGAGTTCCTTGAATAATGTGCCTTTTAAGTGGTGCTGTAAAGGCACACAGGCTTGTCTGGGTTTGATTTAGGGAGGCCACATCCCTTTCCTTTAAGGGAGGGTAGCTGGAGAGGAGTGAGCTGTTATTTTTAATGAGTTGACGAAGCAGCCATGGCAACAGTTACACTTGGCATGGATACATGGCTGGAGTGAGGAAAGCAGCCTGCTGAGGGGATTTTTATCTTCAAATATTTTGCAGTTTAGAACAATGTCAATCTTGCATTTAGTTTTTGTTTATGTTAGCAGTAGAAGTGCTTGAAGGATCTGATGTGTGAAGTATTCCCAGAATTATATTATCTAAGAAGCTGTGTAAAACCACTTAACTTTGTGAAAGGAAAAGGGATCTTTACCTGGTTTGATAGTGTGGAGGAGTTTATAGAGTTTGTTCTGTTACAAAATGGATGCTTCTCTTTTTGGTAGGACAAAGTGAAATTTGAGAAGTGGAAGTATATAGAGTTAAAACTGAAAGACAGGTGAAGGCATGATTGCCTCTCTTTAGGCATTTTTTTTAGCCCTTTAAGAAATGATTGCATGTTCTTTCAGATTTCAGAGACAGCTGCCTCCGCAGCAGAGTAATAAACAAGACTCCAGGCACATGCAGCAGGCCAGCTTTGTGCTCCTTCCCAGTTCCTTCCCAGAGTCAGAAAGCAGGGGAAGGATTAAAGCCTTGGGTTTTTCCATTTGTACAGATACACACACATCCATATTATGTATATCCCCTATTCTTGATTCCTTTTATTCCTCTTGGAGAAATGCCATTCAGTTACTTGATTATTTTAAGCTTAGGTTGTTAATATTTCTGAGTAACAGTAGAAGCATTAGTCCTAATCCCTCTTCCCAATATTGACAACAAAACAGGAACTGGCCTGGGCTTCGGCTGCCATGTTAACCTTAAACAGCCCCGTGAGCCGAGCTCAGAAAGGCAGGGCTCACTCACTTCCATACAAAGAACATTTTTAAAGTCAAGAGAGCCCCAGCCAGGCTGTGGGGAAGAGGCCCAGCAAGATACAGCCATGAGAGGCAGGGTAGGTGCACTGCACTGCTTTTAGGCTGTACATAACTGATTACTCACTTCATCAACACAGCAGTTTCATTTCCTGCTCCAGTGGAGGTTTCCATGGTGACCTCCAATTTCCCACAGCTTCCCTTCTATAGGATTGATGTAATTTAATTGGCAAGACCATGAAGTATTTAGCTGTGATGAAAGGCCCTTCACAAATTCAATTAGATCGATATCTCAGTAGATTCACCAGGCAGGTGGGGACCATAATGCAGTAAAACCCCAGCACACACCTGCAACAGGTGAAAGCTGTCAGTGGGAGTGCGCTGACAGGGGCAGTCCAGGGGCTGGAATGGCTCTGATAAAACACATCAGTTAGAAATACAGAATGTGCAATTCCCTCCTTGTGGAATTCTTGGCAGTGCAAAATCCATAATAATCTTCATGCAGGACTGAAGTACAACTCAATTCAAGAATAATTTCATATTTTACATAATCTCCTCAGACTCTACACACTTTAACTGGTTTGTGAGGGGAAATGTCATTGATTAGAACTTTTCCTTCCCCTCTTGCTCTAGGAACAGGCTGCTCCTTGGATTGAACAATATAAATCCAGGTAATCCTGTTATTTCTGACATCACATGAGCTTTGGATTTCGTCCTTCAATAAGGAACATAAAAAGACACTATAGACTGAGTTGAATCCTGGTCCTACACCTGTTACCTGTACAGTAAGACACAGAACTAACAGCTAAATTAGACACTAGAGCCTGGAAAGATGGGAATGGGCTTCCTACAGAACCTGGCTCAGGCTGAGAGCTCTGGATCCCAGCACATGCACCACAGAGGAAGTCTCCCTGCACTGCAACACCACAAACACTGTGCTGTCTCTGTGTACTCACCCCAGCACCTCCAGGAGCTCCTAATTCCCAGATGCTGTTTGCCAGGCACTTTCACAGCTCCACAAGAAATAATCCTTAGTTTGCCTGACAATCTGAATAAAGCTTGCTGTTGCATTTGCTGAAATGGCAGACATAAAGCACAATTTGGGGAGAAAAACCCCTAAATGTAACAAAAAACCCTCATAAGAGCACAATTAAGAAGGGAGCTGATAGATGGATGCCAGCTGTATTTATGCCTGCTCTGGGAAATCTCCCTTTCAGTTCCTCAGTGTGATAAAGGGTCATGTAAACTTGATCCTACTGGATTGGTCTAGGGAGGAAAGATTACATCTAAATTGGAAACTAATTCAAGTGAATAACAAAGGAAATGTCTGAGCTCCTGCAGTCCTGGATGGGATTCCTCTTACTTAACTATCCAAATGCTGGGTGTCTAGACATCCACACACTCCTGGGGCAGCAGACAGGAACAGGTTCCTCAGAGTGACTCATTCCTCCTACCTTACACAATTACCTTGGGATGGGATGATTTGCCCCCTGGGGATGCCAGGCCATGGGTGTCTCTCTACAAGGTGTCTAGACTGCTAATTTTTAGATGTCTGAAGATAAATAAAATTCACTTAAATCACTGGTCCTATAACACTGTAATAAAACATGTCATTGTTGCTAGAGGAAAATTTAAGAATGTGATTTTTTTCTTTTTTTTTCTGATGACAGTATGAAATTGATGCAATTTGGAAATCAGCACAGTAATTTTCTCTACACAGCCCTTACAGCAACCCATTTAATTAGAATTGCAAATTTAGATATACAACCTGTAGGATCAGGTGCAGGAAGTATATACAGCTCCATGGGAAAAAACAAATCCAGCAAAAACATAATGAAAATCTTGGCCATAATGTCTCTCAAGGTCTCTGAATTATTATTTTTTTTGATACTGCCTTTTAAATGCTCATTTCATCAAATTGGTCATCATTATTTACAGAATTATTTTGTCTTTTTGTTTTTCCTTCTTGATTTTTCTGCTTCTGGAGACTTCAGGAGTTTCTCTAAAACACTGGATTTCTGCACCTCTAACCCACATTCCTTCCTCTTCTCTTCTTTGCCCTGTTGAAGGGTGCAGCCCCAATTCCCTACAGAGCCTCTTCAGCTGCTGCAGCTCTGAATTGCTGAGACAGCTCTCTCTGAGCCCAGGGGAGACAATTATGGAATCTAGAAGCAGCACAAAAGAAAATAAATGCACACGTGCTTCTCCTCACATCACCCTGTGCCATCTCCCTCCTCATTTCCCACCCAAACCGTTCAAGGATGTGAGATGAGTCCACCAAATCCTAAATCCAGAATGTTTGAATAAGGAATCTTGACACATAGTAAATTCTGGGTTGTTTTTCCTTGCTTATTCAGTTTTGTATCCCCAGGGCACTTCCCTTCAGACATCCAGGCTTTTCACTGCAGCCACAAAAGCTGAACACTTAAAACAACAAACAGCCAAACAAAAAAACCCAACCAAAGACAATAAAACAAACCAAAAAATCCTAAAACACTGAGGAGTGTTAGTTCTCCTTGTTCTTGCAGGTGAGGCTTAGAGAAAGCAGCAGGTAAAACAAGAATCAGGATCAAACAAGGTGGCAATACTGAATGCAGAACTTGATGCTCTGCCGCTCAGGGACAACTGCATCAATCAAAAGGAACTCCTGAGAAGCAGACAGGAGGTAAAGAAGCCCTGTAATCTGACAAAACTCCCTAGATTTATTAATGCATCAATACCTTTTATTTAAGAAGCTTTAATGCATCAATACCTTTTATTTAAGAAGCTTGCTTTGCTTTAAATTTAGATTTGTCCTCCCCTGATTCTCTCAGCTGGATTTTTAGCTTATTCTTTTCATGTTCTACGTGAGTGTTCTCCAAGATAACTCTTCATTATTCTGTGCAGTCCCAGCTTGTTTTCAAAATAATCCTTTTCCACTTGACACTAATCATGGCTGTAATTTCCTTTAACTGAAGTCACAAGAACATTCCCTTCTACATCTCTCAATTTCACAGGTCAATCTGAAATTATAGAGCAGCATTTTAGTTGTGAGACTAATGTTACCAACTGCTTTTGTTAAATGAAAATTTAAAAATCACCAAATAACAAATTCCTGAACATTATTCCCATTATGTGCTGTGGATTTAGCACATTTGTTACCAGGGGCTAGAGCAGCACCTGTTGCCTCTCAAGGCACAGCAGTTCACAGGGAAGGGAAGAAGCACAGCCAGGACATGGCTTCCACTTCCCTTCCCTGCCCACAGCCTCAGCTGAATTCTGCTCACACTGCTGATTTTTAGGCTTTGTTTCCTAGTCTCATGAACCACTTAGAGCATCCACAAGGAAGTATATCCCATGTGTTGATTCAAATGGCCATCTCCGTCAGAGAGATGCAAATCAGAAGGATTTCTGCTTCAGGAAAAGAAATTCTTGGCTATGGAATAACCAGCCCTGCTGTAGCTTTTCTCCTGTACCCCAAAGTTATACCACTGGTTCATTTTAGTCATGTCAGATTTACTAATTCTTAAAAAGAGATCACAGAAATGCATTCTCTTAACTATTAATAGGAGCAATGTCTGCATTTGTAGCAGATAATAGCTGAGAAAGCTGACCAGGGAGTTCACAGCAAAGACCATCACACCTGGGCATTAAACTAAACCCAGGTGCAAGGCAGGAGGAAGGATGCTGAACATTAGGACAGGACCAGAAGTCTAGGGAGACACAATCACTGGACTGTGCCTAAAGCAGCTCTGATTCTGTGACTGGGACATCTGTGAGCCTGCAGGTCTGTCTAGTGAAGTTTTTCCAGAAAATCCACATAATATCTGGACTTTGTGAGGGTTTTTCATGGCTTTTTGGTTGTGCATCCCACGCTCACCCCTCACTGCCACCCCCAGTGATTGGTCTGTGGTAGTTTTGGGTTTGTTTTTTTAAACAAATCATCACATGAAGTTTTCCCAAACAAAACAAATGCATGTGATTATCTGGCAACCTCAGTGATTGAGCAACTACAACCACAGCCTCCGCTGAAGCTCTCCAGGAGATATTAATTGCCTACAAATGGTACTCTGTGAAAGCAAACAGCTTCATAGCAGTCTAATTTGGACAGGAATTGAATCAATCATGCCTGGCCAAACCTCAGCTCTTCAATGTGGGGATCAACAAGGATGGTCAGCTTTTAGGCAATAAAGGTTTAATTCTTAAGACAATTCTGGCCATAATTTGTTTTCAAGTCACACTCTTGGCCAGCACTTCAACCTTTCTAACAGCAAAATTATGTGTTTATAGTTTTCTTTATTTAAATTAAATAATTCAAAACCAAAGACAGATCTTTTTCGCTGGACTTGATCTTATGAAGACGGAGAAAGAGGCTGTGGTTCTATTACTAATCAAGCAACAATGTTTGTAATTTTTTTAATCAAGGCACAATTTATGCTCCAAAAACCTTGCAGATCAGACAAGAATTCAGTACAGCTCAGTAAGGAATCATCCTGCCCCAAAGCAGCTTCATGTCAGTGCTACATGAAATGTGGTCTTGATGTGAGATCTGGATCCCACAGCTTCACCCACCCCCCTGCCCACCATGTTTCCTTACACACTTCTCAAAAGCAACAATCAAAGACAAAAATGTGTGAAAGCCCTACGAAATACAACATCACTTCAGCTGGGATACAGCAACAGGACATTCTGCAAAAGTGCAGCTGAAGGGAACTGCTGCTGTCTTGGGGCAATTTAGGCCAGGATGGAGAACAATTTAAAACTTGCAATTCTTTTTCACTGAGAATCATTTCTATGCAAATATTACAGACATCACCAACCTCTCCCTTATGTAGAGCTTGCACTGCTGCCAGCTGAGGTGAATCTTGGGTTCTTCTGGGATCACAGCATAGTCTGGACTGGCAAATCCCTTGAGATCCTTGTGTCTGTGATGTTACATTTTTCCTATTTTTAATGTATACTTCACTTGACTCTACTGTTACAACTTACACTCTCTGGTTTTACAGTTGGATAGATCAATAGTTCTTGCACATGCACTGAATAAAATATCCTTTCCCTGCACTGTTTAAAGGCAACAGAAATTGAAACACTCATGGCAAGGCAAGTGTCTCTTGGGGCATTAATTAGAGACAAGTGAGTGCAGAGCAAAAAAAACAACAGAGAAGATCCAAAATAGAAATACAGAGACGCAAGTAATTAAGGATCAAGACTATAAATAATATCTATCTAAGCACTGATCTGACACATCACTGATTTTCTTTCCTTCCTTGCCCCTTCCAGTAATACCATCCTGTTTATATAGCAACCCCTAATTACCTCATAGCCATACCTTGGCTACTGCCTGGACAAACCTTGAGCAGCCCAGACTGCAGAAGAAATGAGGAAAATTCCAAGAGTTATGGGTTCAATCTCCTGCAGTCCAGGCCAGTTCCCCTGATGCAGTGACCATAAAACAAAACAGCTGCATGAATATGGAACTGTCTGTATGAACATCTGACTAAAATCACCACCTCAAATTTGTGCATGAATGTGCTTTATTCTGCAAACCCAAATGAGACCCAATTCCTCTTTCCTTTTTAGTGTTAGTAAATAGCTGCTGACAACAATTCTTCCTCTCCAGCTGGTCTGGGACAGCTTCCCAAAAGAAAAAAGAATGTTACCTTTCGGTTAGACAGATTCCCATGAGAATGGAACACACACTGGAATAATTTAGCATAGCATAACAGATACAGACAGTTTAGAGCAGTTCAAACTCTGTTTAAAGCTGGAACAAAGCAGTTATCTGTCTTTAGAGTAGAGATGGATGAAGAAATGTTTCATCTTCTCTGAGGCATCTTCAGAATTGGTAATTTACCGTCACCAGCTCAGAGCAAGACTGGTATTTATTAGTATTTATCAGTATTAGCTCTGCTTAAAGGAGTCTGTGGTTCAGCAGTGTCTCTACAGCCAGAACCTTCAGGTGTAAAGGTGAGAAGACTCCAAAACCAGTTTTCTCTAATAGAGTTGTGGAACCAGACAGAGGGAACATAGCATTACATGAGATTCTTCTTAAATTACAACCTCCTCTGTCCTATAGAATGAGCAGCCAGCAAAGATAAGCTTTCTACTACTACCTGTGTGCCCTAAATCAGAAAGTCACTTTTGAGTGAGCAGATACAGTCTGGAACATTCTGGCTGAGACCTATCTATCACTGAAGATCGACTGTGCAACCAACTCAACTGCACCTTTGACAGGAGGCCCTAAGAACCAGATTGGGCCCACAATGCTCCTCAAAATGTCCAGGAATGTTTTAGGTATTCCTCAGTGTGTCCAAGAATGCTTTAGCTGTTGCAATTAGCATGTGGGATTTGCATATGAGAGAGGCAAGAGAGGAGATTAAAGCCTAAGAACTCTGAAGGGTTCAAAAACATTTAAAGAGCCAGAGCATTGCTTGGAGCCTTCCAAGGCAAAAGAAAACACCCCAGAAGTCACTGCCACAAACTCACTCTCAGGTGCTAAAGCCCCCTGTTTTCCTCAGCTAAAACTGGGCATTTGTATTTTAATCAGCAAAGGCTGGGTGGGAAGATATGAAATTCTTGTATGCTGTTGAGCCAAACAGCACTGCTGGAGTTCAGGCAACAATGTTGGGGGCATCTCCAAACAGGGAGATAAAGGGACATGCATAGAATAGGGATGACACATATTTAGAAGCAGCAATAGGGACTCTTTAGCATTTATCATTTCAAATGCAGGTAAACTCAATCAAGTTGCCAGTCCCAAATACTTCAGCAGCCCCAAGCTCTGAAAGCTGCAGTGAAAGAAGTTTTTGCCTCAGGGCAAAGGAAGAATTAAAAAAAAGGAAGAAAACAACCCAGAGGCACTTAAAGAACAGCATAGCTATGATGAGCATTCTTAATCTCTCCAATAGTTATGAACCACAGGTAAAAAGACATTACAAGCTGCATGACTACACATGAACTGTACCTTCTAGAGTGCAGCCAAGACCAAAAAATCCTGAAGTTCTAAGTATTTCTAGTATAAAAGTATCAAGCTTGAGCAGATGTGGGCCAAAAGTCATGGACAGGATGGAAATAGTACTCATTTTCCAGTATACTGACTCTGAATTTCTCTCCTAGGTATTCCCATATCTGGGATTCCCTTAGATTCTCTCTCCAATCCAAATCCTCTTCTGCAGAGCAATTAGTGTTTAGATAAATAACAAAATACTATTATTGGAGTAAGTGCTTGTAGCTATGAGAATAATGAGCATTCAGTTACCACATTTTTTCACATCCATTTTGCCAACTTTGTTAATCACATTAATACTGAATTTGTCCCTGCTGACTGCTGCTCCAGCTGTAGGAATTTTTCCAAGTAATTTCTGAGCTCCAGATTTATTGACTGTAAGGTAACTACCAATATTTAACAAGGGAGTCTAAAAAACCTGCAAAACAAAGTAAGGAGGAAAAAAATAAGGAGCAAACTTGTTCCAGAAAGCCTGAAAGTCTTAAAAGAAGATGTCAACAGGAATGTAAGTTTAAAACCTTGCTGCAACAAACACTGCTGTAAGCAGTGAAATATTTAATGTGGAAAGCAACTTATTCCCAGGAAGTGGCATTTCCTTATATAAAGAACTGATATAACTTTAGCTGTTGTACTCCTACCATAGGTCTTGCCTTGTCCAAACCCTTCCTTGGCAGCACATTCCCAGATATATCCCTTGTTTCTGTGTGGAGAGAGTACTGTGGTTTTCTGAGTTAAATGAGCAGAAGTGGACATTTGCAAAGAGAATGATCGATTTACACACAGATGCTTTGTCATTCAGCAGTGACAGCTACTCCTTCCCACCAAGTACTGACCTGGAAAAGCTTCTGAAAGAGAAAATTGAGTAAGTGGATTAAAAAACCCAAGAATTTACAAACACACACTCCAACCAACTCTCTTCTTCTGCCCCTCCTCCAAAAACCCCCCAAAACCAAAATACCCAACCCAGCAACTTTTTTTTTTTTTTTTTGGTCAAGTTACACTTGAAATGTTCTGTGAAAGGCCAAATTTACAAATTTCAGGAATGAGAGCAAATTCTACATGCCTCTTTCCTCTTGTACTCTGGAGATTATGTGCTGCTCACACGTGAGGACAGCAAAATGCTGAGCAGCAACAGAGCTCACCAGGAAACACTTCCTGCAGCCATGGAACTGTGGATTGAATGGATGCAATCCACATCACACTGTGATGTGTGGATGCAAACACAACTAGGAATAAAGTACTTCTCTAGCAAGGCAGTGTTACACTTCTAACTTGCTGTATTTCATGCAGGAACAGATTACTGCTAAAAATAAAGGAATTTAATAGCTGCAAGCCAACCACCTACTTCAGAAGGCAAGGAATGCTGCCAAGAGAGAATTAATTACGGCAATGTTATTCCACCACAGCACTTTCAAAAAAACAAGCATTAAAAAATATGAATTAAGCTAAAACATAGCTTTCTCTCCAATTACAGCAGCACGTGACTTTTTATATAATCTTAATTCTCCCATTAACTTTCCTCCTCAAAGGGAAGAAAAAAGAAAATGACTTCTGGTTTTTGGTGGCTTTTTGATTCCTCTTTTGCTACATAAAAGCAGAGGAATAGCGAAGCAAAAGCATCCCTTGTCCCCTTTCTGTCCCTGTTGATTGGCCTCTTGTACATCACAGTTCAAGCTGTATTAAGTCATAACCTCTCCTTACACAACTCCTTTCTGTGGAGAGACAAAAAATACCTCTCACAAGAGATGTCTGAAAAATCCCTGTTATTTTACACTTCCAGAAAGCATTTCTCTCCAGCTGGATGTTAAGTCTGAAGACCCACACAGCACTTCTTCATCTAGAGCTATCTTTAGCCAACACAAAAATGTATTTTCTGTACATACAGCATCAAACAAAATCTGCAGACTTTC
Source organism: Euphonia xanthogaster (assembly GCA_034509185.1). Taxonomy (NCBI): domain Eukaryota; kingdom Metazoa; phylum Chordata; class Aves; order Passeriformes; family Fringillidae; genus Euphonia; species Euphonia xanthogaster. The sequence continues at coordinate 9,785,453 of JAYDZK010000268.1, forward strand.
CACAAGGAAGACAGAATTAGTAACATGATAAAGCTATGACAGCAGAGGTGTAGTTGAGGCAGAGAAAAGTTTCTAAGATCCCATAGTAAGTGCTGTAAATCTTTTTCCTTCCTATTGTTAAGAGCTGGCTACTCTCACACCTGCCACTGCTGCCTGTGCTTCATTTGTTTCACCTTGCGTGTATCAGCTTTCCTTAGTTGCACCAATTTCCTCACAGCCTCCAAATGAAGCCACGTGACACCAAGTATTCCCACCTCAGCTATCCACTGCTTCCCCGGGCTTCTGGGTCATGATTCAGCTTTGCTCTGACCCAGCAAACATGAGGGTTGTTCTACTCTGAAGCTAAGTTTTAGATATGAACACAGATAGAAACTGATATCAAACTGAGCCTCAAGGAGAGACCTCTCGAGTGTTCTGCATTCTGCTGTCTGCTATAGTTACCAACAGCCCATAAACACATGAGCAAACCCATCCACAATGAGAAGACCTCATGCTCACAACAAACCAGAAATAGCAGCATGGGAAACTTCACTTTCACTCAGTGCTTCAAGTGAACTATCAGTAGTGACAACCCAGGCCTACTAAAAACAAGGCAACATATTTAGGCCATACAGTCTATTAGAACTGGTAGCAATACACTATCCCGACCTACAGAATCTTCTCTTAGCAAATGCTTGACATAGGAATTAAGGACCAAGGAAAAATAAGGAAAACATTTCCTTGGACTGGTACAACTGATTTTTTCCAGAACCACAGAGAGAAATCCAATTTAGTCTACAGCACAGCAATTTTTCATTGTTATTCCTGAACACATTATGTGAAAGTACTTAGCTCCAAAGCCATGTACTTATAATACAGGGAGGATCACTTCCTCCAAAGAGATTCCAAATTCAACTTTTTCAGGTATTCTACTTACACCTTCTAAGGAGTAAAATAAATCACTTCAAGCAAATAAGCAAGAACATTTTATTGTGACACTTGCAGCTTTACCTTTCTCAATACAGAATTCTCCCAAATGTCTTTACCAGCCAATTTAAATATTTCATCTAAATCTGCATCACTAGTTTATAAAATTTCTCTAAGATCTGCACATTTTCAACTGATTTACCACAAAAACAGAAGCAAAAGAACAAACCCTTGAAAACATAAAAGAGCTGCATTGTGGCACATCTATTCTTTAATAGAAAGTAAGAAAAACTTCCCTACTGACCTTTATTCCGAGTGAGGAAAAAGATAAATATCCATAGCTCTTTGTTGCATCTGGTAGGATTTTAAGATCCATCTATGCATCTTTAATCACAGAACAAAGTTTCAGCCACACTGAACCACCTAAGGAGATTTTATGCTCCATAGTTTTTACATGCATTCCATCCTCGGTGTGCTGACTACAGGACAGAGATTCTGTGTACCTACAGTGGTTTAAATTTAAAAATACACCATAAGCCAACTTAGAGAAACATCCATTAGTAACTAATAGAAAGAATCACAAGAAGGTCTCACAACAGTTTACTAAAACATTAAAGTTCTTTAAATCACAGTTTTGAAATATAAAAATTCTATCTCCCCCGTAACTGAGATGTATTTACATGAACTTTTTAAAAATACGGTCTGTAATTCAGCTCTAATCGCTGTCATCCGAGCCCCCTTCAGAGCCCTCATCATTAGATGCCTCCGGCTCAGACTCGTTCCCAGAAGCTCTGGCAGACCCCTCGTGGTCAGAGCCCCTCTCGGAGTCCCTGTCGGACTCGGCGCTGCGCGAAGCCGGCCGCGATTCGTTCTCGGAGCCGCCGGAGCCGCGGCTCCTCCCCGACTGCACGGACTCATTGTCCGACGGCTCCGACTCCGAGCGCCGCCTCTTCCTCGGGGATCTGTCACTGTCAGACTCCTCCTCGGAGGCGCGGGCGCTGGACCTGCGGGGACTGCCTGCCTCGCTGCCAGACTTGTTCCTGTTATCGGAATCGCTATCGGAAACAATGCGTTTGCTGCGCTGCTGCTCCCCCTCCTCAGAATCACTGTTGCTATTTCTAGCGTGCCTGTGGGGAAAAGCAGAGGGAAAAAATGGTATTAAAAGGTGCTCCCTTTAGCTGATAAATAAAGCAAGACACCAGGATTTGGGTAATGCTAGTTTTAGAAGAATGAGTGGAATTATTTTGCACTGGGAAGGGATGTTGTGAGTACAATGAGAAACTTCTCATTATCTTCATGTTATCTCATTAACACTGCATTTTCTCTTGAAGGCATGCATTGAAACCCTAAATCCATACAAAGTTAATTAAGGTTCTTACCCATCATCAGCAATTTTGAGTTTGTCCTCATCAGAAGAATCATCACTTGATGAAATGATGGCTTTTGATTTGATCTTTCCTTTCATTGAAGGAGGCAGACGCTCTGGTTTGGGCTGTATGGGGGGAAAACAAAGGGCTGCTTGTTCAGGTGGCACAGGGCCCAAATGTAGAAACACGTTCAGAAAACCAGACAAGCTTTTAAAAAAAATTTCCATTTACTATCACTTAATTCTAGATGGCTTTGGAAATGTCCTTTTCATCCTTGAAGCAGCAATAGCAACAGGGAAGGAGGATAAAAATAAGCTCTAAGACCAGCTGGCTTCAGGAGGTTTTGCTGTAATTTTCAACACTAATAAATCTCTCTTGACCAGGGTAATGCTGAACTCCAAATGCATATCTAGAGAGTGATGCAGTTATTCAGGGTTTAACTTACAGCCTTCTTCTTCTCTGCTTTGGGTGGACGTCGCTTCTTAGGCCGCGGGCCATTTTCGTGTTCTTCATCATCACTCCCCTCCTCTGCCTTCTGGGGTCTTGAACAGAAACACATTTTATATGGCATAAAACATAATATTGCAAAAAACTCTTAAAGCATACAAAAATACCAGTCTCAAGAAACGTCCAGTCCACCAAGTGTTACTCCTTCTCCTTTTGCAGAGTGGTTGCTTAAGTCTTATAAAGTGTAATGTGTTAGTAAAAAATAATCATGTGACATCTTGATAAGAGTTTGTTTTTAAACTGTGACCAAAGACTGCAGAGAATTTACTTAAAAGCCCTACTACTGCTCAGGGAAGTCTAATATTAAATTGACATTAATTAAAAATTAATTAATTAAGGCATCAGCTACCTCCTCCTCTTCTTCTTCTTTCTCTCACCCTCCTCTTCTTCCCCATCCTGTTCACTGCCACTGCCCTTCCTCTTCTTTTTCTTTCTAGAGATGGGCAGATCTTCATCACTGTCATCATTGACAAACTCGTCAAACTCCCCTGCTCCTTTTTTGGAACGCTGTAAGAAACACAGACAAGACAACCTATTATTCACATCCCAGCTACAAAGCTACCATGAGACACTTCAAAATGGAAATTCAGATGAACGTGTTCTAGAAGAAATGAAAACACAGACCTTCTAGAGACTATGGCAAAGTTGGCACCAGAGAGGTATAATTTAGAAACTGATTCAGAATTGGCACATAAAATAATCTTCTGTTATTTTAACAATTGAACACATTTTAGTGATGCCACTACACTCTGAACTTTTAAATATTAGCTTCCAATTTTGACATTTTTGTATTAAACCTGTGCAATTTTACTCAGTAGAACCTAGGAGTTTGAAATTAAAAACCTGTGCTCCTGCAGGAGACTATAAAACAGAAGGGGAAAATTAAGGAGGTTTAAAAGAAATAAAAAACAAAAAAAGAGATGAAAACATTCTGTTCTACCCTGCCTCCACCGCCACCACGTTTTTTCTCCTTTGATCCTTCTACTTCACCAGTGAACATCAGAATATTCTTGGTCTTCTCCACATATTGAGCTCTTTGTTCCAGAAGTTTCTTCTGCTCTTCTTTTTCTCTCAGGCGCTTCTCTTCCTGAAACACCAAGGAAGCCAACCATTACCATTGTATTTGCACCCCCACGGTGATTATAACAGCAGGCACAGAAATTAGTTGCTGTCAGGAGACTGGAAAATTGCTTTTTGATGCTCTGTGTCACAGCAGAAGATGCACACGGCAAAAAAAACAGTTTTCTACAAAAAAGCCCATGGTAAAATAGGTAAAAGTCTGATGGCTGAACTTCTGGCACATCTACTTTATTTCATTATACAACTAAGTTTTTCTGAGGCTATGGGAAGTAAGAGCATCACCTGTCAGCTGCAATATTTTCAGCTAGCACTTATTATGACTAAGAAAAAAAGCTACTAGGTACCGCCCCAGAGCAGCAGGAGCACATATTGTCAGTGTGCACTTATAAAATGCAATATACAAAATTTAGTGGAATGAAACCTGTTCTTTAAGCAGTTTCTGGCGAAGCAGCTCCTTCTCCTGCTCCTGCTTGGCACGCAGCTCCCTCTCCTCCTCATCCTGCTTGCGTGCCCGAGCCACATGATACTGGGCCTGGCTCAGTAAGTCAGAGCATTGCCTGCAAAATCCAAGGTTCTCGGGTAAGGCAAGGTGGCAAACACAAAAAGAAATACTTTTGTAAAGTGCCTGCATCACAACACTACATTCATATCCCCAATGAACTAAAACCAGCTACCTGAAACAGCACAAAGAAGAGCAGCGCAGATTTTTGAGTAAATTAAAGCATTTTTAGTAAGCTAATTCATCTTCCAATGGATCATTTCAGAACGTGTTGATTCACACTTCAAACGCAGCCAATTCATATACAGAAAACCCACACATGAACATAAAAGGAAAAATGCCAACCAATTTGGAGAGCTTCAGAAGCATAGTTAATAAGAACTTGTATTTAATCACAACATCCTAACAAACCTTGGAAAGGTAGGGCAAAATTCAAGCTTAAAAAATCCAATAGTGTGAGAGTTAAGGTTGCATAAAGTGTCCAAGTCACACAAAACATTAAACAAGGTGCTTTCAACCCCCCTCTTAGCTGATGCCAAAATGACATTTCTTTTAATATTGAAATTTTCTTCTCTGCACAAGTGCTTCAATGATACCCATTCAGATGTACAGTGCAGGATGGCCAACACAAAGTATTTGTATGGGCCTGTGGAAATCTTACAAGAATGTGCAGAAGTGAAACACAGGAAAAGAATGAAACAGTAGTAGGGAGTGAACCTGAACTTGTATTTCTATTGTTCTAACAATAGAAATTTTGGAATCTAGTTTTAATACTTAAAAAAATCCCCCCAAAAACAGGACAGAAAATATTCCCCTTGGAATCTGAATGAAGGATTTCTTTGTGGGTTGTTTTTCTTTTATTTTTTTACCTGGCTTCTGTAGCAGCAAGTGCCAAGTCAAATCTCATCTTATCACCTACTTTACTCAAGTAACTGAAGTACCTGGAGGAAATCACAAGAAACCAAAGTAAGCAAAGATAGCATTACTTACATATTTACTGCAATTTTGCCTTAAAACAAACCATTTAGTCCTGAATTACAAACCTGTAAAACCCAAGAGATGAGGAAATCCCACCAATTTCCTCTGTGTCAGCACCTTTTAATACAGCACCTTTTAACAGTTAAAAAGTGCATTCAGAGTATTCCAAATCTAAAGCATTCTAAAACCACTCTGGAGAGGAAAAATTCTAAAGAGAGTTCTGAGATTTCATTTGCTGGCTCCTATCAGTAAGAACATTGCTGACCACAAAAGATTGATTTATCTGTCAAAGATTACATGCCTGAATTCAGCATAAGAGAAGGAAGGGAAACTTGTTTTTCAAAAATCCTTTCAGCACAGCCTCCTCGACCTAATGAACAGGCCCTTGGGAATACAACAAACTCCCAAGTAAGTTGGGAGTTATATGAGAATTTGAGAAACTGATATATAATCACACTGATCATATGAGGATCAGTGCTTTGAAAAGTTTCTCAAATTTAAAAGAAAATTACTTCTAACTTTCAAGATTGCCACAGTTTCTTCCCATATACCCTCAGACACATTCCAATGAAATGTTTTTGTGCTAGACTCAAATTCCCGGGTATATGAATATAATAATTCCTTGCTTGAGGTCTAGACTATGGAGAGTATTTTCCAAAACTTTTAGTTAATAGGCAAAAATAAATTCATGCAACTTCTTCAAGACAATAAATAACAAGTTTCTCATTAAATTTAAGTTAGAACGTCCATCCTCAATGTAACAGCAGAGCTAGGAATGCACAAATCATGCACCAGCTACACCTAGGAGCAGGATAAATGGTTGAAAGCTCTTCAAGGATGGTGACAACTGGATCAGATTAATCACACTGGTGTCTGAACAAAATTTTCTATTACTGTTTTTTAAACAGAACTAAAACATCTCAAATGCACTTAAGAAATTGCTTCTGTTATTAAACTGTGACAGTACTTGGGCTTTACTTACCAAAAGGAGGGTGAAATTAGTCTTAAGGGACTGCCAGTCATTAATTATGCTTATGCAAGATAAACAGATTTGCTTTTAAGCCTTATAGTTTGCTTTGAAAGAAGTCATAAAATACTATTCAAGTTGTAGAATAATTGTCAACATCTTTTCAACTGTGCATTTCTGGGAAGAAGAGCATCTTGGTCACAGCAATAACAAAACTCTTTGAGAAACACATACTGGCACCTGGCCAAACAAAACTGGTTCTGGAACAAAAGCTGAACACACAGTTTTGTCAGGCCCCATATTTTGTTTTCCTACTAGAAACTCCAGAAATACACAGTGCTTTGTAGAAGATGATTGCTCTTCTAACCAGATTTGTGTTCAATACTCCAAGTACACTGTAAGGGGACAATAACATGGATTATAAAGATTAGAAACAAATGATCTTTACCTGTGGGCGAGCTCCAGCTCTTTCACAGCATTAAGGACTTCCTTCAGATTGCTTTTTTCATCTTTCAGAACAGAGGTAGCAAGTCTTTGCAGCACTAAAGCCACATTAAACATGAGGACTGTATCACTTGGAGCCACATGCCTGGCCTGGAAAAAAACCCATGTTTTTAAGATAAGCTACAACGTGATACAGAAATGACATAAAGAGGTTAAACACCATTATTTCAACCCCAGACCACCAAATTTAAAGAAACACAAACACACATCAGCTCACAGTAATTTTATTCTGTGATCCATGATGTTCTAGATCCATACCTTTAACAAAGTTTGTTTGCATTCCTGTAATTTGCCACATTTGAACAGTGCCCGGGCCAAGTATAACAACACTTCAGTGTTCTGATGCTTATAGAACTTTCTGAGGCAGTTTTCATACTGAAATAAAAGGAAAAAAAATCAAAGTAAGAGGCGACAGTGGTTTGTTATTTTGGTTAGCTAACTCTAGTAAATGTTTCTATTCCTAAAAAGCATTACTGCTAACAGGCCTTTTGTTTTTTATAGAAGTGTGTTATGCTACATGGGTGCCTCCCTTTCCCTGATCACAACATTCTCTCTCCTATTCCATAGGAAGTACCTGATTTTTTCTAGAAACTGGCTGCAGCCCAGAAGACTGGAGGTCTTAAGTACAAGAAAACCTTTTTAAAGTAGCATTTACTGCAACAAAGTCCAACCAATAAGACTCATTTTAAGATCACTGAAATATTCTCCACAGTATGTGGGGGGAATAAATGATCTATTTTCTATTTTCTTTATTCATATCAGATATTTTACAAATTGAAATATATCTAATATACTAATTCTATATATCTGATGTAATTAGTTAAAAAAAAATCAGACTTTTCCAGATAACTCAACTTTGCTCTGTCCATCCAGCTGAGGAACTTACCCATGTCAAGGGATATCAGTTTCTCTAAAGTGTAACAGATGACTTGTTACTATAACTTCTGTGGGTCTAGAATTAAAGGCTCAAAAGATAGCAAATGTTATCATTTTCAGTAAAAAGCACCTTCTGTTTGACATACTCTTTTCTCAAGGAACCCTTCAGCCTCTCTAAGCCTCCAAAATAGGAAAGAATACAAAGTAAGATTTATTTGCAGCTCAAGTACAGAAAAATTGCCCTGAACTGTAACACCTGAGGTTGTTACTCCTGGATCTCACTGTGTTGTGAGCACCTTCAGCATCCAAGATTTTGTGTTTAGCTCAAGCCTGCCTCAGATTTGTATGCTTTAGGGTAGAGAACTCAGTAGGATAATTATTGTGGCTGCAGTAAGCTGGGCTAGCAATTTCAATCTGTCTCCCTTTGAGTCCAATATAATGTATTTCACACTGTGACTGCATAGCAAAACCCAGGGAACAATAAAACACTTCAGTAAACAAACACATTTCTAATAACACCTTTTCTTAAATAAATTAGCAAATGAGTAAAATATTTTTTCTCCCAAATCAATAGATGAAAGTGATACCCCCTTCCCCACTGTAATTCACTGCTTAAACAATTGCTAAAATGAGATTTTCATTAGGTTTTTTGTCAATAAAAATAGTGAAAGTGCTAAAAAAACAACAGACCCCATTCAAGCACAACAGAGTGAATGGGACTGTGTTGCCAAAGCTCGCTAACAATAGTTCACTGGAGGACAGTGACTACTGAGCTCCTGAGCATGTAAGACAGGCCCAGTAAACACTTCTTTATTAAGCATCACAAAAAGCTTCAGAATAGCTCTGAATGAAGTGTCTTTGAGCCTCAGTAAGGACTCATCTTATATGACACAAGTTTGTTCTTAGTTTCTGCCCTGTTTGACATATGCTGTGCTTTTAAGCTTATTTGTATGCTTTTTGCCAACTGGTTGAGTCAATTTACTTAGAATAGGTTGACACTTCAACATTTACTTGCTTGGGCAGGTCAGGTCAAACTAGCTGACCCCAACAGATTTCTTTCAACATGAATTATTTTGTAATTTTAACTGCAGTGAGTGAAACTACGGCCCAGTCAGCTTTTAAAGTATTCATGTGGTCATTTACAAGAACAAAAATAGGAATTGTTGCTATTTAAAAGAAAACCCCAGCAGCAAATGGTATTTACTTACTTTGGAAACATCTGCATGTAAATCACATACAGTAACTACACTGACTGAAACCACTCTGGCTGATAATTTATTCCACAACCGAAATTCTAACCCTGCTACCAAAAAAAAGTATAAAAGATGCTAAGTGCTTTGTTATCCCCCACCCACATTTGGCAGTCTGTTACTAAATCTAGACTTGATAGCCAACAGCTTGTTAGAAACAGACCTAGAGGCCTAGAACTTGTTAAAACACTGCTCAGAAACTTTCCCAGCTGCCCTGACAGCAGAGAGACATCTAGAAGTCATGTGAGCCAAGACAGGAGGCAGCTCAGCATGGAGATGTTACCATCTGTACAGCACTGATGTACTGTTTCTGCTCCACGTAGATATGTGCCAAATTCAGCCACACATCGCTGATATCTGCTGTGGCCTCTCTCACTTGGGCAAAAACATCACGAGCTTCACGGAAATATCCTTTGTGTGCCAAGACAGCTCCTGAGGGGAGAGGAATAAGGACAGTGTGAGCTTCCAGGTTCATGCACTGTGCAGCCCTACCACAGAAAATTCAATACTGCCTTAATAAAGTGCCCCTTCAAAAACTGACAAAGCTGCCATTTCCCAGGCTCCACTCTACAGTGCTCAGGCCCTGAAAAGACAATTCTCTATTAAAGCATGAAACTTAAGAATATGATCACCCCTGAAGCAAAACTGGAGTCTGGTATTCACCTATGCCATTGGCAGCATACAAATTCTTTGGGTCATTTCTGAGGACTTGCTTGTAGATGGCTAATGCACGGTCTTGGTGACGTTTCTCCTGCAGAAAGAAATGCCCCAATTCATCACTCACTCCTAAAGTGGGGTATTAGAAGATCTACCCAGAGCTTTTATGAACTAGAAGATGCCAAACAGACATTAAGAAGAGGTTCTGAATAGCTAACAACATATGAAAATAAACAAACCAACCCACACACAGGGCAGAGAGACGCCCATTACCTTTTCTCTGTCTCTTGTGGGTTGGTGGAGAGTCTGCAACCAGACGTTGCCAAGAGCCAGCATGGAATATGTATCATTTTGTGTGGAGGGTTGCTTCAATATTCTTTCAAATTTCTTCTGTCCTGGACCCCACTCTTGTTTAGCCAAATGAAGATTGCCAATCAGAGACCAGGCATCTGGATGATCCTAAATAAAAATTCACTCTAAGTTACAAAGAAAAGGAAAGTCTTTTCCTTTGCAAGGGTTCTTTTTCAAGTATAAAGTGTTACTCTTCTTAAACATAATTCCATATTCAAAAGAACCCCAAACAAAACACAGAGAGCAGATCTGGCAGCTGCCTCTTCTTCCCCTAGTTTAAACAAATTCATAACACAAAGAAGGAAAATTAAATTTTAAGTTAACTTATTATTTAGAGTGTTTTAATGTTAAACACTTATAGGGTTACAAACCTGATTGATCTGAAGTGCTTCTTTAAACCAATCAGAAGCCTCATAAAAATTCCCTTTATCCCTGGCCATAGCTCCTAAGCGCAAGTAGCCTGAAAATAAAGATAGAAAATGAAATAAAAATCAGGGAACAGGTTAAAGACATCTTGCACAAAGAAAATATTGTCCATGCATCAATTTCAAAAGCAATCTTTCTCTTGATCAGCTATGGACAGCCAACACTAAGACACCTTCCATATTCTATTCACAACGAGAAATATGACATAAAGAGGAACTTGCACCCAGGATGGCCAGATGAAAACTGCAGGTTTTGAATGGCTAAAGTATTGTGAATGTGTTAAATTGGCTTCATAAGTTAAAGACAGCTGCAAAACTGCCAAGAAATAAGGATCCATCAGTTACTTAATTCTCCTCCCTCCACTTTTAACAGCTCTCCCATCTCCACAAGCTTTGGGAAGGGTTTCTGCAGGTGACAATGGAAAACAAGCAGGGAAAAGACTACAGATGAGGCTGGGGCATGATGAGTGCTGCAGCTTGTGGCAAATAGTACAGGCTACTCAACCCCAATGCTACTCTGAAAACAAGGGAAGACAGACTTAAGGAGAGCAGAAGACACTGTCAACCAGGAGATTTTTGGTATTATAAGGATGACTGTAGAACTGAAATACCAAATGTTTCTTACAATCAACGTAATTTGGATGTTCTCTCAAAATATTTTTATAGAGCTTTTCAGCTTCGTGAAATTCACACATGGCCTCATAGAGCCTGGCAAGGTTGTAGGATGTTGTCACAGAGATGGCATTGTAGTAATGCTCATCATGCTCAGCCTCTGCTTTTGCACGATCCAGCGATGCCAGGAAGTATTTCTGGAGTACAGAAAAGAAGAGAGCAATGAAGCACTCCAGAATGTCCTCAAAGAAAAACTTCAGTGTGACCAAGAAACACCATTCAAATTGTGAGTAACTGCATACCTTTGCTTCTCCCAGGTTTCCCAGCCTGAAGTGCAGGGCACCCACGTTATTCAGGATCTCTGGAGGGACATCAGCCTGCACTTTCTCCTGCAGAATGCGTGTGGCTGTTCCATAGGCTGACAAAGCACCCTTTGGAAAGAAACAGAAAGTGAATGAAAGAAAGAGAATGCTCTTATGAAAAGCACACACACATGCTCATATGAAAAACACACACACATGCTCATATGAAAAGCACACACACATGCTCTTACGAAAGGCACACACACATGCTCTTATGAAAAGCACACACACATGCTCTTACGAAAGGCACACACACAATTCACCAAGTGAGTATTAATAATACCTGTATATCAGTCTGTTCTAGAATTTGGGCTAGCTCAATCCATGCCTCTACATCATCAGGATATTGTTCCGTGACTTTCTTTAAATGCCCCTGAAAAACAGAAGATAATTATGCCACTTCAAAGACAGACAGCCTGTTTAAAAAAAATGGAAAAAAAAAAAGAAAGACTGAAGGCATTAACCTTAAGACTAGAAAGATATCCCATACTGCAGAAGCAAACATCCTAAACATCTGCACAGTAATAATCTGCATTAGTTTTCTTCCTTCATTATTCTATTCTTCTGTAGAACAGAACACCTGCTTCAAGTCTTAGAGAAACAAAGGCTATTACACCAAGATGAAAAGATAGAGAAATGTCTAACATTTCTTGCATTTATCTACCCAACATTAGATTTAAAATACCTTTCATTTAAAAAAAAGCATCACTGTCCTTCCAGATAAGTCCAGACCGGACAAGTGCTTTCTGGAAATCACCAGCTGATTTGCTCTCTTCAGGAAATCCTGAGCTAACTTCCCATCTTCAGACAATTTTATATATATACGGAAAGGATTCTACCCTTTTCATGTACCAGAGACATGAGGCTGAGCTTCTCTAAATTCCTGGACATGCTTTACCCAGAGCCCAGAGAAGTCTCAGTTCTGCCCAGAAGTTGTGACTCTTCACAGACAGAAAAACCCCTCATGACAGCCCATATGAAGTATTCCATATCCACAGCCAGCTAACCCTGAGTTTTATTCAGCTTAAGGAACAATCTGATTCCAAGCCCAATTTCCAAGTTCTACTCCTGCATATGAACACGATGCTGGCGGAAGGAAAACTCACCTTTGCAATATCCCGTTTCTCCTGGTCTTCTGAAGCTGCATAAAGAGATCCAAGGATTTTCATAGTTTCATAATTGTTAGGGTAGGCTTTCAAGACTTTTTCAAAGCATTGTGAAGCATTCTCTTTGTCCCCTCGATAAATGTACATTTGACCCAATCCAAAAAACGGAAGTACAAAAGAAGATGAGGCAAACTGAGTGGCCTGGTAATAATACTGGAAAGCTTGATCATAATCTTCCTAATTAAAAGGAATTAAATGAAGAACAGTCAGTGTTTTTACAGGCAACCTTTGCATGAACTTTTATAACAGAGACTTTTTTAAAATGTGAGCTCAAAGGGGACTTTCAAAAACTGCCCTACCTGCACATGAAAAGACCTTGCCAGCTGGTAACAGCTCTCTGCCTGCATCGCTTCCACTTCCGTGTTATGGAAAGCATGAAGAGCCAAGTGTTGTACTTTACCATAGTCCTGACAAAAAAAAAAGGAAGTTAAATGAAATTTGGAAGTCTTCGCTTTATTTATGGTCAAGTGGTTTTATGATTTAAACATGGATAGCTGGAAAATCAGACAAAGCTTTAGTGACAGCACTGACTAAATAACACCAGATTTAGTTTTAGCTGTTACTAATCTTTTCTCTATTTCATGTTTTAAGACATGGAAGTTTGAGGAGGGGGGAAAAACAAACCAACCACAAAAACCAATTCCAAACATCAAACACCCAAAACCCTTTCAGGACACAAAATTGATTTTGATTTAAGTAAGTGTACCTTTCTTGGTTTTCTTGAGAAAGGTTCATACAAAATTCAGGCCAAAACCCTCACACTTCTTTATCTAGATTAACAGATATTAGGCACCTGATGAAATGTGTTTGAATCTAACACCAAAATTCTTACTGTTAAGAAGTTATCAAGCATTTAACTGTAAAATTTCAGCGATCTCTTACCTTCTTGAAAAAGAAGTGATTAGCCAAGTGATTCAACACCATTGGATTACTGGGATCAATTGTGTAAGCCCTAGAGAGGAGTTGAACACCATTCTTGATGGAATCAGCCTAAATGAAACATTGACAGGTTATCAGCAGCACCTCAGTATCTGTATCTTATTACCATCTTCAAAACCATTTTTCAGTCTAGGCTGCTCAGGATTTCTGACAACACTATACTGAGCTCACAAAAAAAAAAAAATAAATTCAGCTACTGGCTTTTCTTCCTGCAGCATACAGGTGGAAAATAGGAAATGAAGCTACTACACAGGGATGAAAAAGAGCACAGCAGGACTTTCTAGGAAAAACAAAAAAGGCAACAAAACCCAAAAGACTTAGTGTTGATGTCCTTTGATATGTCACACTCACAGCCTGACAGCTTTCCTTCTGCTCCTTCTACTGTTCAGTGTCCCCAGTGCCTGTTTGGTTCAATGTTTTACACAATTCACTCAACAGTGGAACGAAGATATTTTCATGATCAAATTCTAAAAAAATTAAATTCTAAAAAATTCTAAAAATTAAAATCAGTGCAAGTTTGAGGTGTTTATATAGAAATATCATTGCATCACCTTACTCTTTTCTAAAGAAGCTTTACACCTTAAAGAAAGCTTCCCACAGGTAAAAATGTGATTTACCTACAAGTTCAAATCTACAACTGATAAAATAATTGCTCTTTATTTAGGACAACCATGAAATCTGTATCACAAGCATGTCAGCTTAATGTGTACTTATTTCTGAACAGAAACACCAAAAAGGCTATCAAGGAATCATCTAACAGCTGTGCTTTACTTTGTAATTATGATGAGAAGAAAGCACTCTTATTGAACAGATTAGGTTTTAAGAGGTTAAAACATAACATGAAGGCAACTAAAAAATCAATTTCAGTTTGAACAGGTGCCATCTTTCCAAACCCAACATAACAATACTGACATAAGGAAATACTGAATCTTTCCTGCTTTCATTTTCAAAGGTTAATGTGGTTTATAATCACACTGCATTTGTCCAAGTTCCCCAATACCTTGAGTCTCATGTCCAACTTCAACCCAATCCAGCAGATGGGTAGAGGTCCCAAAGCTCTAAGTGCTTTCATTTAAGAAAAACGGATCAGACAGACCTCAATGAGAGCACAGTATGATCTCAACCCTGCTCTGACATCATAACATCTTCTAGGAGGAAGAAACATTAGAAATATCTAAGCACAAAAAAGATACCAATTAGTTTGATACTCAGAGAGGCTCTTTTCCCCAGAGTGTTCTCCCTTCCCTGTGTCAACTCTTCAGTGCTACACTGACTTTTACTACAAAGTTGTGAGAACAGTTTGAAGTAAAGCACAGATGATATATTTCTTAGAAAGAACACAAAACATCTTTGAGAGGCTCAGCTTTTAATCACAGCTTTTTGAATCTTCAGGTGAGTGGGCTCATCCCTTGATTCAGTCAAAAGATCTTCAGGAAAAGAAAGAGAAAGATACCAAATATGATCAATTTCTCATCTGTGGAATTTATTAAAATTTGAGTCATGAGTATTTTTGGTTCTTTCTGTAGTTTTATGAAAAAACCTCTTATGCTCACTTTTTTTTTTCAGTTTCTTCATGGAAGTAATAATAGGGGTTTTTTTTTCCCTCACAAAGTAGTAAACCAAGAAATTTTCAGACATTCTGTGCTAACAAAAGATCCTTCTGTAGAAAGAGGTAGTATAGTTCTATGGAATAGCATAGTTCTATTGAACCATAGAAAGCAGCACACTAAATTTTAGCCACATAAAATTATGTAATAATATTAATTTTTTTAAAAACAATTAAGAGTCTCATCCTCCAGTGATAATATATCTGAGATGGTTATCCCACGCTAAGGAAGTTATGACCCCAACTAAGCTACATTTACATGTATTTTTCTAGTGATACAATACCTAGAAAGGTGAATCACCACTTAATTGTACTTTTATCAGCCCAGTTAAAATTTCTTCTTGCCTGCTCATGCAGCATGCATGCCTGAATGTAACTTTGAGACTTGTTTGAAAATTTGAACTGAACTTCTAAAAAACTTGTTCCAACCTCCTGGAAATATGTCTTTTACCTTGACTTTCCTTCACATATCTCACCATGGAGTTTTATTATTTTAAATGAAACAGTTAACCTAGCACTGTTTTTCTGTACCTAACTCTTCTATAAATATAAGAATGGAGGATTTTTAACAACAGAAGAAAGCTATTCAGAATGTGCTGCTCACATCACAAGCACTATCTATAATATCATTCAACAGTAGCCCAGACTTAGAATTATTCAACTACAAAAGTTATTACCCATTTCAAAACTGGACTATCTTTGAAAGGATAAGAAATTTGCTTCTTTTAGCTAAAAGAAAGTGAACTGAGCATGGATTCCTGCTAAGTCAGACCCACCTCCTTATTATTGAGTTCCAGAACAGCCAGTCCAACCAAGGCCCCGACACACTTGGAATTCAGGTCCAGAGCCCTGCTGAAGGCCAAGCGAGCTTTTTCCAGCTTGTTCAGCTTCACGAAGCAGTGGCCCATTCCCAACCGAACCTCGGCTAGAGAACAACATGACACCATTCAGAATCCCAAAGTTTCAACTTTGTGACTTTTTTTTTTCACAACCTGGAGTGAAAGCAGAGTTTTTCATAGTTCCTTAAAGTCTGTAAAGCCATCTAACAATCTGCTGTTTTTCAAGGCAGCAGCCCATACTTGGCTGGCCACAAAATGAACTTGAATGTATTAGTAAGACTTTATTTATTCATAAACCCCAGAACACTGATCTATCTTCCACAGACTCCAATGCCAAACAAATAAAAAATTACTTTTATGGGATTGTATTAAAAAAATAATAGAGAAAAGCATTAAAAAAATTGCCAGATGGAAGGGCTGGACATTTCTTAGGCAAGCTAAGTTCACCCCAAACTAGCAGGGCTTCAGAAAACACAGATGAATAAACAAGTTAGCTGGCATTTCTCCTCAAATGATCAACTGATTCACATGCTGTTTGTCATCCTCCAACTTCCATGACCAAGTACAGATGGACTAATACAGAAAATTAATATCATACTGCCCTTTCAGACTACTTGTGATCTAAGAGTACAGAGAATTTATAAACAGCAGTTTCAAACCTGTGTCCATTAGAAAAAGGGGAGCAAAGGAAAGATGTTTGTTGAGAAGTAAGGCTTTTGTAGCAATCAATCTTATGGTAAAGCAGACCACAGAACACACATCAATTTTGCAATAAACCTTTTCTCAGACAGGTTATGGCAAAGTCTACCGCATCTCTCAAGAGACTTTCAAGTACTTATGATCATAATGTAAATATCTTGAATTGATCTATCTAAATCCCATGCATCACTTTTACAACCATTAAAAATCACTTTCCCAGATTTTTGCATAAAGAAAGTAATACAAGACCAGGAAAAGTCACATCATGCGCTGTAAGTAGGATTTTGCTTTTTATGTCTTGTTTCATTACTGTTATGTCATTTCTGAAGCCTTATTCCAAGAGCTTACAGAGAAAGAAATTCTGCAAGAGTCTTGAACAGTTCACTCCCTCTCCATACAACTTGAATTTCTCTTACATGCAAAATCCCATTTTCTAATACCTCTTTAAAAAGTAATACTCCAAAAAAGAACAGTATTTTCCTAAACACAACTTCCTTCTCTAAATATTAAGAAATACTTCAAGTCAATGAATGCCTAAATCCCTCTATAATAAGGGTTGGGATTCTTTTGATAGATACAGACCACAAAAATGCCCTTTGAATTTGAATTAGGAAGACCTGAGTTAGTTTGCAAGCATAGCAAATACTTTCTGTCTTACCTGGGCAGCCTGGATTGGTACGCAGCGCTTTCTTGTAGTAGGCAAGGGCTCCTCTATAATCCTTCTTGTTGAAAGAAATGCATGCCTTACCTGTTAGAACACACCAGGAATAAAACAAAGATTATAAACCAGAAATTCAAGTATTATTTGGTTAACTTGTGCTGTGCCCATTTTCAAAAGTTACAGTTAAAAACTAACAGAAAATTCAGACAATGACAACTTTTATTAGATTTGATGATGTCAAGTATATGAAAAAAGCAAACATGAAAACACATTAAATTTACATTTTCATATTTTTCTGCAGAAACTTAATTCCTTATTGGTCCAGAGGAAAGATACTTACAGAGACTAGTAAACAACTTAAATGACAACTGTACAGTCTGTTGACCCCTCACCAGTGGTAACTTCACCCTTAACAGAGTGTCCAGCTTCATGCCACCACCAGGGAAGCATAAATAGCTGGACTGGATGCATGCCCATGGGTCTCAGAAGATGCCAGTTAGCATTGCATTTTTTCTTAGCTCTTCCACCTATGTGTACTTCCCAAATTTGAATTAGTCTCTGCCATGTGTATCTTGATCACATTCTCTCTACACACACCCTCTTAAGGACATAATTCATTCCAAAACTCAACCAAAGACCAGGTTTTTACAAATATCCATAAACCCGTACCGAGTAGGGCAGGAATATTATTTGGAGACTGGTTGAGCACGAAGTGGAACTGGGCATCAGCTTGGTCCATCTTATCACCTTCAAGCAGGCAAAAGCAGGCTCTTCCCAACAAGTGATTCTAGACAAGGAAAAGAATTTGCAATACATTTATCTTCATAAAATGTGAAGTTTGGACTACGGGAAAGATTAATTGCCTAATAATGCTTTTTACAATTAAATTATTTCTCTTACATTTATCAAGCAAAAGAATACCAATTCTTCCTTCTGAAACTCCAAAGTTGACTGAAGTACTTCTATCAGGTGTGCCAAGCTAGACAGAATTATTCCTGGTGGCACCATGCACATTTCAGATGCAAGTTTTGCTTATGTGTGACTTTAAAGCCTGAGCAGTTTCTAGCTTCCCTTTAGTGAATGAATACTTGTTTTCTTTACAATCACTAATTTACAAAAACGTTTTTTTTTGATCAGATATCAGTTTTACCTGATCATACATGATGATTTTGTCAGCCATAGTGTACAGCAGGGTGGCCTGGGTGATGAGCTCCTTCTTGTTGTCTTTGTTCTTCTCCTTCCGAGCCTGCTGCACATAGTAGGCTGCCAGAGTGTCCAGACATGTCATCTGGTCTTTCTCGTGGTCCCTGTAGTCCAGGTTGCCATCGATGCGGGCGGCTTCCAGCAGCTTCACAAAGTCTTCTGTTTTGCCTTGCTTGTAGTACTCCAGCTACAAAACACAGTTTTAACAGACAACACCACCCCAGTGAGTACAGGACACACCAAGCTGATGCTTCAGGTATCACACACACTTTTTCTAGGATGTAGGGATAAAGCAGAAATAAATGTAGGGATCACCAGAGAAAGGTTTTCTGATAATGCCAAATATTTTTCTGTCCTAGAATCATTGAATGGCCTGGGATGGAAGAGACATTGAAGATAATCTTGTTCCAACTGCCCTGCCATGAGCAGGGACACTTTCCTGTTGCTCAAAGGCCCATCCAACCTGCCCTTGAACATTTCCAGGAATGGGGTATCCACAATTTCTAAGGGCAACCTGCGCCAGTGCCTCACCACCTTAAAACACAATTTTTGGAGCTATTTATAAGTGAAGACTCCACTGGTCTTCCTCTTTGACATTTTGACATTTAACCATACTTTCCACATAGTATCCACAGTGGATACTTTTGACATTTAACCATACTTTCCATAGTACCCACAGTGTGGATACTGTCCCCTCCTTTTTTATGAAGCACATAATCAAAGGCACAAACCAGGAACACTATGGATTGAGGGGAAAAAAACATAGAAAGCAACCCTCAAGAGGCATTGTTTCAGGAAAAAGAGATTAAATTTAAATCCTAATATGCATATGTCAATCAGAAACATCTGGCTATTATTTAAAAATAATAATTAGACTAAAAGACTGAAAGACCCTGTAAAGTACCTGTTTGGAACTCAGTTATCACTAGTCACAGAGTATGGAACTGGAAATCATGATTTGATTATGTGAATACAGTGTTTAAATACACAGTTTGTATCTATACTGACCGCCAGAGCAATCCATATGTGCAGCTGGGTGTGCTCCTGTTTCAGTATACTTATAACTTCATCACCCTCGGGCAACTGATCGAAGTCAAGCTCAATAACCTAGAACCAAACAACACAGATGGTCTTTTCACAAAGCATTAAAAACATCATCTGTCACTGAGGTCAAAGGAATCTGGACCTGTCAGAGCAGGAAACATAAATAATTATTTGTGTTTAAACAAGGTTATGGACAAAGAAAGGAGAGATAATATATTGCATTCTGTACAAGATAAAAGCGATGGCCTCTCTTTAGAGAAAAGACAAACCAATGTTTGGCATACAAGTGAAGGAGAATAAGCAGAGATCCTAATTCAACTTCTTTCACTATGGAGTTCATGCTGAGAATCAGCTAATAATCAGCTTGACTGCTCACTGCTGACTTTCTAAAACTTTCCCTACAGGTATATAGAGATCTAGCTCAGAGACAAAATCTTCCAAGTCATCTGGTGTCAGAAAATCAATACCTAAGAGTCAGATTCCTGAAATTTTGAAAAATCATCTTTATGCCCTATGAAATTAAGAAACTACTGAAGCAGCTAAAGTTCTGAATATTCACAACTGTAGATATGACAAGCAAATGACATCAAGAAATTTTCATCATTCAGGCATTGTTTTGTGAGTATTAGTCTCCCACGTTGATCTAATCTTCTGATATTATAAAATGAGGAAAAAGGAACAGGTACTCCCCAGATGGGATATTTGGGAACCCAATCTAACTGCTTGTTAGTTCACCTTACTCAGCCATGCTGCCTTTAATAATTAGTCATCTGTTTTTACAAGTCAATTTTACAGCAAGAAAGAAGTGTGGTTGTTGTACCCTGATTACCAATGCTGGGACTCCTCTGTAGGCTGAATAAGAGCAATACAGTTTATAAAGGCTTCTAGTTTTGACTACACAAGACTAGAATTCCACCAAAACCATTTCTGCTTAACTTTGTTTCATTTTACTTTTATCTTGCATAGCACCTCCTGTTTGAGACATAATGGCCTTCATCCATCAACTAAAATAGTTATGAATGAGAAATAGGTATTACCAACACAGTAAATAATCATGGAAGTAAAAGAGAGCAGGAGTGAGTGGAGGGGTATGTTACTGCATTCCCTAGTGATCAATTCAGAACTTTGGGATCCAAGTAGTCCTAGCCTGAACAGCAGCACCAAGACCACAATTCATGCTGACACATCAGACAGAAATTTATGTCACAGAACAAAATGCCCTTAAACATGTAAACTCCATAGAATAAAATAATTTCATGAGACTTAAAACCTCAATGGCAGCCATATAGAAATTTGTTTCTGTATATATATTTGTGCATATATGAACGTCTCTGTGTACACATATATATGTACACACGTATGGGTATACGTATGATACGTGTACATATATAGAAGAGGAGGGATACAGATGTTCACAGAGACTATTCTTCAACCTATAAGCATTATGTTTCAATACTTTACTACGCTATTAATTCAGTATCTGTCATGGAATGATTTAAGGTCAAACTTTGTTGTACGCTGCAAATCTCCACACACTTCTCCTGAACCTTTCTAACCTTAACCTTGGCTTGTGACAGTGTACCTTAAATAAAGAAAAGCTAAATTAAGCTTTTAGCTCCACGGTGAAATAACTTTACAGAACCAGTCCCCCTGCCCCGCCTGTGTCTATGCGCTGCTTGAGGAACACCACGAGACCCTGACACCCCAAAGCACGGCGCGAACGCGGCCGGACGCGCACCTGCGACCCCGCCACGGCGGCTGCGAGCGACACCCGCGCCCCGGCACGGACCGCCCGCCCTGCCCTGCCCTGCCCCGCCCCGCTGCCTCCCCGCGCCCGACTCGCCTCGTCGGTGTCCCGGAGAGGGATCTCGATGGAGCCCCGCGACATCCTGGCGACAGCGCTGCCGGAGCCGCCACGGGCCGGGCCGGGGCCGCCGCGCGCACTTCCCCTCACGGCAGCGCCCGACCCGGACGTGCTCGGGAGCGGGGGCGGAGCGGGCCGGGCCCGGCCCCGGGGCACTGTGAGGGCGGTGCCTGCTCCTTCTGGCCCGCGTCACTCTCCTGCTCCTGGGAATTGGTGTAGCTACACCTATGGATGACCGAAAGGCGATGCTGGGTGTCCGAGCGTACGCGCACCCAGCGGTAAATGGAGCGGCTTTGCCTGGGTGAAGCTCCCCGGGCTTTGGGGCTCGGCTCCCTCAGGCGGCGCCTCTCCTCACGGCACCTCGAAAGCGTCAGAAGATCTCCAAATAAACGCGTGAAAAGCGTCAAAAGATCTCCAAATAAACGCGTTAAAACGCGCGGATTTCCCCCATCTTTGTGGGAAACCAGTGTGTAAATCCATTATCCGACTAGCTCAGCTGGTGTAATACTTTTGGTGCCTATTTACAAGTTTTCAGCCTCAGCTGGGCCAACTACATTGTAGTTAGATGAGTGTTTTTAATGACAAATACGGAATGTGGTAACATTGGAGCCCTGTCTGTGTGAGGGACTCGGCCTCATGGAGGTGCAAAGTAAAGAAGGAATTCCACGACTGAGCTCCTAAATTGTGTTTTTCTAATAATGATGGCAGATAGATTGTGTATTTGGATCAAACACAGCAAGCACAGTAACCCATGACCCATCTTGGTTATTTTTACAGTTGTACCGAGGGGAAAAAAGGGTAGTAAGACTAAAAGATTCTCAGGCACGTTTCTACAGAAATTATTTTAAAAAAGCCCCCAACCTCCAGTGTTATTTATGCAGCCTGTTAAACCCTAGAGCTAAGTTGATTTTGTCCTGTAGCTAATCGTCCACGGAATACAAAACTTTGAATTAATGGATAGTCACAACTATAAGGCACTAAATTAGTTAATTTTATTTTTAAAATAAGTATGAATTACTATAATCCTATATATTATAAGGGTAATGACTAGATGACTTGCAGTGTCAGCTGTTTTGTGAAGCCAAAGTAAGTAGCATTTTTTTGATTACTTAACATTTTGAATGTGACCTTCTGATTTTTCTTTATGTACTAATTATTCTGAACTGAGTTACCTCTCCAATGCATTGTACCAAATATTTCTTCTACTCTTTGAGTGGATTTCTTCCATAAATACCAATTTTAGAGAAATGTGGCAGGAAAGCAGAGTGATGTTGAAATTTATGGGAGTGTTTATTTTTTGCATTAAAAACATGCCAGAACCAATATTATGCAGAGCCAGGTCCTAATTAATAGAATGCCTAAGCCTTCTTTTCTGATTTATAAGCTGATTTTTCAAATATAAACTACTTTTTAGATATCTTTGTTAGTGCTGAAGCTCTTTGGATTGAAAAGACAGCCTGTTCCTGAGTATTTGTTCAGCAGTGGCTGTAGAAAACTAGATTTCCTCATGGACAGAAAATTAGTTTTAATGAAACTAATTCATTAGTTTCATTAAAACTAATTCATTAGTTTCATTAAAACTAATTCATTAGTTTCATTAAAACTAATTTCATTGATTTTTGTAGGGTCAGACCTTAAGAATATTAAGCCAAAGTTAAAGAGGGAAAACAATTCTTGCTCTCTGGTACAAACCTATTACACACATTTTAAATAGTTTAAAATTTTATTACTATCCTATTGACTTTTCTATTGTTTGAAGCAGGAGGACTCCTTTTCTTTTCATATATGCTCATGACAATAAGTCACTGTTGGCTATGTAGCATCTCTTTAGTGTGTAAACTATTGCTCTAGTGAAAACAGCTGCTTTTTTTCACTTTATGAGTGCTTAGGGACATTTCAAGAAAAGAGGCTTGTTTTATGCTGCTGTCTTTTGTTTTTATTTCACGGGATTTTATTACTGGGGAAGTTGAATTTACTACTTTTAAATTCGGATTGTTAAGAAGATCTTGTTAAACAAGAAAAACCAATATAACAAAAATAAGATACAGCAAATTGAAGTTTCACTTGTGATACATGTTCAGTTAAAAAAAAAAAAAACATTCTGGAAGCTTCATGATCATATGGAATTATAAACCTTTTTCAGGAATGAAAACTGAGCTTAATGAAAGTACTTTAATAGCACTATACAAAAAAGACCTCTACCTACCTCACCACCACCCTTTGCAAGCAAATTACCATTTGTGCTTGAGGTGCATGTCCTTAAATAAATGAGCCCCAATTAGAACCAGCTGGGTGTGGGCACACAGTTGGTGGGAACTGGGAGTGGGGCTGTGGCTGAGCCCTTCCCGATGGGCTGCAGCTGTGGAAAGCAGCTGAGCAGTGTTGGAGGTGATGAGCCATGGAGTGCTGAGGTGTTACTGA